>LR880968.1:804781880-804796719 GCA_904067115.1 Aegilops sharonensis | reverse complement strand
TTTAGAATGCATGATTAACATTTTTTCCAATACATGATCAACTGTTTTTCACACACATTCTATAGTTTTTGTATACATTTTTCACATACATGAAAACATATTTTCTTCACACATTTTACACTTTCAGAATCATTGATCAAAAAATTTAAATACTTGATCAATTTAAAAAAAGTACATGATAAACCTTTTTCGTACACATTATAGTTTTTGTTTATACATACACATTTTACAAACGCTTGATTAATATTTTTTGAATGCTTTATGCAGTGTTTTTTTATAATATATACATTTAGAATTTTTAAATGCATAAGCAAAAGTACAAAAAGAGAGCAAAAAACAAAAGCAAAGAACGTGAAAAAAACAGAAAAAAGGAGGCCCTGGCCTTTTCGTGCTGGGCCGGCCCAATCTAGCGTTCCCTTCAGGCGAGGTTGCCCGAAATCACTAGTTGAGGAGTACTAGTTTCAAAGAGCACTCCAACTCCCCAGGTTATGACAAGTGGCGCCCATACAGCGCGCCACTTGTTGCATCCTGGGAGTTTTCCCTTTTTTCATTGATCTGTTTATTCAAAACATTTTATCTCTCAAACCGTGCGTCCAAATCTCAAACCGCGTTCACCGTTGGATTCCTCGCGTCAAGATCATTAAAACTAGATCCCATTTGATAGGTTTTGACGAACTTTTTTTTCATAAAAAATAACCGGCTGAAAAAACCTAACGAAAAAACCGAACGGGAGCACTGGTTTTTTCCCTTTCGGAAAGAGGCATGCCCGTGCCTCTCACTAAATCACAACCGTGCCTCTCGCGGAAACAAAATCGTGACTCTCGCGGAAGGAAAAAAAGAGAAAACGCATTTTCTTTTCGTTTCTGAGGAGGCACGGCCATGACTCTCGCGAAAGCACACCTGTGCCTCTCGCGGAAGCAAATCCATGACTCTCGCGAAAGGAAAAAAACAGAAAATGCGCTTTTTTTCGTTTCCAAGAGGCACGACAGTGACTCTCGGGAAAGCACAACCATGTCTCTCGCGGAAGCAAAACCGTGACTCTCACGAAAGGAAAAAAGAAACAGAAAACGCGTATTTTTCCTCTCGCGAAAGCAAAACCGTGACTATCACAAAAGGGGAAAAAATAGAAAACAATTTTTTTTTGTTTTCAAGAGGCACGGTCATGACTCTCGCGAAAGCAAAACCGTGCCTCTCGTGGAAGAAAAACCGTGACTCTCGCGAAATGAGAAAAACGAATACGTCTTTTTTCGCGCAAAAAAAATTCGAAATTTTTTTTGGTCGAAAAGCTAAGGAAGACCGGTGAAAAACCAAAACGTCAAAAAAACCCCAAAAAAACCATTTAAATAACCGAAAACACGTGCGAAAAAAAAAATCCGGAGGAGCGCCCAGAGCGCGACACGTGGCGAATGGTTGAGAGCGCTACAAGTGGCGCTGATCGTTGCGAGGCTCCCGAAGGAGCGCCTGTTAACTAGTGGCTCCCGAGGTTGCCCTACGTCTCGCTATAAGCGAGATGGAATCTCCTATTGGACGCACACTGCGTTGAAGTGTCGGTATTTCGCACAGACGTATCGAGCGATGACCTGGACCGGCCCATTAACGTGCTGCGGTGTTTTCCGGTTTTGGGAACCTTCTGTAGTTGCCCTTCTGGTTTTTCTCGTTTTAGGAACCTTCTATAGTTTCCCTGAACCGGTTTTCCTGTTTCTTTCTGGTTTTTGTTTTTTTTTGTTTTTCTGTTTATTGTTATTCTTTATTTTTCTCTTCTTTTCCTTTTATTTTTCTGCTTCTTTTTTCTTATTTTGGTTTCTTTTTTATGTTTTAAGTTTATTTTTCTTTCTTTACAGATTTCTTGTTTTGAAAATTGTTTGGAAACTTTAAAAATGTTCGCACTTATAGAAAGTTTAAATTTTATAAAAATGGTCGTGTTTTCAAAATTTGTTCCTAAATTGAAATTTTGTTTCCATTTTTAGAATTTGTTTCGGGATTTCAAGAAATGTTCCCGTTTTTCTGAAAATGTTTGCATGTTTTTGCTCTTGTATTGAAAACTTGATCACAAATTCAAAAAATGTTCTTGTTTTTAAATTGTTGGTCATGTATTCAAAATATTTTCGTGTTTCAATCTTGTTTGGATTTTCAGAATTGTTCTCCCTTTCAAAATTTATTCTTAAAATTCAAAATATGTTCATGATTTAAAAAATTGTTCTTGTTATAAATGTTTTTCTCATAATGCGAAAAATGTTCATGTTTACAAAAATGTTAAGAAGATTAAAAACTGTCTCTGTTTATAAATGATGTTCACATTTAAAAAAAATATTCGCGAATTTCGAAAAATCTTCATGCTTCTCAAAAATTGTTCAACAATTCAAAAAATGTTCCCATTGTGAAAAACTGTTCAGAATATTAAAAATTGTCTCAAATATTCAAATAATGTTTGTGTTTTCAAAAAATGTTCGGGAATTTTGAAAAAAGTTCAACAATTCAAAACGAGTTCGCATTATCATTTTTTTCTCAAAATTCAATAACTGTTCGAGTTTTTCAAAAAGGTCGGGAATTTCAGAAAATGTTTGCACTTTTCGAAAGTTGTTCCCATTATCGTAGTTTTGTTTTCAAAATTCAATAAATGTTTGCGTTTTCTGGAATTTAAAAAATGCCTTTGGTTACTTCGACATGGAGAGCGTGACTAGCGGAGCCCTTGTCGGGGCGACCCTATGGCGACCGTCAAGCCGATGCGCGCCGCCCGCGGCGGCGACCGATCCAGGTGAGAGAGAGGGGAAAGTAGAGAGAAAGGAGAGATCCCAGAGTGCCCTTACGGATGCGGATCCGCTGGGGATGCGCGAAGCTTGGCTCAAGGCGAGATCCTTGGTTCGTGAATATGCAGAGAAGAGGAAGACGACCATGAAATCTCAAAGTGTTACCGGAGGCAATCGATCTGTTTCTTTTGTACCAGGAATTGAGAGGATCCGGCGTAAAGTCCAACAAATGAGGGTGGATCTGAGAGGCAGACTTTTGGAAGGTCATCAGGTAGCAGATTGTGAGGACCATGGCAGACTTTTGGAAGGGCATCAGGTAGCAGATTGTGAGGACCATGGCGCATCCTAGACGGCGGATCCGCCAGATAAAGGAGGAGGTTCGTTTTCGCCTATTGCTGATCCTGGGGTGTTCCTGAAGGAAGTGTATCGGACAGAGACCGATCCTGTTGAGCAGTTGCCATCTGAAGATTGGAATTCAGGGGTTCTTAAGGAGGATGGAGGAAGATTGCAAGTCCCAACCAAACTCATTCGTTCACCAATCAACACCCACCCAGAAACTATGGCGGACAAACCCCACCGTGAGGGCAAGGAACCCATGGAGCAGTCGGGGAAGCTGGAGGTGATCGGCAAGGGCAAGGGTGACCTGGGCTCGAGGCCACTTCTGCGTGGCGCCTCATCACGGAGGAGTGGCGACCTGTACCGCACCCCTTGTTGTCTCTGTAATCCTGCACCTAGTTTTAGTCGTCAGTCAAGTTCAGTTAGGAATAAAACGGCTAGTGCATGAGCCTGTTTGTGCACTGACCGAGTCTTAATTTGCTTAGCTAGGTTAGTTAGGCCGCTGTGCGCGCATCGTGGGATGGCACGAGCTCATGCGAGCAAGGCGGCGTCAAGGGAGGTGGCGAGTGGACGTGGGATGGCGCGGCCGTGAAGCTCGGATCACACTCCTTATCTTTCTGTAATCTCAGTACAAATAACAGCGAAGAGAAACGAGAAAAGTTGCAGGTTGTGCGCAACGCAAAAACCAAGTCTTCTCTCTGAATCCAAACGATCTTGCTGCCGCTGCCTGACAATTGGCATCAGAGCGGCGTTCGCGTGGTTCCTGTATCGCCATGGCCGGCAGCAACAAGGATGGAGAGTCGGGGGGAACGGAGGGGCGCAAGTCGCCAACGAGGTCGCCGACGCGGACGCCGTCGACGCGACCGCGCGGAAGGAGCGTGGCTCGGAGGGGCGTCAGCGAGGTCGTCGTCCACGAGCGCGTGATCTGCGATGCCGGCGCAAGCTCCTACATCGTCTATCCCACGCTGACGTCGACGAACTACATCGAGTGGGCGCGGGTGATGAAAATCAACCTGCGCGCGCAGGGTCTCTGGGAGGCCACGTCCGGCATGGGAGAGCCGGGGGATCGCGAGGACATGGCGGCGCTGATCCGTGCGGTGCCACCAGAGCTAGTGCCCATCCTCGCCACCAAGGACACCTCCGCTGAGGCATGGGAGGCGATCAAGCTGATGAAGATGGGGGTGCAGCGCGCGCGCAACGCGATGGCGCAGCGCCTCCGCAGGGAGTTCGAGGCGCTCGCGTTCAAGGACGGCGAGACGCTCGACAGTTTCGCCATCCGCGTCACAAACATCGCCAACAGTCTGCGATCCTTGGGCGACAGATTGGAGGAGGTAAAAGTTGTAGAAAAGATCCTCAATTCTGTTCCCTCTAAGTACTCACAGATAGCATGCTCGATCGAGACTCTGCTCGATCTGGAAGAACTGTCTGTGAAAGAGCTGATCGGCCGGCTCACATTTGCTGAAAAGCGGTATGGGAGCGGGTCCTCGGAGGGAGCAGGGTCCCAGCTTCTCCTCACGGAGGAGGAGTGGATCGCGCGAGACAAAAAGAAGGCTCTAGCTCTGGCGGCGCCAGCGGCAAGAGAGGCCGCGGCAAGCCGCAGAACGGGAAGGGCAACGGTGGCCGCGACATGTCACATGTCAAGTGCTACAACTGCAACAAGTTTGCAGGACACTTCTCGCGCGACTGCAAGGAGCCACGGCGAGAACGGAAGGCGCAACAGCAGCAGCCCCGGGCAGGCGCACCTTGCACAGGCTGGCGAGGAGGAGAAGGCCGCCCTTCTCATCCGCACCTGCACGATCAGCGACGACGACAATCCGTCGCTGCTGATGGCACGAGTGGACGTGCCAACGACGCTGCTGAACGGCGACGACGCACACGTCGATCTGTGGAGGAACGCGTCTTCCTCGCCAACGAGCCGCGCCGCGACAACACTTGGTTCCTCGACACAGGGCCGAGCAACCACATGACAGGGCATCGCTCTGTCTTCTCGGAGCTGGACACCTCCGTCACGGGCACGGTGAAGTTCGGGGATGGATCGCTGGTGGAGATCAAGGGGCGCGGCACCGTGCTCTTCGCGTGCGCGAACGGCGATCACCTCGCCCTCGTCGACGTCTACCACATCCCTCGACTTCGCAGCAGCATCATCAGCCTCGGACAGCTCGAGGAAAGCGGCTGCCAGATCACGATCCGTGATGGGTACCTCAAGCTCCATGATCGCCACCAACGCCTACTCGCCACAGTGCCCAGGGCGCGAAACCGCCTGTACCTCGTCACGCTCGCCATCGCTAAGCCAGTGTGCCTCGCAGCGGTGCGCGGCGACGAATCCTGGAGGTGGCACGAACGCTACGGCCACCTCAACTTCGACGCGCTCCACAAGCTTGCACGTCGCGACATGGTGCGCGGCCTGCCCATGATTGACGACGCAGGGCAGCTGTGCGACATCTGCTTGGCGGGGAAACAGCGCCGCACCTCGTTCCCGCGGCAGGCCAAGAAACGTGCCACGGGCCTGCTCGATCTGGTGCACGGCGACCTGTGCGGCCCGATCACGCCGGCGACGCCAGGAGGGCGTCGTTATTTCCTCCTGCTGGTCGACGATCTGAGCCGCCATATGTGGCTCACGCTCCTGACGACGAAGGATCAAGCCATAGCAGCCATCAAGCAGTTCAAGGCTGGAGCAGAGGTGGAAACAGGGCGCAAGCTGCGCCTGCTCCGCACGGACCGCGGCGGGGAGTTCACGGTGGCCACGTTCTCTGCATTCTGTGCAGACGAAGGTGTGGGACGGCAGCTCACGGCGCCGTACTCACCACAGCAAAACGGCGTCGTAGAGCGCCGTAACCAGACGATCATCGCCACCGCACGGAGCATGATGAAAGCCATGGCGGTGCCGGCCAGGTTTTGGGGGGAGGCGGTGTCAACTGCCGTGTATCTCCTGAACCGATCGCCCACGAAAAGCGTCGATGGCAGGACCCCGTTTGAGGTATGGCATGGATACAAACCTGATGTGAGTTACCTGCGCGTGTTTGGCTGTGTGGTGCACATCAAGGTCACGAAGCCGCACCTGTCGAAGCTTGAAGACAGGAGCAAGCCGATGGTATTTTTCGGGTACGAGCCCGGAACGGCGGCGTACCGTGTCTACGACCCTGTCGGCAACCGCGTGCACGTCACACGCGACATTGTCTTCGACGAGGGTGCTCGCTGGGATTGGGAGAACACTGCGGAGGCGCAGGAGGCTGCCCCACTTCACGTCGAGTTCTTCTCCTACCCAGGCATAAGCACCGTGGCTGCGAAGACGGCCACGACGGTTGAAGCAGCTGTCCCCGAGCCAGCAACGCCTGCACCAAACGTTGTCGAGAGCGACGGTGCGTCAGGAAGCTGCCCCTCGCCACCTCCAAGTACCAGCTCCGCCGCTGCAGCAACAGCGGCCACTCCTACACGTCCTCCGCACCCTATGGTTACGCGAGCACGCGACGGCATCGTGCAGCCCAACAAGCTGTACGATGACTTTGTGCTGGCTGCAGAGGTGGAAGCATTCGAGCTGGACTAGCAGTGTCTTGCAGCTGCAGAGGAACCAGCCAGCGTGGACGCGGCGCTGTCTGAGGCGTGCTGGAGAAGGTCCATGGACGACGAGCTGGGGTCGATATGCGGCAACGATACGTGGGAGCTCGCCACGCTCCCGCGTGGTCACCGTGCTATTGGCCTCAAATGGGTCTTCAAGGTCAAGAAGGACCCAGAGGGCAATGTGATCAAGCACAAGGCCCGTCTTGTCGCCAAGGGCTACGTCCAACGACAAGGGGTGGACTTCGACGAGGTCTTCACGCCGGTAGCAAGGATGGAGACCGTGCGGTTGCTGCTCGCAGTGGCCGCGCACTGTGAGTGGTAGGTGCACCACATGGACGTAAAGTTCGCGTTCCTCAACAGCGATCTCACGGAAGAGGTTTACGTGCACCAGCCACCAGGGTACGTCAGCGTCGGCAACGAGAGCAAGGTACTGCGGCTGCGGAAGGCGCTGTATGGACTCTGTCAGGCGCCGCGGGCATGGAATGCCAAACTGGACGAGTCCCTCGTCTCACTTGGATTCGAGCGGAGCCCGCTCGAACACGCCGTGTACAAGAGGAGCAGCGACAAGGGGATGCTCATCGTCGGTGTCTACGTTGATGATCTGATCATCACGGGCACTCACGAGGAGGAGATCACAGCGTTCAAGGAACAAATGCATCATCTGTTTGACATGAGTGACCTCGGCCTGCTGAGCTACTACCTAGGGCTGGAGGTGAAGCAGGAGGCAGGTGAAATCACCATCTGCCAATCTTCTTATGCTCTGAAGATTTTGGAGGCGGCTGGCATGGCCGGCTGCAACAGTTGCCACACACCGATGGAGGCGCGACTGAAGCTATGCAAGGGGAGCCCTGGTGACGCCATCGACGCCACGCGTTTCCGGAGCATTGTTGGGAGCCTTCGGTATCTCTGCAACACCAGACCCGACATCACGCACGCCGTCGGCATGGTAAGCAGGTACATGGAGGCTCCTACGACGGCGCACTGGGCTGTGGTGAAACAAGTGTTGCGCTACATCAGCGGAACGACGGGTTATGGCTGCTGCTATATGAAGGGGAAGACACCGGACCCTGTTCTGACAGGGTTCAGTGACAGCGATCACGCTGGCGATCTTGACGATCGCAAAAGCACAACTGGATATGCCTTCATCCTCGACTCAGGCATCATCACGTGGACGTCGCAGAAGCAGAAGGTTGCCGCCCTTTCATCCTGTGAGGCGGAGTACATTGCGGCGGCGACAGCGGCGTGTCAAGGGGTGTGGCTGAGCCGTCTCCTTGGAGAGCTGATCGGGAAGCCGCCGGCAACGGTGAAGCTGCGGATAGACAACATGTCCGCGATCGAGCTTTGCAAGAATCCAGTCCATCACGAGCGCAGCAAACACATCGACACTCGTTATCACTACATTCGCGAGAAGGTCGCAGAGGGCAAGGTGGGCGTTGAGCACATCGGAACCAACGGCCAGCTCGCCGACGTTCTTACCAAGGCATTGGGCCGTGCAAGATTCACGGAGATGAGGCTCAAGCTTGGAGTCATGGAGATTTCACCGGGGCGTCAGGATTAGGAGGGGATTTGTTGTCTCTGTAATCCTGCACCTAGTTTTAGTCGTCAGTCAAGTTCGGTTAGGAATAAAACGGCTAGTGCATGAGCCTGTTTGTGCACTGACCGAGTCTTAGTTTGCTTAGCTAGGTTAGTTAGGCCGCTATGCGCGCATCGTGGGATGGCACGAGCTCATGCGAGCATGGCGGCGTCAAGGGAGGTGGCGAGTGGACGTGGGATGGCGCGGCCATGAAGCTCGGATCACACTCCTTATCTTTCTGTAATCTCAGTACAAATAACAGCGAAGAGAAACGAGAAAAGTTGCAGGTTGTGTGCAACGCAAAAACCAAGTCTCCTCTCTGAATCCAAACGATCTTGCTGCCGCTGCCTGACACCCCTGTGGGACAGGGAGGAGGGGCATCCCAAAGCTCCAGGACAGCGACCAGAGGCACGGCAGTAGCTCCTGCCTTCCCTGTCTCACTGGAGGAGCAGGCGCCAAATGTGGTCCGCCTGAACCTGTCCAAGGAGAGGGCTGCCATGCGCACTAGATGGATAGCCGTCGGGCTGTTCTTCTCGGTGCAGCTCTTCAGCATCGGAGGGCTCTTCAAGGAGCTCAAAAGCAAGTGGGGTCTGAGGGGGCGACTAGTCCACTCGCCCCTAAAGAACAATCGCTTCCTTCTCGAGTTTGAGCATGAAGGCGACCTAAGATTCATCCTCAGGAGTGGCCTGTGGACTCATCGCGGGGACGCCTTCTTGGTGACCGCGGTGGATGGGAGCGTGAGGCCGGGCGACGTGGTGAACGCGCACATGCCCATCTGGGTGTGTATCTACGACGCTCCGCCGATCATGCTATCCGCACCGGTAGCCCGCGAGATTGGTAGCAGACTTGGAGAAGTGCTTGAGGTGCACACGGACAGGGAAGGTAAAATTTGGGGTGACTATCCTAGAATCTGCATTAACCATGACGTCGATGAACCCCTCTGCAGCACCCTAGAGTCCCATTATTCCGCTAAAAATGAAGTGTTCTTTTTAGAGGTCAAGTATGAGAGGGTGCCTCGCTTTTGTAGTTACTGTGGTTTCCTTGGTCACGGTCAGCGCGATTGTAAGCTGTCTGTAGACCTCCAGAAGATGAGGTTCTCGGCAGCGTTACGCGCATCTCCCTTTAAGCACAACAACAGTAGAGATAGCTATGTCATCCCCGACGCAGGCAATGCTTGTCATTTCCTTCACTTTGATTCAGAGGTCGGATGTGGGGTGAGAACAGCACCACCAAGGCTGGCAGCAGAGAGGTTTGGAGAGATCTCGGATGAAGTGCTGGCAGACCGACAGTACAGGCTGCGATTGCCGCGTCAGCGCCATCAAGCTGGGACCTCGCAAATGCAAGACACCGAGCACGTCCCCAAGAAAAGGTGGCCTGGTAGAGGAGGGGTCCTGCACCAACATAACCCCTTGTCCCTCAGGTCTGAATCCTGCTACTATCAAGGTGGGGATCAACGACAACACTGCCCCCCCTCAGACGGCCGAGGCAGACCAAGCCATCAAGGGCAGGCAGAGCTCTGGAGGGTCCAGCATGGAGTACCCCCCGGGTTTTGGGCCCAAACAGCAGTTCACCGTGTCGCTGAGGCCAGCATCTACACCAACCCCAGCAGCACCAGGTCTACAGATAGCCCCAACACTGGCCGCACCTAAAACTGCGGTTGTAGTGGTTGTGGCGACTCCAGATGGGGCTGTCAGTGAAGGGATTGCAGGTCATGAGCAGAACGGAATACAGGATGAGTCTCAGATCGCAGTCGCAGGTGACGACATATGCGAGAAGGGTACTGTCTTAGGGAAAGGGGCTGATTGGGAACCTGAGGAGGGAAATGGCACTGAGAGCATCACTGAACAAGAAGAAGGAGATCAAAAGAAAGCAAGAAATGAGTCAGATGCGGCAGGCGATGGAGGAACCGGTGGGTATGGTGGTCAGGAAGCAACCGGCCAAGGGGCTGCCGGCATACTGACGGGCGCCAAAGGCGGTGCCCGTCAGGGGCCATGACGGTCCTAAGTTGGAACTGCCGGGGCCTGGGGCAACCCCGGACAGTTCAGGAGCTTGTGTGCCTTGTGCACACGTACAAGCCCAAGCTTGTGTTCCTCTCTGAAACGCGGAAGAGCAATTCGTATGTTAATAACTGAGATGGAGGCTTGGCCTCAAACATTGTATCACGCAACCCGGCAAAGGAAAAGGTGTCGGTATTGCGCTTTTCTATGACGAAAGTGTCGAAATAATAAAGCTTGCCGTTGGCCCGAGGTATATCGATGTGTTAGTACGGCTAACTCCTAACAGATTGCAGTGGCGGGGCACTTTCATTTATGGGGAACCGAAAGCTCATGAAAGGTATCTCATGTGGGAACTTGTGAGAAGAATCAGATGTAATTCTAATGCACCATGGCTGATGCTAGGGGATTTCAATGAGATGATGTGGCAAATTGAACACATGTTAGTCTCAAAGAGGTCAGAGAGGTATATGGAAAACTTTAGGAGAGTTCTATCTGACTGCAACCTCTTTGACCTGGGGTTCAAGGGACCAAGCTGGACCTATAATAACAAACAGGAGGGACGGTCAAACGTACGAGCGAGATTGGATAGAGGAGTAGCTTCTTCGAGTTTGTCAGAACACTTCAGAGATGCCACTGTTGAGCACATTTGCTCTAGCCGTTCTGATCATTTACCGATCCTTCTCAGATGTGGTAAGAGGAAAGAATGGAGATCGGTGGGGTCAATTCCATCACGCCCTTTCCGTTACGAGCACATGTGGGAAAGGGTGGAATCACTGAATGCAGCGATTGAGGATGGATGGAAGAGTTCAGGGAACGCCACTACCCTCCAGGAAGTGGGCGCAAAAGTAAAAATCATGCAGCATGTTGAGGAAGTGGGCTGAGAGAGATTTTGGTTCAGTTTTGAAGAAAACAGCAGAGATAAGAAGAAGACTTAGCATACTGTGGAATTCACCCATCTCGGCGGAGCAGCAAAAGGAGGTCAAGCGGTGCACTGTGGAACTGGATGAGTTATTGTTGAGAGAGGAAATGATGTGGAGGCAGTGGTCAAGGGCAACGTACTTGCGGGAGGGTGATCGCAATACCAAATGGTTTCAGAGAAAGGCGACGTGGAGAAAGAAGAAAAATGAAATTACTAAGTTAATGGATAGCAGCGGGGTATGGAAAGAGGACAGAGAAGGGATACAGGATATTGCAAAGAATTTCTTCCAAAGTTTATATGGGAAGGAAGATGGGGTGGAGCCGCATATTGTACTAAACCTCATTGAAACAAGGGTTACAGAGGAGATAAATGCAAAATTAACTAAACCGTTCTCGGAGGAGGAAGTAAGTGATTCATTGTTTCAGATAGGACCATTGAAGGCCCCTGGACCGGATGGTTTACCGGCGAGGTCCTACCAGAGAAATTGGGGGGGGGGGGTGGTGAGAGAGGATGTGGTCAGAGGTGTATTGTACTTTTTTGAGACTGGAGTCTTTCCTGAAGGTTTGAATGATACGGTAATCGTGATAATTCCAAAAGGCAAAGATCCCCAATCACTAAAAGATTACCGTCCGATCAGTCTCTGTAACATAATATACAAGGTAATTTCGAAATGTCTTGTTAACCGACTAAGGCCATTTTTGGATGGGATTATTTCTGAGACACAAAGCGCATTCATCCCTGGGCGCATAATTATGGACAACGCCACGATCGCGTTCGAGTGTTTCCATAAAATCCAACATAGCAGAAACAAACATGATACATACTGTACGTATAAGTTGGATTTGGCAAAAGCATACGACAGAGTCTACTGGAGTTTCCTTGAAGGAGTGCTGCAGAAGATGGGCTTCAACCAAAGATGGACTGCCTGGGTCATGGAGTGTGTCCGTTCTGTGAGGTACAAAGTCAGATGCAATGGGGAGCTGTTGGATCCATTCATTCCATCTAGAGGTCTGCGACAAGGGGACCCACTGAGCCCATATCTCTTCCTCTTTGTGGCCGATGGTTTAGTCAGCCTCATGAACAAGGAGACAAATGAAGGCAATCTGACACCTATTAAGATTGCGAGGAACAACCCGGGAATCTCGAATCTTCTTTTTGCAGATGATAGCCTAATGTTTTTCAAGGCCACTGTTGAACAGGCACATATCATGAAGAAGGTGTTAGTTTCTTTCCAGCGAGGCACGGGGCAATTGTTAAGTGAGAATAAATGCTCTTTACTTTTCAGCGAGGGTTGCCCGGTAGAGACTAGGGAAGAGATAAAGACAATTCTGGGAGTGGTCTCCTCCTCTTTTGAGAGAAAGTATCTGGGCCTCCCAACACCGGAAGGAAGGATGAAGGATGAGAATTTCCAACCGATCTTAGATAGATTCGGAAAGAGGTGTAGTGATTGGTCCGGTAGATTCATGGCTTACGCGGCAAAGGAAGTGCATGTCAAATCAGTGGTCCAGGCTCTTCCTTGTTTTACAATGGGGGTCTTCCTATTGTCCAAAGGTTTTTGTGAGAAGTATGAAAAGATGATCCGTGATTCCTAGTGGGGGGACGAAGAAGATCATCGGAAAGTGCATTGGATGTCATGGGAGCGCATGACACGTCCGAAGAGGGCGGGTGGTATTGGCTTTAGGGATATGCACCTGTTCAACATCGCTCTGCTTGCAAAACAAGGATGGAGGCTCATACAGAACCCTGATAGTTTGTGCGCGAGAGTGATCAAGTCAAAATACTTTCCACACGAAAACCTCCTTGATACAGTTTTTGTTGGGATATCCTCCTCATGTGGGCTGTGAGGAGATGACCATTTGAGGCCTTTTAGGCAGCCCAAAGAGGTGCATAAGCCCACTACCCATTAGGGTTATGACCTAGGGTCATTTTGGACTTTGCACATGTGTGGATGGGGATGCTTTACCCTCCTTCCAGCAGCCACCACCAAGAGTGACGAAAAACAGTTCATCCTCCAAGAGAGAAGAAGAGAGAAAACCAAGAGAGTAAGGGAAGAAGAGGAAGATTGAAGGAAGAAGGAAAGGGAGCTCCTCTCCAAGGTTGTGATGGTCCAGATCCACTACCTTGTCTCCTTCAAGCTTCAGTTCCACCATCTTTGGTGAGATTGTTCAAATCCCTAGTTCTTGAGCCCCAAATCTTATTGTGTTCATCCAAGATTCAGAAATCTTGATGTATGAGATCCTCTAGTGCTGTCTAGAGAAGAACTTGTTGTATCCCACATTTGATAATAGTGGAAGAGGATTTGGGTGGCTTCGGCCCGTGGTTTTTCCCCTCAAGTTGAGGGGTTTTCCACGTAAAAATCTGGTGTCTCTTTGTTGATGTTTGATGTTGTCAAGAAAACTTACTCCTACCACAAGACACTAGGCTGAGGAGTGTCTTGTCTGCTGAGTAACATTTTCTGCCTCCATATATGCTGCTGCAAATGTTTCCTTCCGTGCTAAGCAACGATCCTTGAATTAGTACAGGATGTGGTGCTGAGATTACTTGTTTCCGCTGTAGTTTTTCAGTTAACCACAAGTGTATTTGTGTGCTAGTGCTAATTCCCAACAGAGTGGTATCAGAGCCTTGGTTGCTTAGAAGGTTGCAAATCCCAGTTGCTTGATTGTTGCTGGAAGTGCTGCTCACAATGGCTTTGGAAGAAAGCGCTACTACAAGTGGCATGATAAAACTTGATTCTTCCAATTACTCATTATGTAAGCCCATGATGGAAGATATCCTTTATTGCAAGGATTTGTATGAGCCAATTGTGAAAGACAAGATACCCACAGGTGTCACGGAAGAAGAATGGAGAGTGTTGCATAGAAAGGCAGTAGGTATGATTCGTTTGTACATCAACCACAATATTTTCCACCATGTTGCAAATGACACAAATGCTTATGAGATGTGGCAGAAGTTGGAGTCTATGTATGAGAGGAAGACATCAATGAACAAGGCCTCGGTGATCAAAAGACTTGCAAAGCTTGAGTACCGAGATGGCTCAAGTGTGATTGAGCACTTAAATGTCTTCCAATGCCATATAAATCAACTTTCAGCCATGAAGATCAACTTTGCGGATGAGGTGCAAGCATTGTTGTTGCTGAGTTCCATGCCTGATAGTTGGAACACGCTTGTTGTGTCACTTAGCAATTCAGCTCCGGATGGGAAGCTGACTTTGGAGATGGTGAAGAACAGTATGTTGAATGAAGAAGCCAGAAAGAAGGAAAAGGGTGATGCCTCTTCTTCTGATGCGTATGTGGCTGAAACCCATGGGAAGAATGAGAACCGTGGACGCAACAATACAAGATTTCAGCAAGGCAAAATCAAATCCAGGGGGAGATCAAAGTCAAAACAGAGAAAAGATATTACTTGCTTTCATTGTGGCAATCCGGGACACATAAAGAGCGAGTGCAGGAAGTACAAAAGAGAGCTTGCAGAGGGGAAACTCACAAAGAAAACCGAGCAAAAGGCTGAGAGCAGTTCAGCCATGACCGCAACAGATGAGGACTATCTAGTCATTGAAGATGAAGATTGCTATAGTGCTGTTCGTGATGATGCCATGAGTTGGGTTGTGGATTCAGGTGCGTCCTTCCACATCACATCACACAAGGAGTATTTCACATCTTACACTAGTGGTGTTACTGGCCAAGTGAGGATGGGAAATAGTGGTTCGTCA
>LR880968.1:804758880-804776799 GCA_904067115.1 Aegilops sharonensis | reverse complement strand
GTTTTGTGGATGAAGAACTTCTTGCAAGAGCTCGGCATGAAGCAAGAGAAGTATGTTCTGTTTTGTGACAGTCAGAGTGCTATTCATCTTGCCAAGAATTCAAGCTATCACTCTCGAACCAAGCACATTGATGTGAGGTACCATTGGATTCGAGATGTTGTGAGTTCCAAGTTGCTGAAACTTGAGAAGATCCATACCGACGACAATGGTTCGGATATGATGACCAAGATATTACCAAATGAGAAGCTACAAGCATGTTGCAAGGTAGCGGGCATGGCGGTGCCCCCCTCATGAGTCGGAGGGGGAGATTTGTTGGGATATCCTCCTCATGTGGGCTGTGAGGAGATGACCATTTGAGGCCTTTTAGGCAGCCCAAAGAGGTGCATAAGCCCACTACCCATTAGGGTTATGACCTAGGGTCATTTTGGACTTTGCACATGTGTGGATGGGGATGCTTTACCCTCCTTCCAGCAGCCACCACCAAGAGTGACGAAAAACAGTTCATCCTCCAAGAGAGAAGAAGAGAGAAAACCAAGAGAGTAAGGGAAGAAGAGGAAGATTGAAGGAAGAAGGAAAGGGAGCTCCTCCCCAAGGTTGTGATGGTCCAGATCCACTACCTTGTCTCCTTCAAGCTTCAGTTCCACCATCTTTGGTGAGATTGTTCAAATCCCTAGTTCTTGAGCCCCAAATCTTGTTGTGTTCATCCAAGATTCAGAAATCTTGATGTATGAGATCCTCTAGTGCTGTCTAGAGAAGAACTTGTTGTATCCCACATTTGATAATAGTGGAAGAGGATTTGGGTGGCTTCGGCCCGTGGTTTTTCCCCTCAAGTTGAGGGGTTTTCCACGTAAAAATCTGGTGTCTCTTTGTTGATGCTTGATGCTGTCAAGAAAACTTACTCCTACCACAAGACACTAGGATGAGGAGTGTCTTGTCTGCTGAGTAACATTTTCTGCCTCCATATACGCTGCTGCATATGTTTCCTTCCGTGCTAAGCAACGATCGTTGAATTAGTACAGGATGTGGTGCTGAGATTACTTGTTTCCGCTGCAGTTTTCAATTAACCACAAGTGTATTTGTGTGCTAATTCCCAACAGTTTTTGCCTCCGACGCATCCCCGGTATGGAGAGGAATTGAGGCTGGGTTGGAGCTCCTAAAGAAAGGCATCATCTGGCGAGTGGGAGATGGAAGAGACATTCAAATCCAAAGAGACCAATGGATTCCCCGGAAAGAAGGACTTAAGACTGCAACTTTTGTTAGGAGGTCAAGATTGCGCTGGGTGAACCAGCTAATGCAACCTTATGGCAAGGAGTGGAATGTGGAGCTAATAAGGCAAATCTTTCATCCTTTTGAAGCCTGCAAAATCTCCATTCCGAGGTCAAATGCTGAAGATCGGATCGCTTGGCACTATGAAAAAAATGGGGTCTTCACAGTAAGAAGTGCGTATAAGCTGGCCGCTGAAATTCATGGGCAGTCCCGTCAATCCCCGTCAAGCTCGTCAAGGGAACATGATGATAGGAGCATCTGGGACCTCATCTGAAAATTGAATGTTCCACCAAAAGTGAGAATTTTTGGATGGCGAGTAGCTACCAACACGCTGGCCACGAAGAAGAATAAGTGGAGGAGAACTTTAGAACTGGATGCCACATGCAGCATATGCGGGTGTGGCGAGGAAGATGAATTCCATGCGGTGGTAACCTGCTCAAAAACTAGAGCTCTCAGACATGAAATGAGAAAAGAATGGGAACTTCCTCCTGAAGAATCATTCAGGTACACCGGCCCGGACTGGCTGCAAATGCTATTGGGCACAACGACTGAGGCCGTGAGGGCGAGGGTGTTGATGCTTTTGTGGAGAGGTTGGCATCTTCGTGATGACTGTGTCCATGGGAAAGGAAACGAGTCAACTAGCCAATCTGTACAATTTCTCCTGAATTACGAAGAAGAATTGCAGGTAGCTGAAGAAATGGCCAGGTGCCAACCCTGAAGCACGAAGTGCCGTTCAGGAAACCATGAAGTGGTCTGCTCCTGATCGAAATTCAGTGAAGCTGAACTCTGACACAAGCTTTCTACCGGACAGTGGCCACTGCTGGGGAGGTGCAGTTGCGAGGGACTATAGAGGACTGGTGGTTGTATCAAGTGGAAAGCAGACTGGCATTACGACAAGTATGGAGGAAGCAGAAGCTAGAGCCGTTTTGTTTGGGCTGCGAGCCTTGGCAGAATCATACAGTGGAACAGTTGTGATAGAGGTGGACTGTATGGCGCTAGCAAACGAGCTGAAAAAGGACACGCAGAACCTATCCCCTTGCTACGGTGTGATACGTGATATCATGGAGATCTTGGCGAAGTTCACTTCCTTCAAGGTCGCTCACGTTGGAAGGAAGGGCAATGCACTGGCCCATGAATTAGCTGCAGAGGCAAGACAAAAGGGTGATTTCCAGCTCATCGCCAGGGTCCCGAACAGACTGATGAATCTGATGCAGGCTGAGTGTCCGGCCTCTACTTGAGTATTTGTGTACTCGAGTTTCTCAAAAAAAAAATCTGGAATTTCAAAATTCTTTCTGTCGAAACTTGTTCATGTTTTTATTTTAGTTTTTGAAAATTCTGAGTTCTTCAATAAATTATCAGATTTTCGTACATTGTTCTTTGTATAAAAAATCACAATTTTCAAATGAAGTTCGAAACAATTCGAAAACCTGTCCGGATTCTGCTTTGCAATTAGTTCCTATTCCATCACGCTCCCGGTTTTACATGAACGCTTGATAACTGCGCTGGTTAGCTGCTCTTCTACATAAGATGGAGGTCCAAAGTTCGAATCCATGGCAGGATTTTGCGCGCTTCGTTTTTTTCTTTTTAATGTTGCTGCGCTACTGTACAGCAAACAGGCGCTGTCGCTACAGCACCCACTATTGGGCCGGCCCAGTCGCGGGTCCCTGTGCTGCTAGGGCCTCCAGTTTCTTTAGCTGCTGGTCGTTATCTTTGGTTATTCACCATACCTGATGTTTTAGTTGTATACTGGATGTTATTGTTTCTTAATTAATCAAATGGTGGCAAGCCCTCAAAAATAAATAAATAAAAACGGCGTCGAATAGGAGCTCCCGAGCGAGACATAGGTGCGCTCTAATTTGCCGAGCTGTGCAGAATACGGTTGGACGGATTTGGATTTGGGGCAAGGTGACGGGATCCTCGGCACTGAGACTTGTCTCGCTTCGTTAGCCTGAGATTTTTCAGTTCCAAACTGGGCCTGGCTCATTTCCGGCGAGCTGAAGTTCCTTCTCTATTTTCTTCCTCTCCTAGGAAAATGTGTCCATCTGCTTGGCTTCAATCGCAATGGTTTCCACCGGCTGTTGGATAACGTTGGATTACGCCCGGATTGACGTGTGCAGTGCATCGATCAGTAGCTACTCACTCGTAGCTAGCTTAGCTACAGGGAGCCTGCGCCCACGACACCCCTGGTGGACTGGTTCGTCCCCTCGAAGTAGTAATCTCTTGTGTCTCTGTATATATTCTGACGCAGAGATCGCGAATCCCTGCGCCTAACGCAGCCACCCGCTCCCTCCCTGCTGTTTAGATCAGACATCAGAGCATAGACCTCCCTCCCCTACGCCCCTACCCTGCTCCGCCACGGCCACGGCCATGGACGACGTGCTCCGTTTCAATTCAGGCCCGTTCAGAAAATATATCGATCGTAAACACGGGCATCAGGCTGTCACTCACTTTGGTTAGCCCGGTGGGGATTAGTGTCATCACGGAGACTTTCGGCCATCCCTACATACTCTGGCACGCATGTGTTCACGGATCGCCCATCCCGCCTCCGTAGAGTCGACCTGTTTGTTATTGGCATATTCAGACTGTAGATGTTGAACATGATATATTTGTATTGCTATTCCTATCTTCTATAACCTTGTATAGTTGACTTCTAGAGATACGGTAAGATTAGTTTCCTTGTCACGCAAGACATCCTGTGTATATATTGTGAAAGCAACTCCAGCGCAGGGACCCAATCAGACACGGATTTTGTCTGCTTTTTGTCCATTTGGGTCTCCTGTCCGCCAAGCGGACATTGGGCGGACACTGCAGGCATCCAACGCGAGAACGAAAAAGCGGACATAGCGGACATCAGCTACACCAGGCGAGCGCGGACGAGGTGGCGCGGCGAGCGGGGCGGGCGAAGCGAGCGGCCGCGGCGAGCGACGGGGCGAGCGGCGAGCGGGGCGAGCTGCAGGGCGGGCGAGGCGAGCGGCCGCGGCGAGCGGCGGGCGCGGCGAGTGGCGTGGCGAGCTGCGGGGCGAACGGGGCGAGCTGCAGGGCGAGCGGCCGCGGCGAGCGGGACAAGCTGCAGGGCGAGCGGGGCGGGCGAGGTGGCGCGGCTCACGGCGGCACGCACGGGGAGGCGTGGCGAAGCAAGCTGCGGCTAGCTGCCGGGCGTGCGGGAGGCGGGGCGAGGTGCTCGGGTGCTCTCCAGTGAGCACGGCGGCCGCCTGCGCATGGGGCCTCGCCGGTGGCCTCGCTCCTCCTTGCGGCGTGGGTGGAGGTAGACGCCAGCTCGTGGGTAGTCGCTGCTACGTGGGACCAGGAGCGGACGACAGCGGTCGACGAGAGCGTCCGCTTCTGTCCGCTTCGTATCCATTTTTTCCTATATTTGGGCCAAGTTTGGGTCGGGGAGGCTAGCAGGCGGGCACCCGCGTCCGTTTGGGTCGTCCCGTTGGGCCAAGTTTTGTGTTCGGATGAACCAAACGGACAAAATGGGTCTCTCCCTTGAAGTTGCTCTGAACGACTTCATGGAATACAATTGAGTTGCATCGCATATTCTCACTACATGGTATCAGTTTTACCGCGATATCCTCTCGCTTCCGCAACCCGCAGCCGCCGCACCCTCCAGTAGCTGCCGTTGCCGCCAACTCCAAACCCTAACACCGCCATCGCCGCTACCTTTCCCGTAGCCGTCGCCGCCTCCTCATCCTACCAAAAACCCTACGCCACCGTTGCTCCCTTCTTCCCACAGCCGCCGCTGCTCCCTTCTCCCCAAACCCTAGTGCCGCCGCCGCTGTTCTTCTATAGTCGCCCCCGCCCCTTCCCTCGACCACCACCCAAACCCTAAGCCGCCGCCGTTACTCTCTTCCTCCTGTAGCCGCCGCCGCTGTCACCTCCCCACAGCTGTCGCTGCCTCTTCCCTCCCCACACCACCTAAATCCTAATCACCCGACACCACAATGTCCCGCTCCAAGGCCGACCCATCCAACGACGGTTCTTTCGCCGGTTCCATGTTCACCTACGACCGCCTCAACGAGCTTCACATCAAAGACCACGTACCCGTCATCCTCGACCTCGACTCGCCATCCTACAACGCTTGGCGCACCTACTTCGCGTTGTTGTTCCGCTCTTACCGTCTCATCGAGCATGTTGATGGGCGTCGACTTCCGCGACATGAAGGACGACAACGAGTGGCTTGCTGTGGATGCCTGCATCGCCAAGTGGCTCTTCCTCACCATCTCCGGCAGTCTCTTCAACATGGTGAACTCCCGCGACCTGTCGGCGTACGCTATGTGGACACGGCTGTGTGACCTCTTCCTCGACAATCAACTCCAACGTCGCGTCTTCCTTCAAGGGGAGTCCTTCACTATGCAGCAAAACGATCTTTCAATCGATGAGTATTGCACGCGGTTGAAGGTTCTCGCCGACGAGCTGCGTGACGTCGGCATGACCATCGACGACTCCGTCCTCCTCACCAACCTCCTTCGCGGCCTCCACCCCGACCTTGGCCAGTCCGCTGCCAACCTCTCCCTCATCACGCCGACGTACGCGAAGGCAGTCACGTACCTTCACATGGAGGAGAAGCGCCTCCATCACTCCGCCCGGCAGGCGACCCGCGCCGCCCTCCACGTCGGCCTCGCCGCTGGCCACGGCGCTCCTCCAGGCCCTCCAGCGCCGCGCACGCCTGCTCCCACCCCGCCACCCGCGCCCGCGCCCTCTGGTGGCCGCAAGCAGAAGGGCCACGGGGGTCGGGGCCGCAACGCCAACACGGCGCAGCGCCCTCCCATGACCAACGCGGCTGCTCCCCCTCCGGTGGCTCTCGGGGTACAATCCCTGGACGGGCGTCGTGCATGCTTACTCCATGCCCACCCCCACCCACCTGCTCCGGGCATCCTCGGGCCATGGCCGACCCTCATCAGGCGCTGCTGACCGCGCCGGCTCCCGCGGCATACGGCCACGCCCCGGCCTACGGTGGCCCCTCGGCCTACGGCGGTCCTCCGGGCTACGGCGCATATGGTGGCGCTCCTCCAGTCTATGACCCGACGCTCCTCTCCGACCTTCATGCTGCACCCTCGCCGAGCACCTACAACGGAGATGGCGATTGGTACATGGACACCGGCGCCGCTGCTCACATGGCCTCCAACCCCGGTATCCTCTCCCGTGCCTGCCCTTATTCCTTCAACTCTCGCATCGTGGTTGGTGATGGCTCCTCTCTTCCCATCACTCATCACGGTTCATCCTCCCTTCCGTTTCCCTCTTCATTTTTAACTCTAAATAATGTGCTTGTTTCACCATCCTTAATCAAAAACCTATGCTATGTTCGTACTCTTACTCATGAAAATCCTGTCACTGTTGAGTTTGACGCTCTTGGTTTCTCTGTCAAGGATGCTCGCCCCGAAGGGTTCTGCACCGATGTGATTCCCCGACGATCTCTACCCATGTGGTCCTACTGTTGGGGAACGCGTTATTTCAAAAAAATTACCTATGATCACGCAAGATCTATCTAGGAGATGCATAGCAACGAGCGGGGAGAGTGTGTCCACGTACCCTCGTAGACCAAAAGTGGAAGCGTTTTAGTAACGTGGTTGATGTAGTGGAACATCTTCATGATCCAACCAATCCAAGTACCGAACGTACGGCACCTCCGTGGTCAGCACACGTTCAGCACGATGACGTCCCTCGAGCTCTTGATCCAGTTGAGGACGAGTGAGAGTTTCGTTAGCACGACGGCGTGGCGACGGTGATGATGAAGTTACTGGCGCAGGGCTTCTCCTAAGCACTACGACGATATGATCGAGGTGTTGAACTGTGGAGGGGGGCACCACACACGGCTAAGAGATTGTCTGTTGTGCCTTTGGGTGCCCCCCTGCGCCCGTATATAAAGGAGGGGAGGAGGAGGCCGGCCAACAAGGGCACGCCAGGGAAAGGGGAGTCCTACTAGGACTCCAGTCCTAGTAGGATTCAGCCCCACCCATTTTTTCCTTCTACCGGAGGGGGAAAGGGGGAAGGAGAGGGAGTAGGAGAAGGAAAGGGGGGTGGCGCCCCCTTCCCAAGTCCAATTCGGCTTCCTCCCTTGTGGGGGACGCACCAGCCCCTTATGAACTGGTTAGCCTCCCTCCTATGGCCCATAAGGCCCATATCTTTCCCCTGGGGGTTCTGGTAACCACTCCGGTACTCCGGTATGTACCCGATACACTCCGGAACCCTCCCGGTGTCCGAATACTACCTTTCAATATATCAATCCTTACCTCTCGACCATTTCAAGACTCATCGTCATGTCCGTGATCTCATCCGGGACTCTGAAAAAACTTCGGTCATCAAATCACATAACTCATAATACAAATCGTCATCGAACGTTAAGCGTGCGGACCCTACGGGTTCGAGAACTATGTAGACATGACCGAGACGCATCTCCGGTCAATAACCAATAGCGGAACCTGGATGCTCATATTGGCTCCTACATATTCTACGAAGATCTTTATCGGTCAAACCGCATAACAACATACTTTATTCCCTTCGTCATCGCTATGTTACTTGCCCGAGATTCGATCGTCGGTATCATCATACCTAGTTCAATCTCGTTACCGGCAAGTCTCTTTACTCGTTCTGTAATGCATCATCCCGTAACTAACTCATTAGTCACATTGCTTGCAAGGCTCATAGTGATGTGCATTACCGAGAGGGCCCAGAGATACCTCTCCGACACACGGAATGACAAATCCTAATCTCGATCTATGCCAACTCAACTAACACCATTTGAGACACCTGTAGAGCATCTTTATAATCACCCAGATACGTTGTGACGTTTGATAGCACACAAGGTGTTCCTCCGGTATTCGGGAGTTGCATAATCTCATAGTCAGAGGAACATGTATAAGTCATGATGAAAGCAATAGCAATAAAACTAAACGATCATTATGCTAAGCTAACAGATGGGTATTGTCCATCACATCATTCTCTAATGATGTGATCCCGTTGATCAAATGACAACACATGTCTATGGTCAGGAAACTTAACCATCTTTGATTAACGAGCTAGTCTAGTAGAGGTATACTAGGGACACTCTGTTTGTCTATGTATTCACACATGTACTTAGTTTCCGGTTAATACAATTCTAGCATGAATAATAAACATTTATCATGATATAAGGAAATATAAATAACAACTTTATTATTGCCTCTAGGGCATATTTCCTTCACCTACGACGAGTGGCGGTCCGGTTGCTCTTCATGCCGATGTCTCGCTTTGGCACGCTCGACTTGGTCATCCCGGCGCTGACGCTCTTCCCAAAATTTTGAGCACATTTTCCTTTTCATGTAATAAATCGGCGGCTCATACATGTCATGCTTGCCACATCGGAAAACGCATTCGCTTGTCGTTTCCTTCATCTACATCAATAGCTACTTTTCCTTTTGATGTTATTCATTGTGATGTTTGGACATCTCCAGTGCCTAGCAATTCGGGCTTATCATATTATCTTGTGATTTTAGATGATTGTTCTCACTTCACTTGGACTTTTCCACTACGCCGTAAATCCGACATCGCCTCCACCCTCCACTCTTTTTATGCTTACGTCCACACCCACTTTAATCGCACCATTGCTCACCTTCAAACGGATAACAGAAAAGAATTTGATAATCTCTCCATTCGCCATCTTCTATCCACTCATGGCATTGTTTTAGGCCTCACATGCCCATACACCTCCCAACAAAACGGTCGTGCCGAACATGTCCTCTGCACCCTCAATGAGAGTGTTCGTGCATTGCTCTTTCATGCACACATGCCTGCCCGATTCTGGCCAGATGCTCTTGCTACTGCCACGCTTCTCCTCAACATCCGGCCTTGCAAACCCGGATGGAGCTACACACCTCATTATCTCTTGTTCGGCTCTCCTCCATCCTATGATGACCTCACGTCTTTGGTTGTTTATGTTACCCCAACATTACCGCTTCCGCTCCACACAAACTTGCACCTTGATCTCTTGCCTGTGTGTTTCTTGGCTATCAACCCAACACCAAAGGTTTTCGTTGCTACAATCCCGTCTCTCGTTGCGTGTTTGTCTCGCGGCATGTTTACTTTCATGAGGTTGTCTTCCCTTTTGAGTAGGTTCCTTCGGTAGCGACGACACCTTCGGAGACCGCCCACCGATGGTCGCGTGGCGCTCTTGCGCTACTCGCGCCGCGGCCGCCTGCCGCTTCGGCAGCCCGTCCGGGTCTCTCGCCGGCTACGGCGCACCCGGCCTCGACTCCGTCGGCTCAGGAGGAGCCGGTCTCGTCTCCGCTGGCTTTGGCACCAGTTCATGCAGGACCGTCGGCGTCCTCATCACCGTCTCCGGTTCGGCCCTCGGCCGTCTCTTCGGCCACGGCGTTGCTCTCGGCTGTGTCTCCGGCGCCTTCTATGCCGGCTGCTGCCTTGCCTGCCGGCTCGTCGTCTCCGCCTGCGGTCTCACCTGCGGGCCCAGCTTCGCCACCCGCGGCCTCGTCGCCACCGCCTTCCGTGGTCTCACCCGCGGCCTCTCCCGCGGTCGCCCCCGCGGCCTCCCTCGCGGTCTCGTCACCGCCGTCCTCTGTGGCCGCCGCCTCGTTGCCCGCGGACCCCTCTGCGGCTTCGTCTTTGACGTCGTCTGCACCCGCGTCTGTGGCTGTCGCTCCGCCTCGATGACGGCCTCGCCTCCTGCCTCCGCCACCTCATCACTCTATGGTGACACGTGCTAAGGACGGGATTCGTCAGCTGAACCCCCGCTACCACAACCTCAATGCCACGGTCATCTCTCTGATACCGCGCTCGGTGCGCTCTGCATTGAGTGACCTGCACTGGCTTGCGGCCGTGCGTGTTGAGTATGATGCTCTCGTCGCCAACAGGTTTGCCTGCACATGCACTCGCCTCGTGATGTTCACTGGTCTTTGGTCAAGCGCATTCTCCGATACATTCACGGCACACCGACCTTCGGTCTTCGCGCCTCCGTCTCCACCGAGCTGTTTGTTTGCACTGATGCGGATTGGGCCAGTTATCCTGACACTCGACGATCTACGTCGGGTGACTCTCTCATCTCATGGTCCTCTAAGCGGCAGCCCGCCGTCTCCCGCTTTAGTGCTGAGGCTGAGTACCGTGCCGTTGCCAACGTTGTTGCCGAGACATGTTGGCTACGTTAACTACTTGGCGAACTTCGGGTCTCGATCCCGAAAGCTACGGTGGTTTTCTGTGATAATATTTCGGCCACCTACCTCGCGGCCAATCCGTTGCAGCATAAGCGCACCAAGCACATTTGATGTTCATTGTTCTTCATGTACCGACCACCCAACAGTTTGCCGATATTATGACCAAGGGGCTTCCAACCGCTGCATTCCAGGAGTTCCGTTCCAGTCTTTGCATCGTATATATTGTGACCGACTCTATGGAATACAATTGAGTTGCACCGCATATTCTCTCTACGGTAGGGAATGGTAATAGTCCCTCCGTCTGATAATATAAAAGCATTTTTGACACTAAACGTCTCATAATATAAGAGCGTTTTTGACACTATACTAATGTCAAAAAACTCATGGGACGGAGGGAGTAGTTAGTAGCCTGTTGAATGGCACGAGCAGATGATCACTGTGTGGTGTGTCCATGTTTGGCATGCTGCATCTCAACCTTGTCAACCGCATCGGTGCCGGAGATAAAGCCAGGAAAGTCATGGTCAAGCCTACTTATATACTCCCTCCGTTCGGAATTACTTGTCTCGGAAATGGATGTATCTAGAACTAAAATACGTCTAGATACATCCATTTCCGCGACAAGTAATTTCGAACGGAGGGAGTATTAGGCTGGTCATAGTGAGGAGTAACTTAGAGTAGTAACATGCATATGTTACTACTCTATGTTACTACCCTTATAGTGGGAAGTGTCATATGTGTAATAACATATACATGTTCATTTATTGTCTTGTAGACTCATTTTGCATTGGAAAGCGCTATGTGATAGTAACATATTAGGTTACTCTATTTGTCTCTCTCCTCATTAACTACTTGTCATATCAACATTTTTGCTTATGTGGCATCTATGTTACTACCTATGTTTCTCCCACTATGACCAGCCTTAGAAACCTACCTGGGCAAGTAGTGAACGTATATTCAGGTTATGGGATTGGCAATTCATATATTATTAATGAACTTGGATGTATGATAAAAAGCAATAACAGAAGTTCAGTTTTGCGGCGCCGAGTACTGTTACAGATTTCACTGAAGAAGAAACATGTTCACTGCAACTTGTTTGCAACGTAGAGGAGGTGGCCGATGTTCGTCGGAGGGTAGCTCTGCAGAAGCTTCAGGTTCGAGCTGAAATCGCCGGCAAGGAGCCGTTTCCGGACCAGGATCAGCATTGCGCAGCATATTCTCAGCAAGGTTTCCTGCAGCCAAATTTTCAGGCATCTACCGAACCATTTGCAGAGCAAACCAGAGCATGTTGCTTGTTTGTTACCTGAGGACCATCTGGGTCACTTAACAGAGTGTCCCATATATGAATAATATCGGCAAAGTTGAATTCCTGGGTTAACAGCAGTGTTATCCACCTGAACGCGTAGAACTGGGGATTAACCTGCAGACACCATGCTTTTGTTAGTAAAATACTGCAGGCACTTCTTTACTACTATAAGCATGGCGGATCGGCAGTGCGCATCTCCTGCTGTAATGTTTCACACATCCAAACATCATAAAATAGCTACTGTAAGAATGTAGAACAGTAGAAGGTTCACCTCAGATGAAACATATATAATGTCATCTCGATAGCAATTGGCATAGCAAGTCAAAGGAAAACCCCAAAAACACTAAAGATCATGCAGTTTAGTACGTGAAGACTTACTTCCGTAGTTATTTCCAAGTGGTGCTGAAGTTCTCCATCATACTTCTTTAGGAGTTGCGATAACTTGGAGAGCGTCCCTCGAATGCCGACAGCACTGTTGTCTAGCTTCTGGCAGAAGTTGTCTCTAAGCCCACTAAGTAACTCCACGAAGCAAAAGAAAGAATCGGCTTCGGCAAAGTTCTGCAATGGATTCCAGCTAGCAACATCATGATGTAGATAGTCTCAAAGTCATGACTCATGAGTATACAAAATAAGAACTGTCTCAACAGTCAACAGTCTGATCTACAACAAACGGTATGACGCATATGTCAAAATAATCGCTTACTCCATACAGCATTTTTATAATCTGGATCATTCCGAAATACAAAGAAGAGAGGCGCCAAAATTTCATTCATTCCTTGCACGTATCTTATCCCAGCATTCAGCTTGGCAAAGATAATTAATATATTTCTCAGAGAATCCTGGTCAGAATAACAAATGATCAGCCATGTATCCTAGCAGAACACTGTTTACACTTAGATACTGGAGATTTACCTGATTGGACTTTGCAAAAGAAGAGTCTCCACAAAAGAAATGTATGTCAGGGTGAGTGCGTTTTACATCACGGTCAACCTGCTCGATCATCTCTGAATGCTATATGAAAGATATATTCAAAGAAAAAAAATACCAATGTTAGAGTCATGTGAAATGGTGAAATGACTCACCCGTGCACTCGACACCGTATGCATTCGCAAACATTGAGAGCACACATATATACATACACTAGAAAAGGTTAATTCTTCCGAAACTAAAAGGTAAATCCACATGTTTTAATTTTGACAACAATTGCTTCAAACGGTTCACCAGATATTTTGCAATTTAAATTCTCAAAACATGTCAATCGATGTCCTTCTTACGAAAATAAAACAAAAATGAGCATAAATACGATGCAAATATAATGATATAAGTGGTTTAAATTTCTTGCACTTGATCCTTATGTTTGTCAAAGGATAAATGCTCTAAATTGATGCTAATGGCTGTTTGAAACTCTCAAAAACAGAAGCACAACCTCCAGTGCGAGCAGCACAGACTAGTAACACTACCTGCAATATGTGTCCAGAATTTCTAAGTACACCAAAACAACGTGTGCAACGCAGACAGATTCCAAATGCACTAGAGCATACCTCGGCGACCTGATTCCATTGGCTGGTCTTCCCAAGGCTCAAAGGATGATCATCTTGGGCTATCTCCGACCTGTCAAGAAACCCATTCTCAACATGCTCTGCATTTCCGTCACTGTGGCCTTCTGATCCCCCAGTCGTGCTACTTCCACCTACCTAGCAAAATTAGGATTCAGGATCTCTGTCTCCAAGTGAGGATCTACCCTAAGTACCAATGTGATGTGAAACCATTAATTAGTACAATCAAGGCAAAAAAACAGTTAATCTGAGCGTGAAGTGACATACAGTGTTGGTAAGGAATTCGTCTTTGAAGGCTTCATATTGTGACCTCTTTTTTGCCAACTCCTGCTCCCACAGTGCACGATCCTTGGGCAGATAGCCCAGTAGCAGCTGCGCGACCAACACATGTACAGTGAGAGTGAGTCTGTGACCAAAGATGTCAAAAATCAACACTTTTGACTGCATCTTTCCCCTCACACTGATCATATAAGGACAACTGATCAAAAAATGGTTAACAGTAGCACGTGGATGAACACAAAGGGACAAAAAGGCAGACGATTTCTAATCTGACATTGGCATCAAAAGGCAAAAATAAACAAACTAAGGACATGCACGCACATTGACCAGAGACATCAGCTGCACATACAGTAAATCAGTCGTCTGTCTAAAATTCTAAATTAAGGCAACATACTAAATCTACAGCTTCAGACTACAGAACAAATCTCGAAAGAACAGAAGGACGAGCCTGCCAATCGGGTACCTTCCACACAGTCGACCGGACACCGGCGCCGTCGGGGACGCCCTGAGCCGCAAGCATCCGCAGCTCATCGAGATCTATCACCTTCTTCGACAGCTGCAAGGCTCACCGGCCGCCCCAAGACGACGCATCACATCAGGACGACACGATGGGGCAGAAGCGAAGAAGCAAAAGCTAGGAACCGAGACAGCAGAATTCGGACTCACCGCCGCGAGGATACGGGACTGGCGCGAGATCTCCAGCTCCGCCGGCTGCGGGGATCGCGGCGAGCTCGCCATGGATTTGGGATATCACAGGACGGGTACACACTCTGACACTGGTCCGCGGGTTCGGAACTGTTTGGGTCGCGTTGGGACATTATGTGATCTGCCCGCAACCGTCGATTTGCTAGGACCATTGAAATGGACGGCCGACATTATGCGACGACTTTTCATGCTCCATAACTAGAACCCACATGTCTTTCACTGAGTTTTTGATCAATGGTCAACATTAGGGCCTCTTTCATTTATGGATTTTTCATAGAAATTTTGAAGGATTAAAATCTTTATGAATTTCACATATATCTGTTCAGTACAAATTGGTTTGTTAGGTCATCACTCACTCACATCATGAGAAAGTCCTAAGAGCAACTCCAACGCGACGACCCATTTCGTCCGGCCACGTCTGTTTGGGTCGCCGCGGACAAAAAATGCTAGCCCAACGCGCCGACCCATTTTCAAAACGCGTCCGTGTGGACCCATTTCTGGCCCAAATTTGGGCATGAAATGCGTTGGCACGGACGCGCCACGCGTCCGCTCGGTGTCCACTGCGTCCCCACATGACGACCCGTCAACTACCTCCCGTGTCTTTATTAATGATGACCACAGACCATGGGCCCACGCGTCAACGACGGGGTGTCCTTTTAAATCCAAGCGTGCGGGGGTGGGGGGGGGGGCTCATCCTCTTCCAACCTCTCGTCCCCATCTAGCCACCATGTTGCTCCCCCGCCGGCGACAACCCTAGCCTAGCGCGCGCAACCATGGCTTCTTCGCCGGCAAGAACAAGGGCAAGGCCCCTGCTTCATCCTCTTTGCACGCGCTCACGATCAACCTGCCTCCGTCGGCGTCTGCCCGCCCGGCGAGGAAGCGGATAAGCGTCCCAGTACACCAGGCGAGGTGGCACTGGGAGCACCGCATCCCCCTCCCGTACCCCGGCGATACCCTGCCACATGACTGGCATTTGGATCCTGATAGGATCCCAGTGTCGGCGGTGCCGCGCACGACACGGGCGCACGCGGTCTACGCGGAAGACTCTCCCGATTGGGAGGTCTGGTTTGCCCTCGAACACGAGGAGCAGCACCGGCGCGGCGTCCAGCACGTGCGGGCTGGCACCCCGCCGCCCCCCGTCATGCGCGACGAGGACCAGGAGAAGGAGCCCGCCTACCAGGAGGAGCTGGTGGCTGCCATGCAGGAAAGCGAAGAGGAAGAGCCGCGCAAGGCGGAGGAGGAGGAGGCGGCGTACCTGGCGCGCCTGTCGGAGGCCATCGCACTCTCTGCTTTCGGCAACTGCGTCGTGCCGCCGCTGATGCCGCCGTCCCCAGTCAAGCTCGGGCCGGCGCCATCCCCTATGTCGGCGCCTGATTACCCACAAGTATAGGGGATCTATCGTAGTCCTTTCGATAAGTAAGAGTGTCGAACCCAACGAGGAGCAGAAGGAAATGATAAGCGGTTTTCAGCAAGGTATTCTCTGCAAGTACTGAAATAAGTAGTAACAGATAGTTTTGAGACAAGATAAATTGTAACGAGCAACAAGTAACAATAGTAAATAAAGTGCAGCAAGGTGGCCCAATCCTTTTTGTAACAAAGGACAAGCCTGGACAAACTCTTATAATAGGAAAAGCGCTCCCGAGGACACATGGGAATATCGTCAAGCTAGTTTTCATCACGTTCATATGATTCGCGTTCGGTACTTTGATAATTTGGTATGTGGGTGGGCCGGTGCTTGGGTGTTGTTCTTACTTGAACAAGCATCCCACTTATGATTAACCTCTATTGCAAGCACCCGCAACTACAACAAAAGTATTAAGGTAAACCTAACCATAGCATGAAACATATGGATCCAAATCAGCCCCTTACGAAGCAACACATAAACTAGGGTTTAAGCTTCTGTCACTCAAGCTACCCACCATCTACTTATTACTTCCCAATGCCTTCCTCTAGGCCCAAATAATGGTGAAGTGTTATGTATTCGACGTTCACATAACACCACTAGAGGCTAGACAACATACATCTCATCAAAATATCGAACGAATACCAAATTCACATGACTACTAATAGCAAGACTTCTCCCTTGTCCTCAGGAACAAACGTAACTACTCACAAAGCATATTCATGTTCATAATCAGAGGGGTAATAATATGCATAAAGGATCTGAACATATGATCTTCCACCAAATAAACCAACTAGCATCAACTACAAGGAGTAATTAACACTACTAGCAACCTACTAGCACCAATCCCGGACTTGGAGACAAGAATTGGATACAAGAGATGAACTAGGGTTTGGAGATGAGATGGTGCTGGTGAAGATGTTGATGGAGATTGCCCTCTCCCGATGAGAGGAGCGCTGGTGATGACGATGGTGATGATTTCCCCCTCCCGGAGGGAAGTGTCCCCGGCAGAACAGCTCTGCCGGAGCCCTAGATTGGTTCCGCCAAGGTTCCGCCTCGTGGCGGTGGAGTCTCGTCCCGAAAGGTTGCTTCCTGTTTTTTTCTCATCGAAAGACTTCATATAGGAGAAGATGGCCGTCAGAGAGCCACCAGGGGGCCCACGAGGTAGGGGGGCGCACCCCAGGGGGGCGCCCCCCACCCTTGTGAGAAGGGTGTGGGCCCCCTGGCCTTCATCTTTGGCGATGATTTTTCTTTATTTATTTTAAGATATTCCGTGGAGTTTCATGACTTTTGGAGTTGCACAGAATAGGTCTCCAATATTTGCTCCTTTTCCAGCCCAGAATTCCAGCTGCCGGCATTCTCCCTCTTCATGTAAACCTTGTTTGTAGCATAATGTGAAATAACAACCCATAATGCGATAAATATCGATATAAAAGCATGATGCAAAATGGACGTATCAACTCCCCCAAGCTTAGACCTCGCTTGTCCTCAAGCGAAAAGCCGATAACAATAAATATGTCCTCATGTTTATAGGTAGAGGTGTCGATAAAAATAAAATACGGACATGAAGGCATCATGATTATTCTCATAACAGCAACATATATAGATTTTGTCATATGATTACTTATGTTCAAGTGATGATCTTTTCACAATGCAAAGGTATGAATCAGAAACATTATTGGGCACCAACAAATTATAACTTCAGTCATTGAAGCAATTGCAATTTATCATAATATCGGAAAGAGTCTATGTCAGAGCTTAAAAGCAAGTCCACATACTCAACTATCATTTAGTCCTTCATAATTGCTAGTACTCACGCAATACTTGTGGTTACGGAGTTTTAATCGGACACAGAGAAAGATAGGGGCTTATAGTTTTGCCCCACAACCTTTTACCTCAAGGGTAATGTCAACAATAATAATTCATGCTCCCCTACATCCAATTAGATATATATATCATGTTCTTTCCAACATGCTGGGCTTGCCAAAGGATAAAATGAAAAAGGAAAGGTGAAGATCACCGTGACTCTTGCATAAGGTGTAACATCCCAAATTTCCTATTTGGAATGTTTTACAATTATAGCTAAGCATCCTATGCATCCTGTTTGAATTTGAATGCCTTTTGAAGTTTCAGAGTTATTTGAGTTTGAATTTGAATTCCAAACTTTGGCATGTGGGAAACAATTCAAAAACTAAGCCTGATAAATACTTGATCAAAAGTATGAGAGGAGCAAACATGACACTCCAAAAATATCAGAGGAAACAA
>LR880968.1:804714429-804725426 GCA_904067115.1 Aegilops sharonensis | reverse complement strand
AGTGACAGGAGCATAAACCCGAGTAAGGGGGTTGTGGCATATGGGATAAAGGGGACTTGATGCTTTAATGCTATGGTTGGGTTTTACCTTAATGATCTTTAGTAGTTGCGGATGCTTGCTAGAGTTTCAATCATAAGTGCATATGATCCAAGAAGAGAAAGTATGTTAGCTTATGCCTCTCCCTCATATGAAATTGCAATGACGACTACCGGTCTTGTTAACGATTGCCTAGGATAATTCCGCACACCGACCCATCATTATTCCATACTCGCTATTTATAATATTTAGTAATATATTCTAACTTTATGATAACATCACCTATTTTTATATTTTAGCTCTCCGATATCATAAAAAGTTATCCTCTTCATACCCACCACGTAGTTTTATTTCTCGTGTCTAGTTGGAAGCAAACGTTCGGTGTAGGTAGAGTCGTATCAGTGGCAGAGAGGACTTGAGAGAATATTGATCTTACCTTTAGCTCCTTGTGGGTTCGACACTCCATTCTTATCACTTCCACCTTTGGGAATTGCTACCATGATTCCCTGCACTTGGGGATTATCAATGCCGGCGCAGGAGAAGCTCAACCTCGAGCAATGGCGGACGCGCTTGCTGGCAGAGGAGCGCCGCGAGGGCAGGCGCCTAGAGCAGTGGGAGCGTGACGCGGAGGAGGAGCGCCGCGAGGTGGTGGTGGAGGAGGAGGAGCGCCGGGCCTGTGCTACCCAGCCGACAGCAGTTACGCCAGCGCTGCATGACGTCGCCTGGGAGACGGCGTTCCACTGGGCTGGCCTGGTGCCGACGCTCGTCGACCTCACCGGCCCCGACGCAGACGACGAGGACGCCTAGGGCAGCACGCCTCCTCCTTGTTTTTAGTTCCATTAAATGTTTTTAATTAACTAATGTGAACTCGTGGGGTCTCGCCGGCCTTTGTGGCCGACATTTATATTTAATTAACGTTTTTAATTTCATAATATTTGTGTTATTTAATTTTTCGCGCGCGAACTCGAAAATGGATCGGACCAGCGTGGGCGCAAGCGCCGACCCAAACACGAAAGCGAACATGGACGTCCGCTGGGCCGACCCAAATAGACAAAAAATGGACAAATAGCGCGTCTGTTTGGGCCGCCTAGTTGGAGTTGCTCTAAGTACTTCCATTCATGATCTCTGCCAATAGCATTAGCACCATATCACATGATAAACTGAATGATGCCCCATCCACATTGATCTAGACCATGTTCATGCTGGGCGCGAACTCACTTCGCATATCTTTTCCTTAGAGGGCCCACTTGATTTATCTTTTTTTCTAGAATTAGGGGACATATATTGAATCAATATTTATGGATGCACAATAATTATAATGTAAGGGTTGATATAAACCATATGACGCTCCATGTCTGGGCGGGAAGATGCTTTTGTCAAAATGTGGGCTTTATAATTCGTCTCTCTCCATTCATGCTTGGAGATCACCATGCCAAATTTGGGTTGCTTCATGTTGATTTTGTTCCGACTCACACTCTATGGGGTAAATAGCCCAAGCAAGTTTTATTCATTGATGTGGAAAACCAAATGATACATGCCTGATTTAAGTGAAGATAGGGTGTTCATGACAACGCTCACTATGGGCAAGAACTTTCAAAGTAGCTACATGTGACATTCCATTGTTTATTCTTATCGGATATCCATGATAAACGCCACATTTGTCGCGACATATAGGATCAATTCTTTTCGGCTTTTGTAGCAGATTCCTGTCTGCAGAAGGAAACTATAAAAGGAACTCGTCTCACCCATATACTTTTCAAAAACTAGTCTCCCGGGGTACTGTAGAACTTGAAATGTCGTTGGTAGGGGTATTACAGAAATTTCATCAGTCAACTTAGACAACGAACTCATACCGAAGTCACCAAAAAGAACTGGATTGAAGTTTCTCGAGGGATTCTACCCATAGTCGATTCCCTCGGCGGCCCAACTTAACCTACTCCTACTTATGCAGGGATGTGCACCTGAAAAGAACGCGCTCATAGTTGCACATGCCCATTTCAACGCCGATCCAAGTGGGACACGGTTGCATCGACATTCATCTTGTGCATGCCACATGCTCGTGGTAACCAAACATGACTTCAAGATTATGCGCTCCTCAGTGATGAAGTAGCATCTTTCCCAGTGATCATACCTCTAGATGGAACTTCTTTGTGAAAACTATCCTCAATATCAGGATTTATGCCCAAAGTAACGGGCACCAAAATGCAGTGGCATGTAAGTGGTATTTGCTCAACCCCAACAATGAATTTTTATAAAATAAGTTACTATACTAAAGCGGGAAGCATTCCCTTTTTCTCCTTTTTTGAGCTTTTTTTTAACTTTTACTGTTCAATTACGTGGAATCGATGAATAGTGTCTACTGCACAAAATAGTAGATCGAAATAGTATATTTGCATGATCAGTAACCCGTGGGATGAATAAGTCCTTGGCTGATTACTGCCCTTTTTTACACCACGACATCAGTGAACAGTGCACCAAAAATTACCCGAACAAAAACCAGAACAACATCCGAATAAACCCATAACTGCTAACCGAAATAATAGCACAAATAAACCGAAACAGCAGACCGGAATAATCCAGAACAGTAAAACTAGTAAAATAGAACAACGGCTAAGTAAACCGAAAACATTAACTCACCCGAATCATAAACCGAAACATTAACCAAATTGTAACCTAGAGCAATATACCCAAATAAACTGGAACAATAAAAACAGTAAATCAGCACTGTGCATTCATGTGAACATTAATCCGTTGTTACCGTCATCTACCTCGCCTTCTCCTTCCTTGTGGCCAACCAGATCGAGGCTTCAACCACAATGCGCTCACTGAAGCCACCTCTGTGACATGCTCCATCACGACAGTCTATAAGCAGCCAACGAGAAGAGAGAACATAAAAAATAAAAACTATCACTCGACCAACCTCTTCACTCCATTCCCTATTTCATTTCTTTGACCGATTCAAATAGAACGAGAAAAAAAAATACAAGATAGTGGATCATCCGTGGAGGGTAGTGTCTGCTCAAAAAACTATTGTATAACCAGTTATTCCTCAGCCGCCAAAATTTTCCAAAGTATGGATATACCACTCATCTTATATCACAGTTTGAAAAGCGCATTAGGTTGAACATCCTATTATCAGATTAGCCATTCATAGATACTACGTTTAAATAAGCTATTCACCAATTACTATTTATTTTTACATCATGATGGATTTGGGGTTTAAATTACTTACAAAAATTTAAATTTTAATAAATTCATGTTTGAGAGAGAATGAAATAGTGCCGACTAGAACCTGTATATGAAATGTAGGTGAAAAAGATGCGCAAACTGGACAAGATATATTTCCCTACTATAGTACTGGTGAAAATCTCATTTGATCTCATTGTTGATCAATCAGGCCATATGAGAATGAATCCAAATACATATTGCTGCCGCGTCCATCACACTTTTTAACTTTCGAAAGGGGAAAATATGTGCTTATGAAAAAAATATTATTAGGGAAGCCGGTTTACTTAATTTGTTAAATCATTTGATGTTTGTTACATGCCTACACTAAAGATAGAATTCGTGTTTTCCTTTTCATTTTATTTTTTTCCGTAATACACATTGTTTTCTTGCCTATTCTGACAAAATACAGACGAATCGGTCACGGGCGCCACGCTTCTTCGGTGCTAGTGGGCCTGAAAGGTTGAAAGAACTCCCCAAGTAAAGGACAAAACGCAGCCCAACTATCTTTTCAGCCCAAACCATGTGACCTTACCCGCAAAGGCAAATCAATTCAAAAATTTCAAACCACTTGCTCCATCTCTGAACAGAACTCAATATATTAGCAAAGCTTTAATACATTATTACCGGCAGTACATTACATAACATTATATTTTGCATTGCATTCAGAATCCAAGTAGATATCGATCGACCTGGTCCGACGTTACACACGCCTAATTCTTGCCGCGTGCCCACGCAGAACCACTTAATTCAATCTTTAATTTATTTTACCCTTAATTTAACTAGGAACGATAGGAGTAGTAGTAATAATTCAGATACGCAGAAGGATCGATCAGTCATCACTGTGACTCGCTGGCTCCGAGGGCGCGCCTGGGCGCGGGCGTGGGCTTGGGCTTGCTGTCGGTCTTGACGGGGTAGGACGCCTCCATGGCGATGCCGCAGAGGCCGCCCGAGGCACCGGAATCCTTCTCCACCCTGATGTACCCCTGCTCGCCCCACGACGGCCCCCACGAGTTCTTCACCGTCCAGTACGCTTTGCCGTCCTCCGCCACGCCGTACCCGACCACCGCGACGCCGTGGTCCAGCTCCGTGCCGCAGCTGCCGGTGAAGACCCCCTCGGAGTAGAACATGAACGCCTTCCCGCTGGCCTCGACGGCCACGGACACGGGCTGGTTCGCCACGGCCTGGGCCAGCGCCTCCTCGCTGTTGGCCGGCACGTCCTGGTGCCCGTCGATGTGCACCACCACGGGGGAGTTCTGGGCCGCGCTCGCGACGTTGCAGGTGCCCTTGGCGGCACGGTACGGGTACGCGGCCTCTGTGATGAGCCCGCCGTTGCTCTTGATGTACTCGAAGGCGTTGTCCATGAGCCCGCCCTGGCACCCTTCGTTGTCCGCCGTGTCGCAGTCGATGAGCTCCTGCTCCGAGAGGGACACCAGGCTGCCCGTGCGGATGGCGTTGATGCCTTCCACGGACACCACCGTGGAGAAGGCCCAGCAGCTGCCGCACTTGCCCTGGTCCTTGACGCCCGTCACGGCGCCCTTCTGCCGCCAGTCCACGGACGGCGGAAGGTCGGACACGTTCACTGTGGCGTACATGAATCCGGGGATGGACGGCGGCGTGGCCGGGGTGTCGCGGCGGAGGTCGCCGACGAAGGTGGCGCGGAACTCGGCCTGGCTCATGTCGCCGAAGCGGTTGAGGTGGAGGCGATAGGGGCGGTCGCCGCGCTTGTTGTGGGAGTGGACGAAGTGAGCGTTGGACTTGAAGGTGCCGAAGCGGCGGTGCTTCTCGGCGTGGTGGCGGGGCACGCGGTGCGCGGTCTGCCACCGCCCGTACAGGTCCCACAGCGCCTCCTCCGACTCCAGGTCCTTGTCCTCCAGCGGGATGGCGCCGCACAGCTCCACCGCCGCCACGGCCAGCACGGCCGCCACCATGGAGGCCACCAGAAGCTTCTTGCTAAGCTGCCCCATCGTGTAGTTCAGTACCACGAGTTGTTGTATCCAGGTAGTATCTTGCTACGTGGTACTGAAGCGCTGATCACCAAGCTGCTACTGCTTGGTGGCTAGCTTGGAGTGTGAGATCGATGAGGGTGGAGGAGAAGGGAGGAGGTTTATTTATAGGTCGGGTCGTCACTCGTCATCGCGATGAGCAGCACTGAGAAGCAGAGCGATCGATTGGTTTGCGGCGGGAAAGACACGAGGAGGTTTAAATGGCGGTAACAGAATGCTGAGCGGAGCGGTGTCAGATTCTGCTCGGGGCGGTTGCCAAGTTGCGTGCGGCGGCGCTGGTATTGGGCGGCCACGAAGATTCAGGGCAGATTCACTGACCATTCCAGGTTCTTGGCCGAGGTGCAGGCCTGATTCATTCCTACGTCGTTGGATTGGATCGCCGTGATAGTCTGCTGACCGTAGGTGTGCCGTTCTATGGACGCTGCGCCGCCGTAGAATCGGTAGATGCAGTTACTGGTGATACTCGATCACGTCGTACGTAGTGCTGTTGTGCCTGCCGGATGACGACGTTGCCCGTTGAGCCGGTCGAGAGGATCAAACACGGTATTAATGGCAGTCGCGGGGGCGGGCTGCTCGATCGTAACTGCACCGGCTGGCCGCCGCCCGCCTAGCCGTTCGCTGCCGGCGGGGTAGTCTGCCGCGGTATTGCTCGCCTTCACCTGTTACCTCCCTCAAGAGTCAAGAGACACACTGTAAATTTTTATTTTTCACTGCGAAAAAACATCCAGATCTCCTATACCTCTCTCAAGTGTCGAGAAACTCACTGGCCTTCTTATTCAATGCTATGATCGACAATTTGAATATTCAGGAAGCCAATATGTTAGGGCGAAAGTACACTTGGGCCAACAATGGTCCGGTGGTCCGGTACCGACATACAAGAAACTCAATTGGATACCGAATGGGAATTAAAATCCCCTCTGGTACCGGTGTATGCCCTAGAGCGTATGGAGACACTTTTGAACCATGCATCCATCATTCTTGATTCTAACTCTACTGACCCTCTCATTGCTCGCCGCCCATTCAAATTTGAATTGGGATGGTTACACGGGGATGACTTTGCGGATATTATCAAGACAATATGGGAAAGTCCTGCCATTGGCCGCAGACCGATTCAGAGATGGAACTTCAAAATCTGTGCCACAAGGAAGTTCCTAACTGGATGGGCTAAACACACGAGTGGTATGTATAAAAAGGAAAAGCAACGCCTTTCCTTTATTATCGCTGACCCCGATAAAATCGCTGAAACTCGCACTTTGTCTCAATAGGAGATTGATATGAAAAACAATCCAATTAGCAGATTGCACGTCTTTTGCGAGAAGAGGAAATCAAGTGGTACTAAAGATCCGACACCTAATTCATTTTGAAGGGAGACGACAATACACAATATTTTCAAATGCTCGCCAGTGGGCGGCACAAGAAAAAGTGTATTTTTAGTCTCCAACAGGATGAGGGACGGATCGAGGGTCAGGCGGAGCTCAAGCGTTATATTTCCCGATACTACAAGTCTTGGTTTGGGGCTCCATATGAAGGGAACTTCACTCTTGATGAGACCCAAACAAATGATATTCCACAAGTCACGGAAGAAGAGAATGATATCCTCACGACACCTTTCTTTAAAGAGGAGGTGCGAGCTGCAGTGTTTCAAATGGAACATAACAAAGCTTCAGGCCCTGATGGCTTCCCGCAGAGTTCTATCAGAACTTCTGGGATGTCATCAAGAATGACCTGATGGAATTATTCGAGTTTCTTCACGCCGGCCAGCTTGACCTATCCAGGCTAAATTTTGGCGAGATTGTTTTGTTCCCAAAGACTAAGGAGGCTAACCGGATCCAGCAGTATAAACCAATCTGCCTCCTTAGTGTCAGGTTCAAAATCTTCACAAAAGTGGCGACTAATAGGCTCAACGCGATTGCTGATCATGTTGTACGGCCATCCCAAATGGCTTTCATGCAAGGAAGAAATATACTCGATGGAGTTGTTATCCTTCATGAGACTGTTCATGAGATGCACTGAAAGAACATGAGTGGGATGGTATTAAAAATTGACTTTGAAAAGGCATACGATAAAGTCAAATGGTCGTTTCTCCAACAGACCCTCAGAACGAAAGGCTTCTCCGATAAATGGCGTGAGTGGATCCAAAATTTTGTTAATGGGGGTAGTGTGGATATCAAAGTCATGATGATGTAGGCCATTACTACCAGACGAAAAAGGGATTACGTTAGGGTGACCCTATGTCTTCGATTTTACTTAACATTGTCGTTGACATGTTGGCTACTTTGATAGAACGCGCCAAACAAGACGACCAAATTGCAAGACTAGTGCAACATCTTGTGGATGGGGACTTTCTATCTTGCAATATGCGGACGATACGATCTTTTTATGGAACATGACCTAGACAAGGCTTGAAATCTGAAAATCTTGCTTTCAGCTTTTGAACAAATGTCTGGTCTGAAAATTAACTTTCATAAAAGTGAATTGTTTTGTTTTGGAGAAGCCACGGACGCGGCTGCACAATACGCTAAATTATTCGGTTGTGCACAAGGCCAAAGCCCGATTAAATATTTGGGAATTCCAGTTCATTATCGGCGTCTAACTAACGCAGAGTGAAAACATTTTGAAGAGCGACTGGAGAAACGGTTGAGTAATTGGAAAGGCAGGTTGCTCTTCGTTGGAGGACGACTAGTTTTAATCAAGTTCTTTACATGCTCTCAGTTTTCCAACTTCCCAAAGGGGTTCTGCAAAGACTTAATTACTTCATATCTAGATTCTTTTGACAAGAAGACAGTTAAAAGAAAAAGTATAGGCTAACCAAATGGAGCGTGGTTTGTTGACCTAAGGACCAGGAAGGTTTAGGTATTCAGGACCTCCAGGTCAAAAACGATGGCTTACTTAGTAAATGGCTATTCAAGCTACTTACCGATGATGGTGTTTGGCAAACTCTACTGCATAATAAGTATTTAGGCCAAAGAGCGATATCCCAGGCATATTGTATCCACTTGATGCTATATTTTGAGATAATAAAGCGCCATTTATAAAAAAAAGAGTGTTGAGAGACACACTGTAATTAGGAGAATTGACATTTGATCATGCACGGATATACCGTGGATCCACTGTCCATTGTTGGTTCATGCTACGTTTTATGGTTTAAACAAATTCTATCTTATTATTATTTTGGAGTGTTACATCAGTTTTTCTTTCTCTATTTTTGAAGTATAACATAACGTGTTGTTGTCTACCACCGCGCAACAGCAAATTCGATCAGAAATTAGTCCACTCTTGCTATCTGGTACAGAAGGAAACACCATGGTACAGAAGGAAACACCATGGTACATTTTGAAATACCAGATATGTATCTGGCAATCGGAATCGCTTTTGCAAAACTGCCACACGCATCTGATGCCATACGATTTAGATCACGCGCTACTGTCCGGTGTCACACGCGTGGGCTGCTGCTGTAGAGCATCTGCGGCCCGCTCTTCACTGTTCATCCCGAACCTCCCCGAGCCCCACCTCACGAACAGAGCGCGCCTCCCGCCACCGCCGGTCGACCCCCAACCGATCTACCCCCACCTGCCAGCGCTCTTCCCGCTGCCGATGAGCCACTTGACGCCGGCCATGGATGACGCGGCCTGATCACAACATGCCATCGGATCACTTCGCGCGGCCAATTGCGCGGCAAAGTTGGCTGCCCGAAGCCACCTCACGCCACCACACAACACACCGGTGGTGGCCACCACATTGTTTCCCTGCTGTCACCGGTTCCCAGCCGATGCGTCGCACCGCTACACGCCCTTTCTGGCTTGCTCAACACCTTGCTTCCCTGCAGGGGCGTCACAAGCAAGCTTGTAACAGAGAGCCGTTGTGTCGCCACGCCAACTCGCCATACCAAATCCACTTGCCCATTCGTGTTCTCTGCTGCGCTTGAGCTCCACGAGCAGGTCGTGGCTGCTGCTTCTCTCTCTGTGTATCTTCTTGTTGCTTCTCATCTTTATCTCACACAAGTTATTATAAGGATGGGAATTTTACCCATGGGACGAGTACCCGCGGATACCGTACCCGCATGGACAGGATATGGGCATAATTTTATACCCATGGATAGTACCCATACCCTACCCGCTAAGTCGTGGGTAGGGCATGGGTATAACCTTGTACCTATGGATATACCCATATTAGCCTGATAGGTGGACCTTATCCGTAAAGTGTGTCGTGAACTTGTGAACATAAAGTTATCATCAATTGTCAATTTAAATTGAGATACTTCACATGTACTCATCTATCTGTTATTGAGTTGAGATATTTTTTTTGTCAAATGTGCTATCAATGAATGTATAATTGTGAATAACTTGTGTACTCGCTAAAAAAAAGACACATCCGTGACATTTTGGACCGAATGAATTTTTTTCCTGTCATACTTATGACACTTCTATGATGATAATTGTGAAAAAACTCGGTATCATCATAGATGTGGTGGGCTCCTACTTCTATGACAAAAAATGATGATAGAAATTGGCTTTTCGTCCTGGGCGGGCCGGAGACGCAGATGCATGACATTCTTTGGGCAATCCATGACGAAAAAACCCGTCATAGAAGCGAGGGCGAGGAAAATATCGGGGTGTTCCCGGTTACGGTGGGTGGTCGGGGCCGAACGATGCGCGTTTCTCTCGTACACGCATGCGCGTGGGTGCGAGGCGTTGGGCTCTAACTGAACCCGAACGATTGCACTGCAGGCTACGCGTTACTGAACCCGAGCGATCGATCGATGGCTGTTAACTGAACCCGATCGAGCGATTCCTTCGCTACTGCTGCTAACTGAAGCCGATCGATGCTGCCTCTGGATGAACAGTGAGCGTTGCTGGGTGGTTTGGATGAACAGTTCCCGGTGGGGGTGGATAAACAGGACCCCGTGGTGTTGCCTCTGGATGAACAGGACCCCGATCGATCGAGCCGGTTGGGGCTGGATGAACAGGACTCCGTGGAGGATGGATGAACAGGACCATCCCGTGGAGGGCTGGATGAACAGTAGACGGTGCAGGGCTGGATGAGCAGTAGCCCGTCGAAGGGTGGTTGAACAGGAGCCCGTGGAGAGGGTTGGTTGAACAATAGCCGTGAAGTAGCGCGCGGTGGAGGCTGGATGAGCAGGAGCCCGTGGATGAGCAGTCGCAGGTGGAGGCTGGAGAAGGTCGACGGTGGATGAACAGTAGCCCGTGGAGGCTGGAGGGGTCGATGGTGGAGAAGAACATTATCCCGTGGAGTCCCATTTTGTGGTACGCCACACCCCTCCCGATGAACAGGACCCCCGTTTCGACCGTGGCGCTCCAACACAAGTCAGTTTCCTCCGTTTTGCGGTACGCCACACCCTCCCGATCAACATGACCCCCATTTCGACCGTAGGAGGTCCGTTTCCTCCATTTTGCGGTACGCCAGACCCCTTCCGATGAACAGGATCCCGTTTTGAACGTGGCCGGTCGAACACAAGGCCGTTTCCTCCGTTCTACGGTACGCCAGTGTAACGCCCTCGATGCGGCTATATCTCCCACGTGTCGAAGCACGACTTAGAGGCATAACCGCATTGAAAGCAATGTCGCAAGTGAGGTAATCTTCACACAACCCATGTAATACATAAGGGAAAGAGATACATAGTTGGCTTACAGTCGCCACTTCACACAATACATAAATAAACATCCATCATTCAGATTACACTCAAGGTCCGACTACGGAACCAAAATAAAA
>LR880968.1:804690300-804702286 GCA_904067115.1 Aegilops sharonensis | reverse complement strand
GGCTATATCTCCCACGTGTCGAAGCACGACTTAGAGGCATAACCGCATTGAAAGCAATGTCGCAAGTGAGGTAATCTTCACACAACCCATGTAATACATAAGGGAAAGAGATACATAGTTGGCTTACAGTCGCCACTTCACACAATACATAAATAAACATCCATCATTCAGATTACACTCAAGGTCCGACTACGGAACCAAAATAAAAGAAGATACCCCAAATGCTACACAGATCCCCGATCGTCCCAACTGGGCTCCACTACTGATCATCAGGAAAAGACACATAGTAACGACCACGTTCCTCGTCGAACTCCCACTTGAGCTCGGTTGCGTCACCTGCACTGGCATCGTCGACACCTGCAACTGTTTTGGTAGAATCTGTGAGTCACGGGGACTCAACAATCTCACACCCGCGAGATCAAAACTATTTAAGCTTATAGGAAGGACATAGTTTTGAGGTGGAGCTGCTGCAAGCGACTAGCATATATGGTGGCTACATTCGCAAAAGAGAGCGAGAAGAGAAAGCAAAGCACGGTCGTGAAGCTAGTAGCGATCAAGAAGTGATCCTGAACTACTTACGTCAAACAGTACTCCAACACCGTGTTCACTTCCCGGACTCCGCCGAGAAGAGACCATCACGGTTACACACGCGGTTGATGTGTATTTTATTTAAGATCAACTTCGGGTTTTCTACAACCGGACATTAACAAATTCCCATCTGCCTCATAACCGCGGGCACAGCTTTCGAAAGATAATACCCTGCAGGGGTGTCCCAACCTAGCCCATTATAAGCTCTCACAGTCAACGAAGGATATTTCTTCTACCGGGAAGACACGATCAATCTCGGAATCCCGGACTACAAGACATTTCGGCAGCAATAAAACAAGACCAGCAAAGCCACCCGAATGTGCCGACAAATCCCGATAGGAGCTGCACATATCTCGTTCTCAGGGCACACCGGATGGGCAAGACGTCGGGTTGGCATAGACCCTGGATTGCCCAGGGGCGCCGGACATCGCCCAGGTTGGGCCAGCACCCGAAGGAGCACTGGTCCGGGGGTTAAAATAAAGATGACCCTCGGGCTCGCGAAAACCCGGGGGAAAAAGGCTTAGGTGGCAAATGGTAAAACCAAAGTTGGGCCTTGCTGGAGGAGTCTTATTCAAAGCGAACTGCCAAGGGGGTCCCATAAATCACCCAACCGTGTAAGGAACGCGAAATCAAGGAACATAACACCGATATGACGGAAACTAGGGTGGCAAGAGTGGAACAAAACACCAGGCATAAGGCCGAGCCTTCCACCCTTTACCAAGTATATAGATGCATTAATTATAGCAGATATATATTGTGATATCCCCAACAAGTAAACATGTTCCAACAAGGAACAACATCTCCATGTTCCAACAAGGAACAAACTTCAACTTCACCTGCAACTAGCAACGCTATAAGAGGGGCTGAGCAAAGCGGTAACATAGCCAATCAACGGTTTGCTAGGAAAGGATGGTTAGGGACTGACATGGCAATATGGGTGGCATGATAAGCAAGTGATAGGCATCGTAGCAAAGATATAAGTGATTTCGAGGGTATGGTCATCTTGCCTGCAATATTCTCAGAGTTGTCGAAAGCTTGATCCTCGTAAGCGTTCTCAACAGGTTCCTCGTTCACGTACTCGTCTCCCGGCTCTACCCAAAGCAAGAACACAAACAAAGGAACCCCAATAAATGACGGTGCAATGCACAAACAACATGATGCAAAACATGACATGATATGCGAGATGTGATATGCAATGCGTATGCGCGCTCCGGAAGGAAAATGATGAACCAGGCATCAACTTGGCAAACCAAGTATGCCGCTGGAAATATGAGATGATTTCGGTTGAAATCGGTATAAAGATCACCGGAATCGGATGCACGGTTTGCAAATGACAAGCAAAACAAGATTGACACAAATCTGCCATTAACAGCATGATGCCACTTAGCAAGCAACAAGAAATTAAGCTACTGCACCCAAACGTATCAACAAAGCATATGGCAGTGATCTAATCAAGATGCTTGACAAAAGATGAACACTGAGCTACGGCTAAATCACATCATAACAGGTCCAAACAAGCATGGCAAAAGTGCAAAAAATATCAGGTTGGACATGGCAAAAACAACATCAGGTAGCAATGTTCAGAGCAAGAAAACAACATGCTACAGGAACTTATAATAGCAAAACATGGCATGGCATGAATCTACTCAAAGCATAGAACAAAAGTCCCTTACTGACCATAAGCCAAAAAAGATCAGAAAATATAATAACACCCATGTCAATATGGCAAGTTTCGTTAACAGATTCAGCAACAGGGCATGTCAAAAACAGATAACAAGTAGGCATATTTAAGAGCTCAAAGCACTCACTACAGAGCCTTTCATGATAAACTAAGCATACATACATCAAGAAGACATGGCATAGAAGATATACATGGCAATAACAACATCATAGCGTACACGGACCAGCCACAACAACCTTGGCAAAATTGAATAACATGTAAACAATCTGCCAGGAAACATTTTATAGCAAAAGTAGAGCTCGATTGACTCAAGATATGGCACTCCATAATTGCAAACAAAGACATGGATGGATAGAGCATAACCATATGTTCAAAACATCCTTACTGAAGTATCTCAAAATATGCATGGATCTCTCGGTAGCATCAAGTTAACATGGCATCAAAATATCAGCAAAACAGGGCTGAAATCAGCAACATCAGGAAGCCTACTTTGCATGCTTGTGCTAGTCACCACATAGATCACAAAAATACATGGCATACACCCATGGAAAGATGGCATGGCATATTACAAAACACATGTAGGGCTCAAATTCATAGGATGCACACATCAATCATAGCAAAAATAACAAAAGTGCATGTTCTGTTAAGAAACAGAAACTAACATCACATAGCCTTCTTACAACAGCATTTCGGGCATCAAGATGAGCTCAAATGAAAATGATGCAATGAGATGAAATGATCTACTCTTCGAGGCGAACATTTTGACATATTACACGAACAAAACGGAGCTACAGGTGCAAAGTTATGATGCGTTGAAAGTGCCACCAATTAATCACCGAAATAAAACTTAGACGAAAATGGGGGGAAGAAAGTCAACCCAGAGATCCGGATCTTAGATCCGGCCGGAGCTCGAGGCGGCCGGCGGCGCGGCTGCGCTCGGAGGCGAGGGGCCGGGGCCGGCGAGGGAGAGAGGAGGTGGCCGGCGGCGCGACGGCGGTGGAGGCCGCGGTGGCCGGGCGAGGGCCGGCGTGGCGGCGGTGGAGGCCGCGGTGGCCGGAGTCGGGGCCGGTGGCGACCGGCCGGCGGGGAGGCGGCGACGGCGCCGGCCGGCGAGGCGCGGCCGGCGCGGCGGGTCGGCGAAGCGGGCGACGGGGGTGCGCAGGAGGAGATGGGCTCGGGGGGCCTGATCCGGGCCTCGCCGGGCCGGCGGCGCGGGGCGGCGGCGTAGGCCACGTGGCGCGGCCCGAGTGGCCGGGCGCGGCGGCGGTTTTTCGTCCGGCCGGACCGGACGTGTCCGGGGGCGCGAGGTAGGGGAAGGCTAGGGTTTGTACCGTGATTTCGAATGGGGGGTGTATATATAGGCATAGAGGGAGCTAGGAGAGTCCAAATGAGGTGTAGTTTTCGCCCACACGATCGTGATCGAACGACGGAGAGCATGGAAGTGACTTATATGGGTTATTGGGCTGTTTTGAAGGGGTGTTGGGCTGCAACTTAAAAGAGGCCTTTGCGAGAGTGCGGTTAACCGTTGGAGTACCAAACGAGCTCCAAATGACCCGAAACTTGACAGGTGGTCTACCGGTGGTATACCAAGGCCACTTGACAAACCTCGGTCCATTCCGAGAAAGTTTAGTACCCGCTCACGGAAAAACGTAAAAGGGGACGCCGGGGGACATAGGAGTGCCGGATTACAAAACAGACAACGGGAAAAATGCTCGGAATCATGAGACGAACACGTATGCAAATGCGATGCACATGATTACATGATATAAAATGCATGACATGGACAAAATGCAAAAACGAAAGACAAGAACCCAACCACGGAGGGAATATCATATCACAATGCCGAAAATGGCAAGAGTTGGAGTTACAAATATGGAAAGTTACATCCGGGGTGTTACAGCCAGGCCTCGTTTCCATCGGCTATTCCATCCAAGCCGGTTGGCTCCCACGCGTTCCGTTGCCTCGCGATGAACACGACGCATTCTGTTGCCTCCCCATGAACACGACGACGATGTTGTTGTTGTTGTTGTTTTTCTACGGGCGACGACGATGCTGTTTCTCCTTTCCGACCCAGCCATGTACACGAACCCTGGCCGTACGTATGCGCGAGTAGGCGTTCGAGACCCCCCCCGTATGTACGTACGTGGCCGTATTTTCTTTCTTGCACACTGGCCGCTGTACGTACGTGTACATGCTACATGCGTGCCTCTACTACGACACGTGCGCGCTCTCATCGACCAGTATGTACGTACACTTTCTCGATCAGAATGACAACGCTACGTACGCTTCGACCAGGTCGGTCCCGATTGTCAGGCACTTCCTTGCATGCAAAGATAGAGCTGGTGGGTCTCAACAGTTAGGGGGTGAATCGTTTTTTTGCCCGGACGCACTTCCTTGTGTGCGAAGATGTAGCTGGTGGGTCCCAGCAGTCAGGGGGGCAAATCGTTTTTTTTTGCCCGGACGCACTTCCTTGTGTGTCAAGATGTAGCTGGTGGGTCCCAACAGTCAGGGGAGTTTTTTTTCATGAAATACGGTGGCCCGTCCGATGGGTCCCCGCTGTCAGGTGCAGAAATAATTATTTTGCACGTAATAAGGAGGCACTTCCTTGCGGCTGCCGTGGACCCAGCTGTCAGCCTCTCCACGTATAGTACTCTTCCGATGGAAGTCGGTTGTAGACCACATTGACCATGCCGCGCCGAGAGCACCACGGCGGTGGACGACGGCGAGGCCTTGGAAGAGGACGACGTGGAGCTGGGGAAGACGCGACAGTGAATACCCACGCGGAGAGGAGTATGAGGGTTCACTGGTTCGGCTGCGGTGTGAGGCTGCCGTCGCCGCAGAATAACAAGGGGTGTGGGTGAGTGGAGGGATGGCCTGGCCAGCGGTGGGAGTAGTAGGGGGTGGTGAGGCCTCTGTGGCAACACAGCCGGACACGGGAGGCAGGAGCAGGCGGCACGACCGGCGCTGCTTTGGGCGGCTGAAGCAAGAAGACCAGAGGTTGAAGAAGCACGACGACCGTTGGATGGACATCGTACGGTCACTGTAGCTAGAATCGTTTATATTGACTAGACAAAACCCTTGGTACGCGTCAACTTAGTAGGCCCACCGATCAACTTCCGAAATGGTGTGCCCCAGATGTCAGGGGGAGGAATCATTTTTTGGGCGGGTGAATCTAGAATATCCGAGATTGAAGAAGAAGCACGGCATCCGTTGGATGGACATCCAACGGCCACTACTGCTAGAACCGTGTGTTGACTATAAGTTCACAAAGCCTTGCATACGCGTCAACTCTTTTTTTAGGGGATGCGTCAACTTAGTAAGGCCACAAGTGTGTGGCAGAGAACTTATAGCCCATTTGAGATTTTTAAGAATGTGCAGCCAATTTTTGAATTCTAATGGAATTTACTACAACCCATTTACAGTTTGTTAAAAGTACATCCCATTTCAACCAACCGTTCAAAACAGAATTCAATAAAATTTCCCACATTTTGATGGGATCCGAAGTATTTTTATCCCGAAATTTATAGTCAGATTAAATACAATTTCAATATAAATTTATATTATGGTAAAATCCAACGAAACATTACGCTCACAACAATTTATGAAATTAAAATTTTCAATATCAAAAAAAAAATTATAAAGTAATTACGTGTTTGATGCATTTTTTATAGTTACTGCCCAGTTTTTATAATTACATCCCATTTATTATTTCTTAAAGCCCATTTTCTTGTTAAGCCTAATGCATCCCTCCTAGGAAAGATTTGCAGCCCAGCGGGACGGAGAATAACAACTTGACCTTGCCTGGGTATTCCTAAAAAAAGTATAGCTGGGCTAGCCATTTTCAGCTTGAAAAAAATTAATATCTGGGCTGGATATCTGGCCTGGGCTAGACGGGCCACAACCCGCCCAGTTAATAGCTGCAGCGATGTTTTCGTTGTTGTTCAGAGGAGAAAATTAATATCTGGGCTAAACATCGCTCAAGAAAAACTCTGCAGTGCTCACACCTCAAAAACACAAATACTACTCGAGCTGCTTGGTCCCAGCTGTCGGCCGCTTGTTCTGCAATTCTGCCGTTTATTGACTACATAGGTTGACAATGGTGAGGGACCGTGATATCAGGAAACCAGGAGGAAGCAAAAAAATTATAGTTTTATATACTAATAAGGAGGCACTTGCGTACGTGCGGCTATGGCCCTGGTGGGTCTCAACTGTCATCCTCTCCAAGTAAAGTCATATCCTTATCCTCGTGTCCGTTGACCATGTTGACAACGCGAGACGGTGGTGCCACGGTGAGCGCAACAACTCGAAGGACGATGGAGAGGGCCTCGCGGGCCCTACGGATGGTCTGATACAGCGCCCGCTGCTCATTCGGGAAGCCAGGATCATAGGGCCACATGTCCCTGAAGGCATTGTCGTTCGCTTGTTCACCAGCGCTCGTTGAGGAGACGGAGGTTGCAGCACAGGTCCTCCAGCGCTGTAGCTCTTCCGCCATTAGGGCGTCGAAGTGCGTCCGCACCTGCTCTATGGTGAACACGACATGAACCGGCTTGGACAGTGGCCCCGACTCCTGGTCGGAAGCTACGTCCATCTTCTGATTGTCGTCGCCCAGCTCGGCGAGCTAGCTGGCGAGCCAGCATGTTCGGCTGCTGGACTGACCCGCTGCCAAGCATGAGTCTGACTACCTTGGCCCACCCAGACCGCCTCCCTCGCCCGCGTGCGCTTTTCGCCCGAAACGGTCAGCGCCGCCCGCCCCGCTTCCCAGTGCAGGTGATTGCTCCGCCTTCAAACGACATAAGTGCCGTCCATCCATCCTTCTGCCGCCCACATTAATGATACGCGGTTGCCGAGGCGGCTACTCTGACGCCACACATCCGTCCCTCCGCCACCCACCATTGCTATATAAACTGCTGCGCCGGCCATACCCGCAGTCATCCGCATCCGTCCCCTTTCTCCTGTCCACACCACTATTGCCCACCATGGCTTCCTCGCGCTCCAGCACTCTTCGAGACAGGCGGACGACGGACCACAAGGAGATGGCAGCCATTGCTGCCGACTGGCTGGCCGGCAGGCAGCCGGAGGATGACGACGTCCCAATGGAGAACATGGTAGTCGATGATCCGGCGCCAACCCCCTCCTCCGCGCCATCCTCACCGGTGCATTGCACGATGACCATCGGCGAGGTTCGTGCCCAATATATGGACACGGTGAGGCAGAACCGTGAGGAGCAGTTCTGGGAGGCGCAGGCCGACGCCGCCTACAACCACCATCTCCTCCAGGAGCACCTGCAGGCGAAGGAGCAGATCACCGCGGAGCGGGCGGAGCAGGAGGCGCTGCTCGACTCATACCGCTCCGCCCGCGAGGGCTGCCTCGAGCGCTGGTGGTACCGCATACGGGTGGCGGAGGCTGCGGCTGACGGTGTCCCGGACTAGGGGGGTTGAGGGAGTCCCGGACTAGGGGGTGTCCGGATAGCCGGACTATCGTCACGGCCGGACTCCAAGACTATGAAGATACAAAATTGAAGACTTCGTCCCGTGTCCGGATGGGACTTTCCTTGGCGTGGAAGGCAAGCTTGGCGATACGGATATGTAGATCTCCTACCATTGTAACCGACTCTGTGTAACCCTAACCTATCCGATGTCTATATAAACTGGAGGGTTTTAGTCCGTAGGACGAACAACAATCATACCATAGGCTAGCTTCTAGGGTTTAGCCTCCTTGATCTCGTGGTAGATCTACTCTTGTACTACCCATATCATCAATATTAATCAAGCAGGAGTAGGGTATTACGTCCATCGAGAGGGCCCGAACCTGGGTAAAAACATCGTGTCCCTTGTCTCATGTTACCATCCGCCTAGACGCACAGTTCGGGACCCCCTACCCGAGATCCGCCGGTTTTGACACCGACATTGGTGCTTTCATTGAGAGTTCCTCTGTGTCGTCACCGATAGGCCCGATGGCTCCTTCGATCATCAACAACGACGTCCAGGGTGAGACTTTTCTCCCCGGACAGATCTTCGTATTCGGCGGCTTTGCACTGCGGGCCAATTCGCTTGGCCATCTGGAGCAGATCGAAAGCTACGCCCCTGGCCATCAGGTCAGATTTGGAAGTTTGAACTATACGGCCGATATTCGCGGAGACTTGATCTTCGATGGATTCGAGCCGCAGCCAAGCGTGCCGCACTGTCTCGATGGGCATGATCTAGCTCTGCAGCCGAACAGTGCCCTGGAGGCCGCACCCGCTTCCGCTCCGACCCTTAATCCAGAGCCGGATTCCCCGATCGAGGACGAGTGGTTGGACACCGCCTCGGGGGCTACCATCTCTACGGCGATTGAGCCGAACTCCATCCTTGTCCTTCATGAAGACCTCGACTCCAGGGTGCCGGACTCCTCTCCGGACTCCGAACCCTCCGTGCCCCTGCCAATTGAATCCGATTGGGCGCCGGTCATGGAGTTTACTGCCGCAGACATCTTTCAGCACTCGCCCTTTGGCGGCATCCTGAATTCACTAAAGTCTCTCTCTTTATCCGGAGAGCCCTGGCCGGACTATGGACAGGAAGGTTGGGATGCGGACGACGAAGAAATTCAACGCCCACCCACCACCCACTTCGTAGCCACTGTCGAAAGCCTACACGACGTGCTCAATTTCGACTCCGAAGACATCGACGGTCTGGACGACGATGTAGGGGACAACAATGAACCAGCAACTATAGGATGCTGGACAACCACCTCATCTCATGATGTATACATGGTGGATACAACTAAAGGAAATGAAGACGAGGAACAACGGGTTGCTACGAAGGATAAATCCTTTGAAAAGCAGTCAAAACGGCAACGTAAACGACGAACCAAGTCCCGCCTCAACAGAGACCCAGCCATAGAGCAGGGCGAACCGGTGGACGACGAACACGCTATCGAGCAATCGTCCGAACAAGACAACCTGGATAAACAACCCGTCCCCGGCGAAGACAACAGTCCGGACGATCTCACGCCGGACAAATTGTTGGAGCAAAATAACCTCCAGAAAAGGCTCGTCGCCACTGCGCGTAGCCTGAAAAAGCAGAAGCGGAAGCTCAAAACAGCGGAAGATGCACTCAGGATCAGATGGAGCAAAGTATTCAACACCGCGGACAAATACGGCGATAGTCTCCGAACAAAGAGCTACCCAAAAAGAAAGCTACTGCCCGAATTTGACGAGGAGGCCTTAGAGCCACCACAATCAAAAAGTAAGAAGGCCACCCGGTCGGATGGACGACCCCACGGCAAAAAGAGAGCGGCAAATGGCGCCGCACACAAGCCGATATGCGATCCGCATAAGGACTCACATCAAAAGGATGGCCCAGTTAGGTCCATCTATGGGCCGAGAAAGCAAGCTCTTCAAAGCAATGCATCACGCCAAATATCCGAACATCACGACACACCCAAATACAGGGGCGCCGCACATCCCCTATGTTTCATCAATGAGGTGCTGGATCATGAATTTCCAGCGGGATTCAAACCCGTAAACATAGAGGCATACGACGGAACAACAGACCCTGGAGTCTGGATTGAAGATTACATCCTCCACATACACATGGCTAGAGGAGATGATCTCCACGCCATAAAATACTTACCCCTTAAACTCAAAGGGCCAGCTCGGCATTGGCTTAAAAGCCTCCCCGAAAATGCCATTGGAAGCTGGGGAGAGCTCGAGGATGCGTTTCGGACAAATTTTCAGGGGACCTATGTCCGCCCTCCGGATGCAGACGATCTAAGTCACATAACTCAACAGCCCGGAGAGTCAGCCCGGAAATTCTGGAACAGGTTCCTTACTAAAAAGAACCAAATAGTCGACTGTCCGGACGCCGAAGCCCTAGCAGCTTTCAAACATAACGTCCGAGACGAATGGCTCGCCGGACACCTCGGCCAAGAGAAGCCAAGAACAATGGCCGCATTAACAAGCCTCATGACCCGCTTTTGCGCGGGAGAGGATAGCTGGCTAGCAAGATGCAGCACCAGCGACCCAAGTACATCCGAAGTCAGAGATGGAAACGGGAAACCACGGCGCAACAAGGACCAGCGCCGGATTAAAAGGAACGATCCAAAGAGTGCGGCAGTCAATGCCGGATTCAAAAGCTCACGGCAGAACTATAAAAAACTGCCCCTTAAGGACAATAGCGATGAGCTATCCAACTTAAACAAAATTTTGGACAAGATATGAATCCACAGTACTCCCGGGAGGCCTGCAAACCATACCCACAGAGATTGTTGGGTCTTCAAACAGTCCGGCAGACTCAACGCTGAACACAAGGGGCTCGACACACCAAGTGAAGATGATGACGAGCACCACAAGCAGAGCCCTGGAAAACAAAAGAATTTCCCACAAGAAGTTAAAACAGTAAAGTCACTTCACGTGATCAAAGGGAAAAACAGAGCGGCGCCCACTAGAACGCGTGCCGCACACTGGTTGTCAAAACCAATCACCTTCGACCATCAGGACTATTCCGAAAGTATCCGGAACGCAGGATGGACTGCCTTGATATTGGATCCCATAATCGACGGATTCCAATTTACACAAGTCCTCATGGATGGTGGCATTGACATAAACCTGATATATCAGGACACAATCCGCAGGATGGGGATAGACCCAACCAAAATTCGCCATAGCAACACCTCCTTTAAAGTGGTAATGCCAGGCCCATATTCCCATTGTATGGGCTCCCTACTGCTAGAGGTCGTGTTCGGTTCATCCGACAACTTCCGTCGCGAAAAGTTAATCTTCCATGTCGCCCCGTTTAAAAGTAGCCATCAAGCACTATTGGGACGCGAAGCTTTCGCCCGCTTTAACGCAATACCGCATTATGCACATCTTACACTTAAAATGCCCGGTCCACGCGGCATCATCTCATTAAAAAGGAGTATTAAGTGTTATTTGAGCCCGGAGGAACGTGAGACTGCCTTGACAGCCCCACACCTATCCGGCTCCGCTAGTCAAAGAACCTGAATTGGTCATTCAAACCCCGGACACGGCTAGACGAGTCCGGCGCTTACTAGCGGCATTACCCCATACAAGGGGCTGCATGCATGTATTACAAGAGACAATAATGCTCAATTTTATTCACTTCTTAGAATCGTACTCTGTTTATTTAATATAAAGTACATCTTTCACACGATCCTTTTTCTTTTAAACCAAGTTCCTCTCTTTTATAGATGAACAACGTGCTACACCCGTCCAGGATACGGCACAACGGAGACACATGCGCAGACATGCAGTAGGGACCCGTTGCAAGGATTCTTTTCAGATTAAGACCCTGCGTAAACCTCTTTTACTGTCTCTTGTTGATAAACATCCCCCGGTTTCTTACTATAACCGAGGAGGAAGCTGGCGTTTTGGCATTGGCCGCACCAGAATTTTTGCGCGTACCTGGACACCAGGGGCTTAGGGCATTATTCTGCCTGTTTTTATAAAGACCGAATACCTTAGGGAGTATTCGACGTCTCGAGTTAGGCCTTATATGCATCAGTTCCGAATCATGTCTTTGGTCAAATGTTGGGTTGGCCCGGCTCCTGTGTTTTGCTGCCTTACGTTCCGTTTATCGGCTAACGCGGCACCAGGAGAACTACTGCGATTGTGCCCCGGTTCGGCCGGGCGAGCACCTCAGTAGAGAAAGCCGAAAACTGACTGTCATGATATAGCGAGAGACTGGTCAACCACTCGATGACTCATCGGAATGTTTAGAA
>LR880968.1:804674407-804689985 GCA_904067115.1 Aegilops sharonensis | reverse complement strand
GTTTCTTACTATAACCGAGGAGGAAGCTGGCGTTTTGGCATTGGCCGCACCAGAATTTTTGCGCGTACCTGGACACCAGGGGCTTAGGGCATTATTCTGCCTGTTTTTATAAAGACCGAATACCTTAGGGAGTATTCGACGTCTCGAGTTAGGCCTTATATGCATCAGTTCCGAATCATGTCTTTGGTCAAATGTTGGGTTGGCCCGGCTCCTGTGTTTTGCTGCCTTACGTTCCGTTTATCGGCTAACGCGGCACCAGGAGAACTACTGCGATTGTGCCCCGGTTCGGCCGGGCGAGCACCTCAGTAGAGAAAGCCGAAAACTGACTGTCATGATATAGCGAGAGACTGGTCAACCACTCGATGACTCATCGGAATGTTTAGAATTCCTCCGCATTAACGAAGGACCGGTTTTCGGTCAGGCACACACGCACCCCGAATTCGGGAGACTGCGGTGCCCCCAGGGGCTATATAGTAGCCCCACCCTCGAACTCCTATGGCTAAGTGAAAGTGATAAAGCATTATAGTCCGGTTGCCTAGTTTGCTACGCTACCACCTCCTTAACAGGACCAAGACGTTGGATTAAGTGTGAAAAAGCGCCTTCTTTGCAGACACCCCCGCACTATGTGCGTGGGGGCTGAAGCCAAGGACTGCCATCTTTCAGGTTATATATACATATACATAAACGGCCGCACTGGGAGTAGTTTACTACTTGAACGCACAAGTATAAAAAGCTCTTATATTATATCGAAACATTGTTTTCACAAATCATACATTTCATTTAAACATAATATCCTTCGAGCACTGCGTCTCTATTAAACGAGCGCCCTGCAGGACTTCCTCAAAGTAGTGCTCGGCAGTTACTCGGCTTCTGTCCGAATCTTGGGATGCAACGTCGGTGGCCTTCATATCTGCCCAGTATGTCTTGACACGGGCCAGAGCCATCCGCGCTCCCTCAATACACGCCGACCGCTTTATTGCGTCGATACGCGGTACCACACCAAGGAACTGCTGCACTAAACCAAAATAACTCTTCGGCTGGGGTCCGCCCGGCCACAAATGAGTCATGACATGCTTCATGGCAAGTCCGGATAGTCGATTCAGCTCGGCCCATTCGGCCAACCGATCGGTCAATGGAAGAAGACGTTCCGGACTATGGAATTGCGACCAATATAGCTCTTCCCTTCTGTGCCCCTTCTGGCCTCGGAAGTGCTCAATCGCGTCCGCAGCGCTTGCTGCTAAGTCCAGATAAGCATCCTCCAAACTCCAAAACTTGTCCAATTGAGCATACTTTGGATCCGTATATTTTCTCCGCAGCAGAAACGGTTTTCCAGCCGCAATTGCCCCGGCCTGACTCAGCTCCTCCTTGGCAGCTCTCAAAGCCGAATGGGCATTCTTGGATTCGACGGCGGCCTTTTTCAGGCCCTCTTGCTCCGCTTGGCGTTCTTTCTCAAGAACCTCGCAGCGGTCGGTAGTATACTTCAATTTTCTGGCCATTTCGGCCATTTCCTCTTTGCTTCGGCAGTGAGCAGCCCGTTCGGCTTCTAGCTCTTCGACCGCCCTTAAAGCGGCTGCATTACTATCTCTGGCTTGCTCTTTCGCTCGGGCGAGTTCCACCCGCAGCTCTTCCACAACAGCGGCACCATCTGCATTAAGCATACAAATAGTAAGACATGGGCGTCAAGCTCCCTTACTAGGTGTCCGTGTCGAAGTCGCATACCTTGTGACTCGTCAAACCGTTTATTGACCAGCGCGATGTCCGCATCCGCCTCGTCCAGTTGCCGCTTTAGTTCGGCATATTCATCAGTCCGGCTGGCCACCGGGTGCCCCGCCACCTGTTTAGGAGCGGCGATATGTTACAACTGAGATTTTGATCCTCGGCACGCTGTCAATTTTGACAACACACCGAGTCTCAGGGGCTACTATCTATACAGGGCGCATTTTATATGCATAACTGTCAGAAGGTACATCATTTTTGCGTACCTCGAACCCCGTCAGTAAGCTTCTGACGGCTTCATGCAATCCGCTCTCTGCGGATGCAATTCTTTCAATCACCGTACCCATTAGAGCACGGTGATCTTCTGAGATAGCCGCTCGCCCGAGCAGATCCTTCAGCTCCTCCGACCGCACACACTTGGCGCCGGACCTTCCGGCCTCGCCGGACTTGGGGGAACCCTCCGCGACGACACCTCAGGATCGTCCGCCTCGCATGAGGGTGCGACTGGTGGAGGCGTTTCGCTCTCCATCATCTCCGGAAGAAGATCCCCTAAAAACGAGCTCTGCTGAGAAGGGCTGAGATCCGAACTACAAGGTACAATTTCGGTTATCTTCATAAATAAATACAGGGATGTTCCTTATTCACAAGACCCCTTCTTTTCACTTACGGCTCGCTGGAGGGCTGATCCCCTTGGGGAAATAGTGCGGCTGGGTTAGTTCCCAGCGCCAGACTCTCTGACAAAGATTCCTTTCCCCTCTTTGAGGCCTTGTCCTCCGGATCTTCTGAAGCGGTCCTTTTCTCTCCTCGAAGGATGGGACTTCTAGTCCCTCCTTCCTTGATAGCCTCCTCCGTGGAGGCAGTTGCTTCCCCGCTCCCCCTTCGCCTTCTTCAAAGGGTGCGGCCTTCAACATCTTGGCTAGCATGGGATCCGGCGTGGTCTCGGGGAGGGGAGCCAGACACCTTATTAGCTTTGCCTTGGCTATCCACTCCTGTTCAAGAAACGGCTCCTTTAAAGGGCATACATATATAAAGGATAAATGAATGAACAGCTTGTCCAGTTACAGGACTGCTTACTTGAGTATCTGGGCGATTGCAGCTTAGTCGTGCGTCCTAAGTCAGGTCCGGACACCTCTCTGGTGATCCGAAGAACAGTTTATACATCTCCACGGGCGTCATGCCCATAAAATTTTGGAGAGCTCGTGGTCCCTCCGGATTTAATTCCCACAGGCGGAGGGGGCGACGTTTGCAGGGCAGAAGGCGCCGGATCAACATAACCTGTGCCACTTCAACCAGATTGATCTCCCTTTTTTGGAGGTCTCGAATACGGCCCTGCAGCAAGGGAACGTCCTTGGACGGCCCCCAGTCGAGCCCCTTGTTGACCCATGACGCCAGCCGCTGTGGTGGACCTGAGCGGAAGGCGGGGGGCGCCACCCATTTGGTGCCCCTGGGAGCGGTGATATAAAATCACTCCCGTTGCCACAAACCAAGCTCCTCTTGAAAAGAGCCCTCGGGCCATGGAGCATCAGCACATTTGCTTATGATCGCCCCTCCGCACTCTGCTTGTTTCCCCTCGATCATCTTTGGCTCCACCTTGAAGGTCTTGAGCAACAATCCAAAGTGGGGGGTAATATGGAGGAAGGCCTCACATACGACCATGAATGACGAGATATGGAGGATGGATTCCGGATTCAAGTCATGGAAATCCAGCCCATAATAAAACATGAGCCCCCGCACAAAGGGATCCGTCGGGAAGCCTAAACCCTGAAGGAAGTGAGACACGAACACCACATTCTCGCCGGGCTCGGGAGTGGGAATGACCTGCCCTGGAGCAGGCAGCCTATGCGAGATCTCGCCGGTAGATACCTGACATCTCGCAGCTTTAGCACATCTTCTGCTGAAACGGAGGAAGACATCCATCGGCCGTGCTGGTCGGAGCCGGACATCGTCGAAGGTCCGAAGCGCCTAAATCTGAAGCTTTGGGTGTTAGAACTCGAAGTGCGAGGCGAACTCGATGGAGGGTGTAAAAAGAAGAGGGCCTTGGTCTCATTATAAAGAGGTTGAATACCAAGAGCCCACCCCGTGGTCGATTAGGACTCGCCTCTGACAGAGGAGGCGTGCCGACGGGCACGGTTGGGTTACCCACGTCTGTATTGACGGGAATCCCGGAATAAGGGGGCACGATCTATGTTTTGATAAGACGTGCCAAGGAAACCGCCTCGCTAAACGCGCTAGGGTGGAACGGTAAAAAACGATTCATAAAAAGGCCTGGCCGTGGTGTGATGTCACACCGCGGAATACGTCAGCAGATCTGTGCAAAAGTTATTCTCTCTACGGTGGTATGTGGAACTTGTTTTGCAGAGCCGGACACTATCCTGGTGTTCAAAACCTTCTATGAAGTATTCAGAGGAGGAACCCGCCTCGCAATGCCGAAGACAATCAACGCGCCAGCTCGTCGTCATTGAAGCCTGGTTCAGGGGCTACTGAGGGAGTCCCGGACTAGGGGGTGTCCAGATAGCCGGACTATCGTCACGGCCGGACTCCAAGACTATGAAGATACAAGATTGAAGACTTCGTCCCGTGTCCGGATGGGACTTTCCTTGGCGTGGAAGGCAAGCTTGGCGATACGGATATGTAGATCTCCTACCATTGTAACCGACTCTGTGTAACCCTAACCTATCCTGTGTCTATATAAACCGGAGGGTTTTAGTCCGTAGGACGAACAAAAATCATACCATAGGCTAGCTTCTAGGGTTTAGCCTCCTTGATCTCGTGGTAGATCTACTCTTGTACTACCCATATCATCAATATTAATCAAGCAGGAGTAGGGTATTACCTCCATCGAGAGGGCCCAAACTTGGGTAAAAACATCGTGTCCCTTGTCTCCTGTTACCATCCGCCTAGACGCACAGTTCGGGACCCCCTACCCGAGATCCGCCGGTTTTGACACCGACAGGGGTAGTCACCACGTCATCTCCCGATCTGTTAGATTGGGCCGAGGACCCCCATGGACGTATACTCATGGGCTAGTCCGGACAGCTGCCGCATACAAGGAAGATTCCACAAGACTTGGCGATCAAGACAAGGACTCCACCCCCACCGGCGTATTCGGCTAGGACTCTTGTTATCCTGGGCCTCTGGTGCATTATATAAACCGAGGCCAGGCTAGTCGATAGATGATATACAACAATCATACCACAGGCTAGCTTCTAGGGTTTAGCCTCTACGATCTCGTGGTAGATCTACTCTTGTACTACCCATATCATCAATATTAATCAAGCAGGAAGTAGGGTTTTACCTCCATCGAGAGGGCCCGAACCTGGGTAAACATCTGTGTCACTTGCTTCCTGTTACCATCAGCCTTGACGCACAGATCGGGACCCCCTACCCGAGATCCGCCGGTTTCGACACCGACATTGGTTCTTTCATTGAGAGATTCGCCGTGTGTTCGGCAAAAGGACGATGGCTCGCCTGCAGATCAACTGCGACTTCGGCATCTTCGTCACCAGCTCGACTGGTCACCTTGGTTCGACCAAAGACTGCGCCCTACCTCCGATTGTCATGTTCGGATGAGGGCCTTCATCAACATCAGCTCCGATCTCTATCAAGATCATGGAGGAATCATCCAGGGAGCCCGAGGGCTCAACGCCAACATTGCCCTCGGGCGACCGTGCTGTTTTTCTGGACAGGAACTTGTGTCCGCCGCCGCCTCCTCAAGTGTCGTTTTAACGATTGCTACAGTGTAATTGTGTGGAATTGGGTTTACAACAACCCTGGAAAATTTTGCCGAGTTCCGATGGAGGAATCTCTGGCAATCCGCGATATACCGGAGCCCTGTTAAATCTGGACGAGAATCTGGATGAGTTTAGGGCGTGGTGTCCATATTCTAGCTCGGACATCCTTTGGAAGATCCAACCGTTGATCGGCTGCGGAATTTCTATATCTACCACCCCTCAAAATTTCAGCTCGATCCGACCGTCCAAACTCCGGGAACCTTTCGATTAGTGCACCACTTTTCGGATCTGTTTTCTGCGCGAAAACGAATCCGACCCAAGTTCGTCTTTTTTATGAACGGGATTTCGGACATCCTTTTTGAAGGAAGTTTTGTATGGGGTATTGTGTTTTGTTTCTGAACACACCCCGCTAACTTTAAAATCTTTTGAACATGATCTTCAACATCATGCTGGTGTCAAACCAGTCCGGCAATATTGCTCCACGGCCGCTGACCTGCGCTAAACACGTCGTCACTTTGTTGAGCCGAGCTCAACTTCTTCGGATCATCATCTCGGCAAGCCAAACAAGAGTTCGGCATCGGAAAGGATAAATCATCACCAACATCGCCGCCCCATGGATTCCACGGAGCAGGCACACCGGCATCGCCGCACGGTCACTTCATCAAGCCGACATTGACCACGTCACGACCTACATCGGCAGGGCCGCACCGTTGCTCCTTCAAGCTGGTGTCCATCACGCCGACCTACTTCGACTCATCGGCTGACATCGAGGCTCCGACATCTCGGCTGGACCGGGGGCTTCGCCATCTCTTCATCAACCTATACTCCAGAGACTTCGGCGTCACTGGCCGACCATCTCCTTCACGTTAGCTGGACCGAGGGCTTTGCCTTGGCGAGTCAACCTTTGCTAGCATTGCCTTGCCGTTGCTTTATCACCCGTCAGGCAATGGGTATGCGGATCGAGTCCCAATTTTGGGAATCACCTTCCTTCGGATTGCTACAATAAATAAACCAGGTGCTATTAATCCTAATATTTTTTGCTTGTTTGGGTTCATTTTTCCCAAGGAATTATTACTCTGGTTTGTCCATCATATGTACGCAGGTCTATCAAATGGTGGTCGCATTAACGACGATCGCATGGTGGTTCGGTCAGTTTCCGTACATAGTCCGCCGAACGCCGCATACAGAACTCGGACCGACCTGTGAATTCAGGCTCTGCCATGCCTTTACCGCATCACGCTGACGCCCTGCACCGACATTGACTTCGGCGCCAGGCCATACTTCTTTTATTACTCACTTTGCATAAATTATTTATTATGCAACATTTTTTTAATTATTACTATTATCCCCGGTCTGCACTATTTTTTGTGCACAGGAAAATGATCCAGCCGGACTATATCCTTTGGCGTCACCTCGGCTGGACGGGGGGCTTCGCCAACACTTCACTACCCCATGCCGGGGACTTCGGCATCACTCTGCCGGCCTGCATTGACCATGCTATGTCACTACTTCGGAGTGCCGAGCTCTTTGCTCCGCCAGCTCGGGACCGGCTTGGGGGATGGAACCTCGTCCCGCATCAAGCTCAGACCGCGTCATCAATACCGAACACATTAACCAGCTAAGTTGCCTTCATGCTCAAAGTTTTAAATTTTTAATTTATGTTTGGTTCGACCAAGCATTATACTTTTTTTGGGGAAAAAGTTGCTTGTAAAAGTTTCCGTGTCCAAACTTTGTTTGTGACGCACAAATTCAAATACCCCGTTTACTTGGGGGCTCCCTTGCTGGAGCTTTTCCTCTTGCATATTATTATACTTGTACGGCTTCATTCCTTGTTCGTGTATTACGCCACAATATGCACCATATTGACCTAAGTGTTTTGCAAGCTAGGTTGCCTTGCTCCTGTGTTTACCCCTACGTTCCCGATTGTTCAGCAAGGGAGTAAAGGGAGCACCTCTGCGATTGTCACGATCGGGTTACCCGAGACGGACCTCGGACTGGGTGAAGCCGAAAGCTAGCGCTCTTACTATTTTCAATTATGCTCGGCACACAACGGAACTCATGAGTACAAAAAATCTATTGCACAAGTCTCATATTAACAATGAGCACCGAAGAAAGGTATCAGTGGGGGTACTATTTTCTTTGAAGATGCTTCTTACACTGCATCAGTAATATAGCATAAGTTCCCTGAGCGCGCTTTGTCTGTTACAGCCTTATGACCTGATTGCCTGGTTATCGGAAACACCGTCGATATTCTCGATAGGTGGAGTACATAACACTTTTCGGTCCTTGACCGAAGAGGGAGAAGCCGACGGTTGGTTAAGACGCGTTTAAAGTTCGGGTGAACATAGATATGATATAAGTACTTCGGTCCATACAATCATTCTTTTACCCAAGTCACTTGGGGGCTCTTAAGTTTATGTGAGCTGTTTTATAATAAGTGTTCTTCTTATTAGTTGTTGCAAAGTCTTTTTCTATCACTCCTTTCTCGATGCAAGTGTGTGGTAAGTAGCCGAATAGCCTTGCTTCTCTCTAAATCCGCTCGAGTGCAGTTTGCTAAACTAGCCTCGAAGAAGCACTCCGCTTTCGGGATAAGGAGGTTGAAGCCGTAGGCTGACCCGCTTGAAGTCTTGAGATAGGATGTGTCAAGTTAAAGCACGACATAAGCACCTTTTTTTTTAAAAAAGTCCAATTTTTGGATTGGCACCGAACACTTGATCTAGTTCGGACATTAAACTTTTGAATAAGTTTTTTGGCTTTTCGATCCTACGGCACTTTTAAACTATTTGTGCATTTCCAGCATTAGTCTCGCATTGCAATGACGGACACCTTTAGGGATTCGGCAAAAACATTCTCGGACATTGCTATATATGCATTGGTTTTGAATTGTGTCTTCGGTCAATAGTTGGGTTGCCCGGCTCCTGTGCTTGCCTCCTATGTTCCGCTTTGTTCGGCTAGGCGTGCAAAGAGAGAACCACTGTGATTGTGCTTCCAGCTCGCATGGTTAAGCACCTCAGTGGGGAAGGACGAAAACTGACTGTCACAATAGGCGTAAACTGGTCAGCGATCCGATGACTATGTTGAATGACGGGCCGTTCATAACATTGGCCGAAGTGTTTACGGCTTGACCTCGGATGTCGCCGAACACTAACTGGGGGCTCATAACTAGCTTCCCCAGTTTAAAGCTACTATGACTAAGCGAAAGTTATAAGGCCCGCATATCCGATTGCCTCGTTTCCGCTAACACAACCGCCTTCGGGCACCGAGACATCGGCTAAGGGTTGCTTTGTTATTGCAGAAACACCCTGCGTAGTATCTACAAAGGGGTAGAAGCCGAAGATGGGCCACTTTCAACTGATAAACGGTCACAATGGAGTCAAAATAATGATGTAAAGTACTTGGATACATAGAATCATTACATATAATCTGTGATTTTACTCTGGATATCGATCCTTAATTCGGCCACCCGTGCCCACATTAAGGCTCGGGGACAACTGGGCTTTGCGCTCATTATCTATAAGTATTAAAGGGGCACATCGATCCCCTGATCTGGTGTTGCCACCCGACCAGTATCTCTGGGGCTACTGCATTGCTTATTCAATGCAGAGAGTTCAAAGTGCTCAGTGTTCGGCTTAACCGAACTATGCGCATGCATGTCTTTGGACAATAATAGGTACCATATGGACCTATCCGGCATCAAGCTAGTACATTGTGGCGACTTCTCACGACCCTCTCTCGGGGGCCTGTTCGCCGATCACTATTATCTCTAATATATTACACTGCGTTTTTATTCCTATGTATGCTGCCGAGCTAGGAATTGATCCTCAGGCCGATTTCGCGCATCGACCTGAGTCTCAGGGGCTACTGGGAACATCGGTTTTTATGCTTGCCTTCAGGTGCATCTCGGGTTTTAGACTGATACAGACCTTGAGGGCTACTGGATATACATCGGCAGAGAATAAACTGCACCAGTTAAAAATATTCACAAAAAATGAGCCCGCGGTCGGGGTGGTGCACCACCTTGGAAGCAGTCCGGCATAAAGCTCGGGCGCTAGCGGCTAGTTCCATATAGGGCATTTCCGGCATTAAGCTGGGCTAAACTCCTTCAACCTTTTTGTACCAAGATGATCTATGACATCTTGGATATAGTCCGACATTGGAGCTCGGATACTGTCCGGCGCTGGAGCTTGGACACAGTCCGGCGTTGGAGCTCGGATACATTTCGGCGTTGGAGCTCGGAAGCCGTCCGACATTGGTGCTCGGCTGCAAAGGATACCTCGAATGCAGTCCGGCGTTGGAGCTCGGACGCAAGAGGACACTGCCTCCCGGGAACAACTTCAAACCCGAGGCGTGGCATAAAAATAACGAGGCATTGATAAAGGCCGGAAACTTAAAGGGGCTCCTCGAATACCCGATGTGTAAACTCTTCGGATGCACTTCGGCGATCCTCAAGATCGAAGACGAGAAGATTTGTTGAACCAGTTTTCAAGACCGACGACCGAAGATGAAGAACAATTCGGAAGAATCGAGGAGCGTCCCTAACTTGAAGACCGGTTCAGGGGGCTACTGACGGTGTCCTGGACTAGGGGGTACTCACCACGTCATCTCCCGATCTGTTAGATTGGGCGAAGGACCCCCATGGCCGTATACTCATGGGCCAGTCCGGACAGCTGCCGCATACGAGGAAGATTCCACAAGACTTGGCAATCAAGACAAGGACTCCTCCCCCACCGGCGTATTCGGCTAGGACTCTTGTTATGCTGGGCCTCTGGTGCATTATATAAACCTAGGCCAGGCTAGTCGACAGACGATATACAACAATCGTACCATAGGCTAGCTTCTAGGGTTTAGCCTCTACGATCTCGTGGTAGATCTACTCTTGTACTACCCATATCATCAATATTAATCAAGCAGGAAGTAGGGTTTTACCTCCATCGAGAGGGCCTGAACCTGGGTAAACATCTGTGTCCCTTGCTTCCTATTACCATCAGCCTTGACGCACAGATCGGGACCCCCTACCCGAAATCCGCCGGTTTTGACACCGACAGCGGCCGCCTACAAAGATGGCGATGAAGCGGGCGAGGCGCTGTTTGGCGAGACCGAGGATGAGGCAGAGGACAATGCTGGCTCCGACGAGTCCCCGTTCCACTGATGTCGACGAGGCCCTGCTCTGCCGAGGCCCCGCGGCGCCAACAACGAGGCAGAGGACACTGCCGGCTTCGCCGAGGCCCCACCCCGCCGGCAACGAGGGGAAGGATTTCCCCCGCTCCGCCGAGGCGCCGCCCACTGGAAACGAGACAGAGGACATCGCCGGCTCCGCCGAGGCGCCACCCCGCTGCCAACGAGGCTGCGCCACATAGAAAACGAGGAAGAGTAGAACACGGTAGGTCGCCGCCGCTCGGGTCCAAGTAAGGCCACCGCTGCTACCCTCCGATTGCTGGCACTGAGCTGTACATCATGGAGAATTCTATGATTACAGGATGATTGAAGAGCGCTCCGTGGTTGAGCAAGCTCAAGAGATACAGTCATTTGCTAGAGAACTTGAGAACTTCAGTTGTATGCTACCGGACAAGTTTGTTGCCGGAGGTATCATCACTAAACTTCCTCCTTCATGGATCTCATTGGCACTCTTGATGTGGAAGAAAAGGCGAGAGAAAAGGACACACGTTCTCGAGGAATTGAGGGAGGATCTAGTGCCAATCTGTTACAGAAGAAGAAGTTCCAGCCCCACAAGTTCAAGAACAAGGGCAAGTTTGATGGTAAAGCAAAGTTTGATGGGAAGAACAAGGCTGTGCAACACACGAACTTCAAGAAGAAGAATGACAAGAAGAAAGGTGTTTGTCATGCGGGGATCCTGATCATTGGGCTCCTAGTTGCCCTAATATCTATGACAAGCTAGGCGGCTTGACCAATGACGGCCGGTTAGCTTCTTGGTGGCGACGTGGAGTCGGAGAGCTATGTTGGAGAAGGACGCTGCTTCTACTTAACTGCTGGTGCAGTTGGCTGACTAACACGTGGGCCCAACAGGCATCTGGGCCATATGTCACTTACACAACTGCACCTGCAGTTAAGTCACTGAAGCTTCTGTTCGGCTCAGCCGGACACAGGTGGGTAGCTTTGGTTAATTAATTATACCTCCAGTGCACCCCTTTTTAGTTGAAGAATGTATGAAATGTAATGAAATTCGGCATGTTTATATGAAATCCGACCATGTATGAATGAATTTATTTCGATTAGTTCGAATTCTTGTATCACTGGCATTGGATGAACATGCAAAACAATACGTACTAGCATTATTCCCAGGGTGATCACCTCGTTTGCAGCAGTTTCACATGTACTCCCTCCGGTCCTTTCTAGTATGCATACAAGTTTTGTGTGCAGTCAAAGTATCTCTACTTTGACCAATCTTACAGAAAAAAGTATGAACTTTCACAATGTGCAAAGTAAAAAGGAACAAAAGGAGTACAAAGAGTTTGAGCAGCTTTTTAGCGTTCCTGTACATTGCAATCAAACACACAAGCCTGGCAATTCATAGAGAACATTCAAAACAATCAATGATTATGCATCTCAGTGATTCACATGTCAGAGCCAGTATTTACTTCACAACTAAAGAAAAAATGGATCGACGCTGCTGACAGCAAAGGGCGTCCCATTCGAAAATATCAAACGCATGTCTTCTTGCTAAAATCAATGAGCAAAATTTGACAAGGTTGTCCCATTCCAATATCAAATGCGTACGATTGTGGAATGGGCAGGGTTTGCCATCAGTATGGACATTGACATGGCATCTGATGAGAAGATAGACAGGGCTTCTTCATCCTGGCATAATCGGAACTAGTCACTTCACGTACTCCATATTCTTCTTCAGAGGAGGATGATCCTGTTGTGCAAAGACAAGAGGACAACTAAATGCTAGCATCCCTGTTTGCTCGAAAAAAAGGAAAGGAAATATTTAAAACAACACAGATGAAGCACTTCTCAAGGAAAATACCACTTTTTGATGACAGTATCTAAACAGTAGCACAACACCAATAGAGATGACAAAGCTCAATCATATGGATGAAATCAGTGGGCGAGTACCAACGTTTGTCAGGAGGCTTATTGTGTAGACTATACAGATGAAGCACTTCTCCGGAACCATCTGTTGCTATCTATTGTGGTGGCCATGCTTACTATATACTCCTCGATTAGTTTAATGTTTCTAACATCTTCTTGTGTAGTTCCACTAAAATATATGGTATCTTCAAAGAAGATCCCTGTTTGCACAAGTAGAGATAATTACGTATTACATTAAGAGTGGCATAAAATTAGTGGCAAAACAATTGCTCGTTCCACCCATAGCAACAAATTAAGATGGAAAACTATATCATTACTTGTGTCATTACAGTTCCAGTGCTTCATTACAACACTGGGAGTTGATTTTTGTTTTTCTTCCGCTTGTTCTTCCCCTTCATCACTTGGTTCGATAACAGACAAGCTTCGCCTTCAATGTAAGATTTGGCATGTCAATTAGGTTGCACAAGTATAGCACTAAACAATGACATTAATTTTTTGATGAAAGTGGCAAAATACAGGACAACAGTTGTGAAATATCCTTATCTTACCTCAATGTGATATTACGGTGCACATACAGATTGGAAGTCTTGTCTCCATTTGTGCAGTTCACTAAAATCAAGCAACATTATCGTACAAGTAGCACAACATATGAAAGCACACCGCAGAATCATGTGAAAGAAGGCTAGTACTGACCTCTCATGACGCAGAATTCAAACAACTCACAAGAAGAAGATCTGAACCAAATTTGCCAACACGGATAGGAAGTAAGATCTCCTCTTGTGCAGTTCCACTGAGATCAAGCAATCAAGCAACGATGTCGGTGTGAATTTTTGGTTGAACTGCACAAAACACTCTTAAAACAAAAGTGTTTTGTGCAGTGCAACAAAAGGTCACAATGGCAATGAGGTGAAGTAGATAACCCTGTTTACACAGAGGTGCAAAGGAAACAACTAGTGGTCAATAATGGTGGATGACACAGAAGCCAACAAAAAGAAGCATCTACCTTATCTAAATGGGAAAGAAAGCAAGACAGTAGCATTTCTCAAACAATGGCATTGATTAATATTAACAGAGAGATTATATTAAGAATAAAATTCGTTAAACATGTAATTTGCTTAACTATGGCATTGCATCAATTTTCCAGCGGCTTTATTAGAGGGTGTTTGTTTACAGGGACATTTTGGTGGAGGGACTAAAAAAAATCCATGTCAGTCCCATCTAAACCAAACAGGAGGGACTTTTATGGACTAAAAGCGGGCATTTGGGACTAAATAAAGAAGACCCCGAGGGAGAGTCTTTTGGGATTTTTTCCAACATTTTCCCCTGCCACGCATCGCACCTTGTCTCTATTAGTTCATTACTAGGGGTAACATGGTCTTTTAGCATGTCATTTAATAACCTCTAGTCCATGTTTAGTCCCTGGAACCAAGCAGGTAGGGACTAGGGAGTTTTTAACCAAACAGGGCCTTAGATCAACAACAACTAAAGAGTTGCACGGGACAGTGGACGCACCAGCACCATGTGCATCTACCGATGTACTGGGGTGATGCACAATCTGTTGCAACAAAGAACAAACAACCAAGGAGCATATTTGTGTTGGTCCCAGTTTTGTTATCTTTAGACACCTTTCCCTATGTGAGCGCAGCAAATCTAGTCCTGCTCAAACTCTACTACCTTGCCCCCCTTCCTTTTCGACCAACGTGTTGCATAAATCAGTTTGTTACACATGTGTGTACTGCGTTTGTCATTGTTTTCCCTTTTTGACCAACGTAGGTGCTGGATAGCCAGTCTGTACTAGTACTTTCCCCTTCCTTTCCTCTTTGAACCACATCCTAGATTTATGCTATACAACTTTCCCCCATTCCTTTCCTCTTTGAACCACGCCTTAGATTCATGCGATACAACTTTCCCCACTACTTTCCCCCTTCCTTTCCTTTTTGAACCACGTCCTAGATTCATGCTTTACAGCTTTACCCACTACTTTCCCCCTTTCCTTTCCTCTTTGAACCACGTCCTAGATTCATGGTATACAACTTTCCCCACTACTTTCCTGTTTGATCCAACACCTAGATTCGAGTGCAGAAGCGGAAAAAGCCCACATGCAGCTAGAGCAATGCATGTGGAATAAGTAAATTATACCTTAAGGTTCTTGGGGTGTGGTTTGGTGAGCGACCGGAGGCTGTTCGGCCCACACTATGTACGACGGCGAAGAAGAAGGGGTCGGAGGCCCTCCCCGCCGCCACTGGGTGAAAGTGAACAGCTATGCCGGTAGTTGATTCCCTCCCTCACCGACGGCGACAGGGTTAAGCCTCCTTCCCTTCCTGGCGGACGGATCCTGCCAGCTCTTTGACCAGCAGTGAGGGGAGAGAGAGAGGCCAACGAAGTCTTGTTTATATCTGGAGAGGGTGAGAGAGTGTGAAGAGAGCAACTACAAGCAGACCAGCAGTGAGGGGAGAGAGAGAGGCCAACGAAGTCTTGTTTAGATCTGGAGAGGGTGAGAGAGTGTGAAGAGAGCAACTACAAGGCTGAGGCTGCAGCGTGTATATATATACTGGAGAGAGTGTGAAGAGTGCAAACTCTAGAAAGCAAGCGCCGAGGCTGTAGCTGATCGTATAGCTCAGTATCCATCCATTTTGAGCAGTCAAAGAATCCTCCTGGCACGAATTATGCTCAAGTGTAGTTATCGAACCCGAGACCTCAAGTTTGATGAGCGAACAGGCTAACCAGCTATACAACCCTCCCGTTATGTTCAACGAGAGGAAAATAACCTTTTATACATTCCTGCATTCATGTGACAAGCATGCCGTGTTTTTTGTGTGTGGGAGTCATTGGGATTTAAATCATAATCGTGTCATGTGGCTTTGGTGGTAAGACTATCGATAGTGCACTAGTGCAGAACCGGGCAATAGCACCGGTTCGTAAGGTCCTTTAGTGCCGGTTCCACAACCGGCACTAAAGTGTGGTCACTAAAGGCCCCCCCTTTAGTACCGGTTCAGCACGAACCGGTGCTAAAGGCCAACCACGTGGCACGAGCCAGCTCCGGGGGCCGGGAGCCCCTTAGTACCGGTTGGTAACACC
>LR880968.1:804660758-804672219 GCA_904067115.1 Aegilops sharonensis | reverse complement strand
TTTTCATTCGCCTTCCGTGACGCTGATGAACCTTGCCCAAGCCCTGCCCGCCGACAAAGAAAATGAATAAAGGGGTTATTAAATATAGTTCATATCATGAAAAATGACGAACTAAATAGGCCGAGATATATAGTTAATAATGATTGAAATTACCTGTTGACTATCCCAAACAAGATGTTATAGTCAGTTTTTTCTTTGAGTAGTGAGTCCAGTATTTCAACTGTTCCGGCGTCAACTTTAATGATACACAAGACCCAGTGAAATCTGCATGCACACACGTTTGCATGTCTTAATTAAGCGGGCATATGTAAAGCAAAAACATGTAGCTAGCTAGTAGGCAAAAACAGAGAATTTGTAGTACAAGACAGTGTGACTCTCTGGAAGTTGTAAGGAAGTAGTATATCTTCATTGTATTTGAGGCGCTTCAAGAACTCTAGCATGTTGTCCTCTACGACCTTTCGATGATGTGCATTTATTTGCCATGTGTATTCATTAACAGTGTTTGGGTCAATGAACCCGATGCCAAAGCGTCCACATTTTCTCATTTCATATATCTTCATCCTGCATATAATACCACAGAAAAGAATATAGTGAGGATAATTACAGTTAATGATTGATCAAAAGGATCAGTACAACTAGCTTGAGACTTAAATTACAGAAAGAAATCACTTACAGACAATAGCAACTGACGATAGATTTGTCGAGTGCGTCTTGATTGTATAACTGAAACAGTTCAGAATACTCAACGGACAAAGCTTTCTCATGGAAGTAATGCTCCTCCTTGACATTCACCATGAAGGACACTCGATCGGAAATCTTGGTAATGTTCATGTACCATTGATGCAATTCATACATTCTCATTGGGAGGTTCTTGACCTTGTCTGGATGGACCAAAGGTTGGCCCCGGACATATTTCCGTTTTATTTCATCCTCTCTAAGCACAGGCATGAGCTCGATCTCGAGGAGTTGTCCAACAGTGATTTTGAGAACTTCAGCCTGCATTATATGGTCCTCCGTTATTACCACATTGCCCACCGCAGGAACGTAAACTGTTTTCCCACAATAATATTGGGCGCGCATACTGTCACGTGTTGTTGGCACAACAAGCGAGGGGATCGATTGCGCCGCCTGTTCTCCCAGCTGGGGAATGGTTTTCCCGCATTTTTTGACAGCTGCTTCTTGTTTGCTCGATCCCGAGCTCGCCTCCTTACGTAGACGTGCTCGATTTAACTTCCTGATGTGGCGCTCATAGTCTGTGTCAACAGGCTTGGGAGCTGGTGGTTGAGCCATACGAATGAAGTGGTCAATCGTTTCCTTAGGCACTTTCTCCCTTGGCGGCGGTGGCGGTTTCGTTGCAAAATGGGCTTCCACCTTGGACTTCGATATGGCTGCGATTTCTTCCTCGGACCTGTCATAATACCTCTGCGGAAGAGGCGTGAGGCTTGGACCATATTTATATCGCTTGCCTCCGCCTGTACTTCCTGTACTACCTCGACTCGTACCGCTATGCACCATAGATGCGGGGTGTCTCTTTTGCGATTGCTGAGGCGGCGGAGACGCCGGCTGACGGGGTTGAGTTGGACGAGGAGGAGTGGCCGCCTAAAGATGTGCCGGACTTGGAGGAGGAGTGGCCTGAGGTTGTGCTGGACTTGGAGGAGGAGTGGACGTCTGACGCTGTGGCGGACTTGGAGGAGGAGGAGTGGCCTGACACTTTGCCGGACTTGGAGGAGGAGTGGCCTGACACTTTGCCGGACTTGGTGGACTTGCAGGAGCGGGAGACTGCTGACTCGGTGGCGGACTTCGACGAGGAGTCAGATGACACGGTGTCGGTGGCCTTCGAAAGATGATGCAATCCTTTTTCCATAGGATGATACGATGGTTGGCGTCTCCGAGAAAGCGCTCGTCCTCACCTCCAGGAATGTCAAGCTCTAGCCCCGAATATGGCTGCACCACCTCGTCAACCATGACACGAGCATAGCCCTCTGGAATCGGGATGCAATGGTAGGTTGCTTTGGGGGTAACTAGTCGGTGTACTAAAGTAGGGGTACCTTAGTACCCCGAACCTGTGCACGGGCAGTCGCAGCGTCCCCGTGGCAAGCCTTGCCGGGCGTCTGCCAAGACCCTCCGCGGCCCTTCGGGAAGCAAGACCCCAGCAAGAGGAGAACTCAAGATGAAGAGACAAGGCCTCGGCAAGAGGAGCTTGCCGGGAAGGGGATCTTGCCGGGAAGGCTTAGTGGCCGCCGAGCCCCCAAGCGCGACAAGGTTCCTGCCGCGGCAAGGCGCTTGCCGGGGCGGGAAACCTCTCTTCATCTCCGCTCCAGCTCATCCGCCAACGTGTCGCCACGGGGCTCTCCCAAGCACGCGTGTCGACGGGCTGTGCAGCCAGCGGGGAGTAGCGATAAGCGGCGCTGACAAGCTACCATCGTGGCAGACGGAGGCGCACTTGACGGTCCCTGTTACACTGTTCGGGCGACTGAGACGGGCATTTATGACTCTTGTCCCTTGCCGTCAGAGTTAGGTATAGATTACTGTACACTGTACAGAGCGGTGTACCAACCCATGTTTTTACTATCTTACCCTTGTCTACTTGACACATGTGGTTACCCCTTGTGCCTATAAAAGGAGGGCCAAGTGCAACGTAGAAAGGGTTCGGTTCAGCTCCGGCTTAGTTCATCTTACTCATACCACACTCAGGCTAGGTTTTGTAGCTCCCGTTGCTCCCTAGCAAGAACACCAGATAATCCACTAAAGCAGCAGTAGGAGTATTATCTCTCCGGAGAGCTCCGAAGCTGGGTAAGCCTGCTCGTGTGCATCGCTTCGATCCGCTCTTTGTGCAATCTCCGCCCCCCTCCGAACCACAAGGGACCCAGGTCCCGTAGGTGTTCGTGGGACACGATCAGTTCTCCCCGACATCTTTGGCGCGCCAGGTAGGGGGCGCGAGGCTGTGTGAACCCGATCCAGCGTTCGCACGAGCAGTTTCTTCATCAACATCTTCGTCAACATGGCGCCGAAGAAGAAGTCTTCGGCAGCAGTAGAGCCATCCGCGCCGAACCCACCACCTCTGGAGCCGTCAGGTGGAGGGGGAAACGCTGGCGGAGGAACGGGCGTCGTCGAGAGAGCCCACAACGCCGCCGGGTCCAAGGACAAGGCAGCGCAGGCGTCGGCGTCCGAATCTGCACCGCGTCCTTCTCAGGAAGCGCGGGACCGACAGCGTCATGATGCTCGCGGCACCATACGCTCGTTGGATCAAGGCCAAGCTGGAGGATCCCGAGGCCCTCGAGACCCGCATGCACATCAGCATGCTGGTACGAGTGGAGTACGATCGCTTGGGCGGGATGCTGCTCCTCCTAACTTGGTTAGGAGTCCGAGCACATCCCGTTCTTCGCTCCATACGCCGTTGCCGCCAACCACACCAGCGGAAGCCTTGGCAAGAGCTCAGCTACTTCTAGATTACCCCCCAATGGCCGATAAGGTCGATGAATGGAGGGCCACAATTCAGAGTCTCATCGGCTTCGCCAACGGCGACGCCCCGCGGCAACCGAGTGCCTCACAGCCGCGGCAAGGCGACAAGGTGCGAGTTGATGGCGACGAGACTTGCGGGGGTGCAGCCACCGCGCACTCCCCTTCCCGAAGGCCAAGATCGCCGACTCGCCGGATCCACCTCGACAGCGACTCCGCAGCGTCGTCGGATCCGCGAGCTCGTCGCGACCAGCGCCAAGTTCTTCGAGAACGGCAAGAAGAAGACGCTCGAACCCGTATCGAGCGCCGAAGAGAAGCGCGTCGTCAGTCCGACCAGCGCGCCGGGCCCACTGTCGATATGCATGCGCCAGGGGAACCGGGCGACTTGCTGTACGCGGTAGGTTGCCCTGCATTCACCCGTGAGCTGCGGCAAGTCCGGTGGCCCGACAAGAAAAACTTCAAACCAGATGTGCCGGAGAAGTATGATGGCAGGACACACCCATCGGAGTTCCTCAGCATCTACACCATCGCGGTGTAGGCTGCGGGGGGACGAGACGACAAGATCCTCGCCAACTACTTTCCCCTGGTGCTCAAGCCAAACGTCAGATCTTGGCTCATGCACTTGCCGGATGACTCTATTTCTTCTTGGGCAGATTTGCGCCACCAGTTTGTTGGTGCCTTCACAGGCGGCCACAAGCCTCATGGCCAGGAGAGTGATCTCCACCTGCTTGCCCAGAAGGAGGGGGAGTCCCTGCGCAAGTTCATCCAGAGATTTAGTCGAGTGCACTACAACATCCCAGACGTCCACCCTGCTGCAGTGATCAGTGCATTCCATCAGAATGTGCGAAACCGCAGGATGAGGGAGGAGATGGCGATGTGCAAAGTGAAAGACGTCAGCGAGCTCTACGCCCTGGCCGACAAGTGTGCACGCGCTGAAGAAGGAAGAAGACTCCCAGGAGAGAATGTGGGAGCAGGATCTGACAGTGAGGAGACCGCCCCGGCAAGGAAAAGCCGGCGGCAGAACAACAGAAGGAAGAAAAACCAAGAAGTACTAGTTGTCGAGCAATCCGGCAAGGATGGTGCCGCCAACAAAACCAAGGCTAGTGGCTCCGGCAAGGAGGTTGCCGTCGATGCCGACCGCCAAGCTGTGGCGGCTGCCGAGAAGCCTGACAGCTCCAACAAGCAGTACTGTAAAATCCACCGCACCAAGGGCCACGATCTCCAGAGCTGCAAGAAAGTCGAGCAGCTCGTTGAGCTACAGAGAGCTGAATACGAGCGGCGAGACAAGGAGAAAGCCCAAGAAGGTGCAGCAGCAACAAGTAAGAAGAGACCCGGTCGGGGAGGACGCCGCGGCAAGGCCAAGCAGCGGCAAGGAGACAAACCTCCCCGCGGCCGCGACAAGGAAGAAGACGAAGATGAAGATGACGAAGACATGGAAGACGATGAAGCTGACGAGCAGGAGTTCCAAAAGGCAACAGAGGTCCTTTGCGTTGACGGTGGTGCTTCTCTGCATACCTCGCACCGCCAACTCAAGCAATGGATGCGAGAAGTCAATGCGGCAGAACCATCCATAGAGTCACGCAAACCTCTGAAGTGGTCCAGCACGCCCATCATTTTTGACGTTAAGGTTCACCCTGATCGCATCACTGCGGTCGGGTGCTTGCCGATGTTGGTATCTCCAACGATCCGCAACCTCAAGGTCACAAAAATGTTGGTTGACGGCGGGGCCGGCCTGAAATTGATCTCCTCTGCAGTGCTTCAGAAGCTTCAAATCCTTGACAGCGAGCTCGAAGAAACTGGTACTTTCCAAGGAATAAATCCAGGAAGGAGCAAGCCCAAAGGGAAGATCACATTGCCGGTAACATTCGGTAGCGAGCTCAACTTCAGAACTGAGAGGGTCACGTTTGACGTTGCCGACTTCCCATTGCCCTACAATGGCATACTTGGCCGTCCAACGCTCGCCAAGTTCATGGCCGCCTCTCATTATGCTTACAACCTACTCAAGATGCCCGGCCCGATAAGCGTCATCTCTGTCCATGGCGACAAGAAGGACGCGCTTATCTGCGCCGACACGATTTACCGGGATGCAGCAGCCGCAACAGATAGCAAACCACTTGCCGCTGAAGCTCCCGAGGGGAAGAAGAAGACCACCAAGTCCGGCAAGAGCTCTGTTGCCCACTCCGGCAAGAGCACCTCCTCGGAGTGCTGCGCTACCGTCGAGGGCGCACCATCGAGCTCCACCGGCAAGTGCAAGAAGACGATGGCAGCTCCGCCAAAGACCAAGAAGGTGCCCGCCAAGGAGGACGACACTGGTGGTACCTTCACCATCAGTGCCACGCTTGACCCTAAATAGGAAGGCGAGCTCGTTGCTTTCCTGCGGGCGAATGTCGATGTGTTTGCATGGCAACCATCTGACATCCCCGGTGTTCCCAGGAAAGTAATTGAGCACCACCTAGCTGTCTGTCCTCACGCGCGCCCCGTCAAGCAAAAAGTTAGGAAACAGGCAGTGGAGCGCCAAGAGTTCATAGCAGAAGAAATCAAGAAGTTGGAAGCAGCAGGACTTGTCACGGGAGTACTCCATCCCACGTGGTTGGCCAATCCGGTAGTTGTACGCAAGGCTAATGGTAAATGGAGACTTTGTATTGACTTCACGGATGTTAATAAAGCTTGTCCCAAAGACCGATTTCCCTTGCCACGTATTGACCAGATTGTTGACTCCACGGCTGGATGTGATCTGCTTTCGTTTCTTGATGCATATTCAGGATATCATCAGATCTTCATGGCAGAAGAGGATGAAGAGAAGACCGCATTCATTACACCATGTGGCACGTACTGCTTCATACGGATGCCTTTCGGTTTAAAGAATGCTTGTTCAACCTTTGCAAGAGTAGTCCATGATGCCTTTGAGCCGCAGATACACAGAAATGTAGAAGCCTACATGGATGACATAGTGGTCAAAAGCAAGGACAAAGCTACTCTTATTCAGGATTTGGATGAGACATTTGCAAATCTGTGCAAGATCAACCTCAAGCTCAACCCCGAGAAGTGCGTGTTCGGAGTCCCTTCCGGCAAGCTTCTCGGGTTCTTTGTGTCTCAGCGGGGAATCGAAGCCAATCCCGACAAGATTAAGGCCATTGAGCAAATCGAAGCACCAAAGCGCGTCAAGGACGTCAGAAGGCTTGCCGGTTGCGTGGCTGCTCTCAGCAGGTTTATCTCTAAATCTGCTGAGCGCGCCCTGCCATTTTTCAAGATTTTGAAAAAGGCAGGTCCAATGAAATGGACTCCCGAAGCGGAGGCTGCGCTGCAGGACTTGAAGAGATACCTGTCCTCCACCCCAATACTTGTCGCACCTAAGCCACAAGAGAAGTTGCTGCTGTATATAGCGGCAACCAATCAAGTGGTTAGTGCTGCGTTAGTAGCAGAGAGGGAGGCAGATGATGAGCCGGCAACCGAGGCAGGCGCATCCAGCGACAAGCAAGAGGCTTCGCCGTCAAGCTCTGGTCCCGACAAGGACAGATCAGCGCAGGGTTGCGACAAGATACAGAAGAAGATGGTGCAGCGCCCAGTTTACTTTGTGAGTTCCCTTCTGCAAGGGGCTAGATCAAGGTACTCTGGTGTGCAAAAGTTGCTTTTCGGCCTCCTCATGGCCTCGAGAAAGCTGCGCCATTACTTCCAAGCACACGAGATAACAATTGTCACTCGCTTTCCGCTGAAGAGGATTTTGCAAAATCCAGAAGCAACAGGCAGAATTGTCGAGTGGGCACTGGAACTGTCAAGCTTTGGTCTCAAGTTTGAAAGCACTTCAACTATCCAGAGCAGAGCATTGGCGGAATTCATTGCAGAATGGACGCCGACGCAAGATGAAGAAACTCCAGAGACAAGCATCCCCGTCAAGGAGGCAAATAAAGAGTGGCTGATGTACTTTGATGGTGCCTTCTCGCTGCAAGGCGCCGGTGCCGGCGTGCTGCTTATCGCACCCACCGGAGAGCACCTCAAATACATAGTCCAGATGCACTTTCCCAAGGAACAAGCAACAAACAATACTGCAGAGTATGAAGGTTTGCTTGCCGGTCTCAGGATTGCGGTAGACCTTGGGATCAAGAAGCTCATTGTCAGGGGGGATTCGCAACTTGTCGTCCGCCAAGTAAATAAAGATTATCAGAGTCCGTTGATGGAAGCTTACGTCGATGAAGTGAGGAAGCTAGAAGAGCACTTTGAAGGCCTGCAAATGGAGCATGTTCCAAGAGCTCAGAATGATATAGCTGATGGCCTCTCCAAATGTGCCGCACTTAAGTTACCTGTGGAACCAGGAATTTTTGTGCTCAAGCTGACTCAGCCAACCGTAACACCATCAACAGGACAGAACAAGAAAAGAAAATTGGTTTCCGGCGACTACTTTCCGGCAGAGCTCCCCGAAGCCGCCGCCAAGAAGGTCCCTAAAATCAACGCAAATATCACTGAGGAGCAGTCTGCTCCGACAAACCATGCAGTTTGTATCGTTGAAGCAAACGCTCCCGACAAGTTTCGTTCCGGCAAGCTTGTCGGGGATCATCAAGCTCCGGCGAATCCACAGGTTCTTGCCGTAGAAGCTGATGTTTCCGCAGTGATAGATGAGCCTTTAGTCCTTGTTGTCGAGCCACAGGCTCCAGCATGGGCACAACAAATCGTCCATTTCCTTCAGACAGGAGAACTTCCCGAAGAGCAAGAAGAAGCGGAAAAAGTAGCCCGGCAGTCAAGTATGTACCAGTTTGTTGACAACATCCTGTACAGAAGAAGGCTCAACGGTGTGAAATTGAAGTGTATTTGCCGGGAAGAGGGACAGAAGCTGTTGGCAGAGATACATGGAGGCATATGTGGTCACCACATTGGCGCAAGAGCACTTGCCGGCAAAGCTTTCCGGCAAGGTTTCTTCTGGCCAGAAGCCCTCCAGGATGCAACTGCACAAGTAACCAAGTGTGAAGCGTGCCAGTTCCATTCCAAACAGATTCATCAACCAGCTCAAGCTCTCTAGACGATCCCTTTATCCGGGCCATTTTCGGTCTGGGGGCTCGACATCCTCGGCCCTTTCCCTCGCGCTATCGGGGGCTTTGAGTACTGGTGCGTAGCAGTGACCTAGTTTCGCCTTGCCAGGAAGCGAACGACAGAAAAGCTAAGTTGCCAAAGTTTGAGCATTCGATTTTTTTAAGTTATTTTCTTTGAACGACCGCGCTTTGTATGGAAAACCTGTGCGCGAAGGAACCAAATCATGACTGGTCGCGCCCTTACTTTGTTTCGAGTCCGCTCAACAACTTAAGTGAGCTGCGGCTAGTCCGTGACAAGGTTGCTTGTCGGTAGCGGCCCCGCCAGCAGGCTGCTGAAGTTCCGCACTCGGCGCTCGCGGCAAGGGTGCCTGCACCGGCAAGTTTCCCTGGAAAGCGTAGGGCAGTAACATACAAAGCCAAGAGTCGAGTAAAGGAAGTAACATAGCAAATATTGCCCAGAATAAAGTTATATTACAAAAATAACTTATTGCGGCACTGGCTAAATTGTTCTCAGAACTGAAATAACAGCGAAGAGGAGAAGAAGGGCGCGCCGGCACCCAAGCCCCGGCAAGCCAGAGTTGCCGGGGGCTGCGGCAAGCCAGAGTTGCCGGGGGCTGCGGTATCAGATAAGCCTTTCGTCCCTTTTCAAGCATCCCTTTTTCATTAAAAACATCCTACTCGGATACAGTCCGTGGAGAATGAAAAACATGAAAGAGAGGATTACAAGTTTTAAATGCGGATAAGGCCCGAAGGCTTACAAATTAAAAAGATAAGATGCCCGTAATCCTTTTCCTGTCCCTCTCTTCAGGAGGTAGGTCAAGGAGGTGAGAAAGGCAAAAGGAGTGCCTAGGCAAGCTACAGGTGCCAGAAGGCACCAAGGGAACACCCCGGGGGCTCTCCGAGGGCTTAACGGAGACAGCGGCGCCGGAAGCGGGGCTCGAAGACGGGGCGGCAGGACGTCAGCACGCTGTCGAGGGCACTACGCCCTCGTACTCCGACTTGACGGCCTTGTCGCCATCCCTCTTCCCCTTCTGTAGCCTCCCTACGCCAGTCGCCCAAGGAGACGACCCCGGGGAGTTCAAGGAGCCGGCGACGCGGATGATGGGGTCGCCGGTGGCGCACGAAGCGGCGCCCGACAACTAATCGGGCCCGCTACCCTCGTCGTCGCTGTCGCTCTCCTCCTCGTCACTCTCGCTCGAGGGGGAATCTTCGCTGTCGGAGGAGCTATCCACGCATCACTTCGCCCGAGTGCCGAGATCCCCGAAGACCTTGACGGAGAGGAGATCACCCTCCATTAACTTAAAATGGAGGGTAAACCCCGCCATCAGGCTGTGGATGCGGGTGAACATCTTCCACCCACGATCAAGATACATCACATTAGGGGTTGGGAATACAACGCGGACTCGCGTGCCGCTGATCCCACAGCCCCTCATGTGCAATCTCAGTGTCTCGGGCGGATCCGACTCCATCGCGCTCGCGAACGGAGCTGGAAGCCGGAGGCGACGACGAGGCGCCCGGCTCAGCCTGACGAAGAACTCGCAAGGCTCTCCCAAGCACGCGTGTCGACGGGCTGTGCAGCCAGCGGGGAGTAGCGATAAGCGGCGCTGACAAGCTACCATCGTGGCAGACGGAGGCGCACTTGACGGTCCCTGTTACACTGTTCGGGCGACTGAGACAGGCATTTATGACTCTTGTCCCTTGCCGTCAGAGTTAGGTATAGATTACTGTACACTGTACAGAGCGGTGTACCAACCCATGTTTTTACTATCTTACCCTTGTCTACTTGACACATGTGGTTACCCCTTGTGCCTATAAAAGGAGGGCCAAGTGCAACGTAGAAAGGGTTCGGTTCAGCTCCGGCTTAGTTCATCTTACTCATACCACACTCAGGCTAGGTTTTGTAGCTCCCGTTGCTCCCTAGCAAGAACACCAGATAATCCACTAAAGCAGCAGTAGGAGTATTATCTCTTCGGAGAGCTCCGAAGCTGGGTAAACCTGCTCATGTGCATCGCTTCGATCCGCTCTTTGTGCAATCTCCGCCCCCCTCCGAACCACAAGGGACCCAGGTCCCGTAGGTGTTCGTGGGACACGATCAGTTCTCCCCGACATAACTAGAAAAGCTTCTCCGTCCGCCACCTTCATGGATATGTTGTTCATTTTGACGTGTAGCTCGCAGCTAGTGTTCTCCGTGATGTCATCCACGGGGTATCTACCCAGCATTGCATCGTCCGGGGCGGAACCCACGCTGCTTCTCTGCATGGATGGGGCGGTGCTATCCAATGCTGGATCATCCGCTAGCTGCTGCAGCTGCTGAGACCCCCTTTGCTGGCTAAGTGAGTCGATCTGCTCCTGCTGCCGCTGGAATTTGACTGCCAATTCCGCTTGACTTGCTTCTAGGCCTTGAAGGCGTTCATAGTCCCGCTTCCTCTGCTCCTCCTCCATCTTCCTCTTCTTCTCCTCCACAATCTTCTTTCTCGCACGGGTTCTGTAGTCGTTGTTCCAGTCTGAAAACCCCTCATACCACGGAATAGCGCCCTTGCCTCGTGTTCTTCCCGGGTGTTCAGGATTTCCCAGGGCACGCGTAAGCTCGTCGTTCTCTCTGTTGGGCTGGAACACCCCCGATCGTGCCTCTTCTATTGCAACAAGTATCGCATCGTCGGCTCCCTTCAGACTTGCCCTCGTCGAAACATTGCCTGTCTTCGGATCCAACGCCCCCCCATGCACATAGAACCAAGTCCTGACCCTGGGGGGCCAGCTCTTAGTAACCGGAGTGGCACCTGCATCCTCCATCTCTTTCTCAGACTTATCCCACTTAGGCATTGCCACCGCATAGCCACCTGGCCCCAGCTTATGGAACTTATCCTTTTTTTCGGCATTCTTCTTGTTTATTCTCGACCGTTCCTTAGCTAATTCTGAATCCTTGAATTTCACGAAATCGTCCCAATGAGCACGTTGGTTCTCTAGTGTTCCCTCGAATACTG
>LR880968.1:804598320-804626885 GCA_904067115.1 Aegilops sharonensis | reverse complement strand
CATGTTTCCATCGACGGCATGTTTGTGATTTATGGCATGCCAACCACTTTAATAGACACATCGTATAGTTATATCATGTCATCCTGTTTACATAGTCATCATATTTTGAAGTATGTCATTCTATCCTGTTTAGTTAGCCATCATACATGTGAAATTGTGTCATGCTATCCTGTTTAATTAGCCATCATATATGTGAAATTATGTCCTGCTATTCTGTTTGGTTAGACAACATAAATGTGAATTATTTCATGCCCTGTTTTCTTCCCTACTATCCATTGCACCTGTCTATCTTACAATGTCTGTACATTCAATTACTTTTCTTGTTTATCAGCCATTTCAATTGGAGGGGGTGATGGCAGTATCTGTGGGAGTAAAAACACGGTCTTCAGAAAAGATCGTGCTACCTGTCGATGGAGATAGAACCAGGTTGTACTTGCCCAAGAACCAGCCCCACCACACATAACCCAGACTCACACAGATTGTACCCCTACCCAGTTGGACAGAGAACCAGCTACACCCCTTCTAACCCCAACCCCAGCAGATAGTAACCCAGTTCCCGTTGACACAGCACCGTCTCCACCATAGAGCACCCAAACACGAGCAGTTAGTAAGGCAACTGCAGTGCCCAAAGCACGAGGACCACCACTCTGAACCCCAAGTCAACGCTTAAAGCAGAAGAAGAATTGTTCTCAGGTCAGGTTCCATAGCTATGGTTCATACTACTTTGCTCTTGCATCACTGTATTTACTCACACCAACTAATTTCAAATTTGAAGGATGCAATTGAAACTCCAATGGCGCAACAGGTATGTTTTAAACCTGTTTCTTTAACGTGTTTCCTGTTGAAACTTGCTCTATGTTGATTTCAGTTTCAATTGAATAAACAATTATGTTCTCATGCCATGCACATGACAAGTGTTGTTATTGCTGTGTAATTTCCCACACTTATATTCTGTCTATGCTGCTTTGTCTTAAATAGATATGTTTCGAACTGTATCTATCTTGATTTGGCAACATAAACTAGAATGATATAAACCATACAGTGACCATACTACATAGATATATGTTTGTTTCATGCTGTTATCCTGTCCACCTTACTACTGAACTGGTTTACCAAAATGAGTTTCATATACTACATTGTAAACCTGTGATGTGTTTGTTTGTTTCTCTTTTAGAACGCGGATAAAATATTGGAGAAGAGTACCTCGTTATGCAATGTTAAAGGAAGTAATGCAAATATGGTTCAAGATAGTGAGAAATCCCTGTTGGTCTCCAAGAAAGCTGATAAAAACTATGTTGAAGACACTGAGACAACCCCAAAGTCCTGTCTTGATGTAGTGTTCGAGTTACTGGCTACTACTGCTAGCACAAGCTCTTCGAACTCGCTGCCTGAACCAGTTCGGCTTCTTGAGTCTCAACTTCAAGTTGAAAGACATCGATCAGATGTTATGCGACAGGAAGCCGAAGGACTGAGTAAGTCCCTGCAGAATTCAGATGCACACTTTCTGGTGCAACAACAAGTGCTGGAGGATTTAAGGGCCAAACAAGATAAAGTTAATAAGCTTGCTAAGCATCTTGCCAGCATTATGAGTACCCAGGATATTGTTTCTTGAGCTCTTCTGAAGTGGTTTCAGTTCTGTACTTGTTTTGTTGTGGCGTTTATATGCTGCTTTGTTCCCTATATTTGCACTGGTGGCGAACTTTGATGCCCGGTGGATGTAATATGTGTAATAGCCTAGCGTAAGTTGCTTGCTTATTTATTTCCTTATTGTCTTGTTTATTTGTTTTCTTGTAGTCAATGCAGTTCTTTTTCCGCGGTTTGCTAGTGGCCGCAATAACCTATTTTTTAAAACTAGGCCACAATAACCATGGGCTACATATTTACTGTAGTTAACATGGGCCTTGTCGTGGATTTGTCACGGCAGATGTCCTAGGGTGAGGACTTAGTCGTGAGGCCAACGCATCTATGTGGTAGCTTGAGAGGGGTTGAGTGGAATCGAGAGACGCAACATAAGACAGGGATTTAGACAGCTTCGGGCCCCTGGAAACATCATTCGGTAACAACCTTACATGTTGTTTGAGGCTAAGTCTCATTATCATCACGAGGGAGTAGCCGGTAAACCGGCTCTTTGTGTCTAGCCCTAGAGATTGTTTCTTCTTGCCTGTCCCTCTTTGGGGTGCCTGCCCCTCCTTATATAATGTTGAAGGGGCGGTTAACATGACTAGTCCTAGTTGGATTAGGATTACTCTATTACAAGTGGAGTACTAGTCTTGCTTCCTTTTTAGGAGAATATTCCTTATGTCTTCCTCTTAAACCGGCCCACCATAACATGAGCCGGCCTTTCATGAACCGCCCGTTGGGCCACCGGGTTTTGTCGCTCCTCTGACCCGCCTGCTGGATTACCAATGAATCGTAAACTGCCAGGTTCAAGCGGGTCGCCAGTGAATCGCCAAACTCCAGCCGGGTCATACATCTGGCGGTTTATACCACGGGGTATATCCCCGACATTAGACCCCAGTTTAATTTGGATTTATCCATGTTAAACTGATCCTGCAACATAAACACAAGAACGAATTTGACAAGTTGTGCTTTGGGTTAAATATTCTTGTAAGCCGGCATCTGATCATCCTTAAGTCCTTTTTATTTCCTTCTTCTAGAAAATCCGGGTCATTATACCAGCTTCATAATCAATTTGCTTGTAGAAGAAATATTGCAAATAAATAATCCATTTAAATCGGCCTTCAATGCTCTGATTTGACAAAAATATTGGTCTTCAAATATTCAACTAATATTCAGCCGGCTTGAAGATGTAGAACTTGCCGGTTTATGATTACCACCATCGTCGGGTTATAAAAACTGATAATTCCGGGTCATGATTGTTGCCAATGCCGGTTCATGATTGTTGCCAACACCGGTTCATGATTGTTACCAACGCCAGTTCATGATTATTGAGGATGTCGGTTTGCAGCCACAGGGTCTTAATGATTGGTGACACCGGGTCAATATGGTTTGCTCAAATAGAGAATTTGAAAATATTTCTTCGATAATAATATAATACCTGTAGCCCCCAAGTCTTGAGCAGAACAAAGTGATGGCTTAAGACTTGCTTCAATATAAATGTTGCAACCTTGAAGAAATCCAGATTGTTCATCTCAGTCATTAGTCACAACTTAATATTCCATATTATGTAGCCCCTAATGAGCGGGGACTTTATAAATATGATCATGCTTCATTGAAAATAACATCATATGATGTAACTCCAGCATGGGGCTTTGAACCCACGTCCACAAGGTGAAGAGCTTTGTGCTTTACCAACTGAGCAGCGAACCTGTCAATATAATGGTTTAAAAACTTGTGTACCTTGAATTGTTGACAGGAGCAATTGGTAGCCCCCAAGGGCCGGCTGATTATGATGTGATGAGTCAGGTCTTCAATAAGGTGAGCAAAAAATGACTTTGCATTAGCCCCCAAGTGTCATGGTGTATGCTTGCAGCGACATGAGACTTGCATATTTGATGTAATCTCAACTTGAATAATGTAGCCCCCAAGTGCCGGGTCGTAAGCCTCCAGCGACTCGGGACTATTCCTTCCATTGTCTAATAAATCATATCCATTGATAATATAATAGCCATTGCGCTAAAGCGACTTTGAAAACCTTAATCATAATACTTGTTATTGATAACCATAATAAAAATCCAGCCATGTTGGCTATTTGAAGATTTGAATAATATAATCCAATGATTTATGAGCGCATGATTCCAATGGCGCAATCCAAATATCTACTGGCGACTTATAATCCCAAGCCTGTCCGGGTTAATAAACACTGGATAATTTATCATCATACTGGCGACTTATAGTCGAAAGCCAGGCCGGGTTAATAAACGCCGGTGATTTATAATCATGCTTTATTCAACCTGTTTCTGCATACAACAAGTTTAAAGTGTCCTGGCGGTTTACCGCCGGACGGGTCATAATGCCCAACATATAACCCGGGTTTATAACCAAGGCTGCACTTAAGAATAATCAAATATGTAATATATCATACCTGTGACATTGAATCACATAGTTGGTTTACCAACTTTTTGTAGTAAGGGTGATAACCCCAATCTTGAGTAGTGATAACTCCTTTCATACTGTGTCGGTTTATGATAAAACTGTACCGGGTTGTGATAAACACCGGATTAACCATATATAATACTGGTGACTTATAGTCGAAACCATACAGGGTTAATAAACATCGGATTATAATTGATCATGTACTGACAACTTGTAGTTGAAAATTGAGTCGGGTTGATGAACACTGGTTTATCAAAAAACCTCATAATTCTTATCAAAAGAGAGAAAAACTTGGCAAAAAGCAAATGAAAACTTGTAGTCGAGGCTTTTCACGGGCTGCCATGCCCCAAATTCGAGGCTTTTCATGGGCTGCCAGGCCACTGAGTTAAACCATTTTGCAAAGCCTTTTAAGATGGTCCTCAATCCTTAACCAATCATCGCTTTAACTTGACAAGTTCAGGGTCTTATCAGAGTAACTTGTCAAAGTTCGACGGGTCATACCAGGTTTACCTGGGCGGAGTGACTTACTTAAGAAGGCAGGCTAACCCGGGGTTTTAGGTGTATACACCAGGCTTCCAAGCCGTGGCTTGATAGCCTATTACAAGTGTAGATTCTTTGTTCATTGCGACAACAAAGAATCCCCAAGTAACATTTTGAGCTGTGCTCAGTGGATGCCTATGTTTGAGTTGTTCTTTTACAACACTCTCTTTTGCCCCGAAATAATTTGGCTTTGAGCCGATCAAGAGGTGTGACTATGGTTCGAATACGACCAAGCCCCCAAGTGATTTTTATATAAGGCTTTATAAGCTGAATCAAGGGGTAAACCGGATGCCGCTTTATAAGCAGAAGCCCCCACGTGATCAATAATATGATAAGCCAATAAGGCAGGATACCCATTTTTGAACCGCACATCATGGCAGCAGGTCCTCTTCGGCAACCTTTAACATTTTGCAAGAGATAAATTCTTCTTGAACCAGGATGTTAAACCAGATATTGAGAGCTTCAAAACTTTATGGGAGACATCTTTCCCTTGAACCAGATTGTAAACCGGATATTTGAGAGCTTAAGTGAGACTGACTTCCCTTGAGCCGGATTTTCTAATGACCCGGAACTTCTTCATTGAGCCGGATTTTGTAACTGTCATATACTTTCTAAGCCGGAAATTTTCTGACGGCCTTTAAATTTTCACCAATATAACATTAGCCTCCGAGATCGGGTTATCTTTCCTCCATCGTCCTGGGGTTCTTAAATTTGCTAAAACTGGCAAGATTTGCTGAGTCATGTCATCGTAGCCCCCGCGTCTCAAAGGTGACCCGAGGAGTTGGCTTGAGACTTTCCATATTTGACCGTGATATAAACCGGCATAAGTTGTATATCGTTGGTGTTGACAGCACGATATGAATCCACAGAAGGTTAAGGTGACTACGGCGGGTTATAAATGATCCCATATGAGCCGTGTCAGCAACTCGACCAATGGTTCCTTCCAACTGGCTGAAGTTAATCAAATTGTAGTGGCGGCGACTTGTGCGCCTGCCCATTGAGCCACCCAGTGCAGATGGCGGTTGATAGTATATGACGATTTGCCTCCATTTTGTTGAAAGAAAACCGGGCTACCCAAGCTGTGACTTGCTCATACTCGATAAACAACTCATGCAGACAGGTGCGGCCCGGTATGTTGATGTAGACCAGGCTGCGAGAGATGGACGACAAAGATGACCGCAACATCAGAGGCGACTCGGATAGATGAGTCGGCCGCGACATTGTAAACGGGTGCGGACGGGGAAAATCGGCACCGCTGTCATAAACCGGCACGGACAGCCGAGTTAATCGCGGGTGAGGTCCTAGCAAGCTGATATAAACCGGGCCACAGGGACGGCGGCTTGCTCACGTTCATGCACCAGGTGGTATGACACGGATGAAACGCCAGTGCAGAATTTTGCTAGCACGTGCTCCATGCCCGTAATATAACGCCTCATTCGTAATGAACAATTGTCCTGCGTCAAAAAATATCACATGCCAAAGTAATTGTTCCTTGACAAAAATAACATGAGCTAATAGAATAGGCCTTAGATGGATATCACCTGATATGTTAGGCCGGAAATTATCCGCAGCGGAGTTGATAACCACCATGGTGACACTAAAATCAATTATGGCGGAGTAGACAGATGAGTCGGACGAGGCGTTGTAAGCCGGTGAAGGCGAGCAAGTAGTCCCCCGCGTTGTAAGCCGGTGCGGACACGTGAACGGGCCGTGAGGGCGGATGGGCAAGTCGCCCGTGGCGTTGTAAAGCGGTGCGGACGAGCGAGCTAGCCATGGTGTTTGTAAGCCGGTGCAGGAGTCCATTGAGTAAGGACGGCCACCCGTGCCAAATGATGTTGGCATGCCTCCATCTCGGCGGTATAATGCCACCTTGTGACGAATAATTCTCATGCATATAAAACACAACTGGGCAAAGTAGTTTCGCTCGCATGAATTAATACATGTTTTAAAAATAAATAGGATAAATAGCACCTGGTATTTTTCGGATGTTGATAGCAGCTTGGCCAAGGCGGCCAGGCTCCGGCGATGACAGCGTAGCACAATTCTTGTCAACCTTGACGACAAACGACTGCAGTAAGAATTGGTCATCTTTTCGGATTCGACGGCGTGGCCGTGGCAGTCGCTCGAGACGCTAGCGAGGGGCAACTCAATAGGTGACTAATTCAGGTCTGGGTTAATAATAGGTAGCAACAGAGTGCAGTCGTGGCGTCTCAGAGGTGCCAGCTTCCAATTATCATCTCCCTCTGATGGATCCTTTTTCTTGTAAATCATCTCAGAATCCGTGTATGTACTAGTAGTTTTCCAAGTAGTAATGAATACTAGTACTCCTTTTGGTTGGTTTGACTTTCCTAGCATGTACGTGCACCATCGAACGGAGCTAGCGGGCACACGCCTCGAACATAAGCATAGACTGGCCTTTCCCTCATACACAGATATCAAGGTTTGAATCACCTTTGCTCCAGACTAGATCGGCTAATTAGGCAGCCATCTGATTTGTTTTTGTCTTGTTGGAAATGCACCAGCACTGAGTAGAATTCGGATATGATAGCTGATCCGAACGCAAAGTACTCCTTCCTTTTATCTTGACGTGATGATAAAATTTTATAGTATTCCCTCCGGTACGCGCATGCACAGTCCTCGAGCGCTCCACAATCCCTTGTTTTTTTATATACTAGCATCTACGCTAGTCCAGACCGGGTCAAGGCAGGAGGCCAGATTCTTTAACAAACCGCCTCGGAACTTGAAGCAGAAAATGAGAGGTGGAGCGGTCACGGTGGCGGCAGCTTGGGCAAAACGACCCCCGTAAAGATTTTTTTGTCCGTCTCAGTGTAACACGCTGTTCCAACCGCTCGTCGACGATGTAGATCCTTGCACGCTGACTGACCCGACTGGTGAATCCCATGCTAAAACGGATCCTTCAAACCGGCGCTTTTATCTGGAAAATCATGAATTTTTTGATCCTTTAGAGGAAATCCCTCCAAGAACTCAACACCACCGTGCGCGAGCCCCACGGTGGGTGCCAACTATCATGGATTTGTCACGACAGATGTCCTAGGGTGAGGACTTAGTCGTGAGGCCAACGCATCTATCTGGTAGCTTGAGAGGGGTTGAGCGGAATCGAGAGATGCAACACAAGACAGGGATTTAGACAGCTTCGGGCCCCGGGAAACATCATCCGGTAACAACCTTACATGTTGTTTGAGGCTAAGTCTCATTATCATCACGAGGGAGTCGCCGGTAAACCGGCTCTTTGTGTCTAGCCCTAGAGATTGGTTCTTCTTGCCTGTCCCTCTTTGGGGTGCCCTGCCCATCCTTATATATGTTGAAGGGGCGGTTTACATGACTAGTCCTAGTTGGATTAGGATTAATCTATTACAAGTGGAGTCCTAGTCTTGCTTCCTTTGTAGGAGAATATTCCTTATGTCTTCCTCTTAAACCGGCCCACCATAACATGAGCCGGCCTTTCATGAATCACCCATTGGGCCACCGGGTCTTGTCACTCCTCTGACCCGCCTACCGGATTATAAATGAATTGTAAACCGCCAGGTCCAAGCGGGTCGCCAGTGAATCGCCAAACTCCAGCCGGGTCATACATCCGGCGGTTTATACCACGGGGTATATCCCCGACAAGCCTCCTACGGGCCGTAGGAACAATGCGCCTTCTAAGGGTCATAGAAACAATGGGCCTTCTGTGGCGTAGAAACAATGGGCCTTATACGGGCCGTAGACACAATGGGCCTTCTACGGGTTGTATCATCAATGGACCTTCTACAGGCCGTATGATCGGTTGGCCATACATGGGCCAATAATAGACCACATTATGGCCGTAAATGGGCTAGTGTTGAAATCATCCGTTCATGGGCCGACCATAACGGGCCGTCGTTAATCGTTCGTATTTGATTACGCTATGGAAACGGCCCAACGTATTAACGGGCCACAAACGGGCCGACTATAACCACAGGCTGAATTTGGCCCACAAGCAGAAAATGATAGTAACGGGCCGTAAGTAAACGAATGCTGGAAATGAGCCCAAGAATAAACGGGCCCTGAGAAGGCCGAAAGTTAACATGGGCTGGAAATGGCCCAACGAAATAATGGGCCGTTAATGGGTATAAAGTGATACACTATTCATTACGGGACAGTTTCACCACGTGCCGTTAATGGGTATAAAGTGATACACTGTTCATTACGGGCCAGTTTTACCACGGGCCGTTAATTGGCCGAAGTTACTAAGGGCCTCATATGGGTCAAAATACGTCATGGGCCATACATGGGCCGGAAGTTAAAACGGGCTGGAATTATATTGGACGGCCCAGATGACGCTATTGGGCCTAATTCAGATAGGCCGTAAACAGGCCCTGGGTTAGCGGGCTGTAAATGGGCTATATGCGAATAGGCCGTTAACAGGCTTGCCGTGGGCCGGCCCGCCACCTTTTGACGAATGGGTCGTGCCACATGTTGGCCTTTTCACAGGAATGGGCCTCTGTTGGGTCGTGCCACATGTCGACGTATCATAGGCGCTTTGGGTCCAATGAGTGGATGACGTCTGTCCCAACGGTGAGCCGACACGTGTTTCCTCCAGCCAATGATGATTTTACACGTGGAAAATCCCCATTGGTCGGGGCTGTTAATGGGGTATCGGATCCAAAACCGTACCCGATAGCTTAACGGCGTTCCGTTACAGTGGTTGCCACGTGTCGGTCACCCTTGACGAAAGCACTTCCGTGACACGCGATTTACCATCATGGAAGTGGACAGTTCCGTGATGATAATTTTAGTAATGTCATGGAACACTTCTACGACAGGACATGTATGACTATCTTGATTCTGTCATAAATTTTTCGTGGATGTACATGCATGACAGAAAACGTGACCAACTGTGACAAACACGTATCATCACGGAAGTGTTTTTTTTTTGTAGTGACTTTGTGATCTACCCACTAGGTAGCCAATGGTATGGGTAAAGTTTCATACCCATGGGTACGGGTATGGGTTGAATTTTGTAACCATTAACTACATGGGTATGGGTATGGTATTGATCTACCCGCCCCATACCCTACCCATTGCCATCCTTAGCTACTAGTGCCACCTTCTCCCAATCACATCGCTGCTACTCGTATCTCTCTCTCATGAGTTGTCCTCTCTCTGACTCTGTACAAGCCGCACTTCTTTCTCATCCTCACGATCTGCTTATCCTCCTCCCTCTTAGCTAGAGTATGACCTCCCTATGAATTAGCACATCAATTGCAAATCTCAAAAAAGGTTGTTTCTTATGGCGAGTTTGATGCAGAAAAAATATATTTGTTTCGGTGTTTATTTTTGGTGCACTTTCCTGTTTGTTGTTATGCCTACAGGAAATGAACATTTTATTTTGCATTTCATTGTTGCTGAATGAAGCTGAACTTTTTAGGATATTTGCGTGGAGTGTGACATTCACATCATGATCTAGAGCACATGAGTACTATTTGGATATGTGTGGTTCTAGTAAGTACATGAGTAGTAAGTATTTAGCAAGTTCTATTGCTTTCTGAAAACTGAAACTGTCAGCATGTACTGATGCATTTTCAAAATTTGGGGGTTTGTTTTCAAGGGTAAAAACATTTGTTAGTTTTTTTGTGCAAGTGTTATTGATCTGGAGTTGTATAACTATGCGGATGCACTTTCATTGTTTTTCTGAAAAAGATAAGATGACATTTTTCATACGTGCGGAAACTTATCTGTAATAGCATGATAATATGTGCATCACAAACCTGATAACTTCTGCGTTAACTTTTGAACCCAGTAAAAAAAGTTGTTGAAAAATTACCTCGGTAACTTTTGTGTAAAAACATGATAAATTAAGAATGGGAGACCTGATAACTTACGCAAAAACAACGCGGTAACTTTGACCCAAGGGGGCCGTGATGGGTTATTGAATACATACCTTCGGTAATTTCTGTGTAAATAGCATGATAATATACGCACCATTGACCTGATAACTTATGTACAAATACCATAGTAAACTTTTTATCCCGGTAAAGAATTTGTTGAAAATTTTACCTCAATAACTTTTGTGTAAATAGCATGATAATTTACACACAACAGATGTGACAACTCACATATAAATACCACGGTAACTTGTGACATGGGGGAATAGTTAAATAACCTGATAATACACGAACCGCTGACGTGATAACTTATGCACAAACACCGTGGTATCTTTTGACCCGATAAATAAGTTGTTAAAAAACATACTTTCCATAAAATCTATGTAAATAGCATGATAATTTACGCATAATAAGGATGATAACTCACATAAAACACTATGGTAACTTTTGACCCTTGGGAAAAAAGTTTTTGAAAAACATTCTTCGGTAACTTCTATGTTGTTAAAATATCACACCGAATACGTGATAATTTACGTTCAAACATCACATTAACTTCGGTCAAAGGGGAAATAGTTGCCAACATACCTCCCACATACTCGGTAATTTACAAACCAAAGCGCCCGGTAACATTAACCAAGGGATGAAAAAGTTGTTCAAAAATATACTCACGATAGCTTTTGTGAAAATAGCATGCTAATATACGAACCGTTCATCTGATAACTTGTGTATAAACAACGCGGTAAATTTGACGAACGGGGAACAACTATTGAAAAGCATACCATGGTAATTTTTATGTAAATAGCATGGTAATATAAGAATTCCATACTGATAACTTAAGTACAAACACCACCTGACATATTTGGCCAAGGAGGAAAAAGTTGCTGAAAAATATAGCACGGTAACTTCTATGTAAATATCATGGTAATATAAGAATTCCATACCTGATAACTTAAGTACAAACACCGCTGTAACATTTTTGACCAAGGAGGAAAAAGTTGCTGAAAAGTATAGCACGGTAATTTCTATGTAAATTGCATGATACTATAAGAATTTCATACCTGATATCTTAAGTACAAACACCATGGTAACATTTTTGACCAAGGAGGAAAAATTTGCTGAGAAATATAGCACGTTAACTTAAGTACAAACAACGCAGTAACATTTTTGAACAAGGAGAAAAAAGTTCTGGGAAAATATTGCATGGTAATTTCTATACAAACAACATGTTCATATTGTTGGGGAATGCAGTAATTTAAAAAAAATTCCTACGACCACGCAAGATCTATCTAGGAGAAGCATAGCAACGAGCGGGGAGAGTGTGTTCACGTACCCTCGTAGACCGAAAGCGGAAGTGTTGTATCAACGCGGTTGATGTAGTCGTACGTTTTCACGATCCGACCGATCCTAGCACCGAACGTACGCCACCTCTGTGTTCAACACACGTTCGTATCGATGACGTCCCTCGTACTCTTGATCCAGTTGAGGCCGAGGGAGAGTTTTGTCAGCACGACTGCGTGGCGATGGTGATGATGAAGCTACCGGCGGAGGGCTTCGCCTAAGAACTACGACGATATGACCTAGGTGTGTAACTGTGGAGGGGGCACCGCACACGGCTAAGAGATTGTCTGCTTTTCCTTTGGGTGCCCCCTCCCCACGTATATAAAGGAGGGGGAGGAGGAGGCGCGCCATGGGGGGGAGTCCTACTAGGACTCCAAACCTAGTAGGATTCGCCCCCCCCCTTTCCTATTCCATGTGGAAGAAGGGGGAACGAGGAGGAGGAGAGAAGGAAGGTGGGGGGCGCCGCCCCCTCCCCTTGTCCAATTCAGATTGGGGCAAGGGGGTGCGCGCCACCTCGTGGCCAGCCCTCTCTCTTCTCCACCAAGGCCCATGAGGCCCAACTAGCAAAGTGGCCCGCTCGATGCGCGGGCTAGTTTTTATAAAGTTCAATAAATAGAAGATACTAAGTCAACTAATTGGCGATGGATATAATATTATTTTATTAGTCTGAAGAAAAATTATAATTAAGTTTGATTACTTTTACAAATTTAATTCTTTTGCAAACATAGTTGTGTGAACAACACCTAAAGTACTTATTTACTTATATTAAAAATGCATTGTTGATCCAATAATAGGTTTAATTGTCAATCATTTTAAAATTTGTACCTACTTCATTCTACTGTTGAAATATGGAAATTGATGAAGTTTTTAATACATCATAATGGTTAAATATGTAGCAATACACTGTGTTCATTTAGTAATAGATGTTCATTTGGTAGTAGGTTCGGCCCAAATTCTATTTTATGAGAAGAAAATATAAACACGTATGAATATAGCACAACAATCTTTTAGCTTATCAATTATCTGATGTCCGTTTCAAGTGAAAAAATAAAGCTCAAACTAAGACTTATTTCTATTTGTTTACTTAAAGCCTACATGTATTATGTATCACATGTATATCTCATGTGTCATGATGTAGATCAGACTGTTTGAATTTTTTTAATTGAAAGTTTGAAATTATGCATGCAAGTAGATGTGAATTCTAGTTTTTTCTTAAACATGCATATACATTTAGCTAGTTCAGTACATTTGGAATGTCTACACTACTGCACTTTATGGTCAAAAGAGGCTATACCAAATTTGTACTTTTGTCGGTGTTTGACAAATCATTTTGAGAAGCTACTATTTTATGGTAGTACGCGTGTTGGTCATCTGTGCCTAAAGAGATGCCTGTAATCTTGAAAGACTGATGATGCGAATGTTTCATGGAAGAGGAAATTCTTAATTTTAGGAAGTTTGAAATATAATCTTGTGGATCTTGCTAACTGAATATAGGAGTTCTGAGCAGGTCATGTGGATTACTCTGTTGGTGTGTTGTGTAGTCATGTGGTGCAGCCAAGTTTTGATGAAAAGTGGGTATATATGAGTGTTACAAAATTCTCAAAGCAAGTTCACGAAATCACAACAGAGCATCAGTGGATTAAATCATTTATTCAGTTAATGTAGACATAAGCTATAACCTGTTATTTCTCAGCAGGCATATTTCTGATGGGTATGCTTATCGTATCTTGATTAATCCCTCACGATGCTCCTCGATTCAACAACACAATCATGTTCTTGTGGACCTCATCCTTTTTTCTAATCAAAATGTAAAGTCACAAAAACAATGTATCATGTCGGATTTCGGGTTCCGGCGGACCCTTGAGGTTCGAACACTGGGGTGCGCACGGAAACTCCTCTCCACCTACCTGCACCCCGCCGCCTTGCTAGGATCCAAACTACGAAAGGTACAGCACAAGAGACACAGGGTTTATACTAGTTTGGGCCACCATTGTGGTGTAATACCCTACTCTAGTTTTTGGTGTGGTGGATTTCCTCTTGGGCTGATGGTGATGAACAATACAAAGGAGAACAGCCTCGCGAGGGTCTGTTCTTGGCTGGTGCGATGAACTGCTAGGGGGAGTTCAGTCGCCTTTCTCTATCTCTCTCGCTTGTTCTCTTGCTATCTTTCTACCTCTCCTACCCTGTGGGTGGCTGGTCCTATTTATAGGCAGAGGCCCTGGGCCTCTTCCCAAATATTGAGCGGGAAGGGCGCCAACAATTGGCCATTTTGAAGGGGAACATATGGTACACTTATCCTGACTAAAGTTGGTCCTCGCCTGTGAAAGGCTCTGGTGATGATGCCGGCTTGGGCTCCACAATGACTTCCTTCCTGCCGTTGGGCTGGTCTTGGTCTTGTTGCACCGAAATGGACACCTTTGCTTGATGCCCTCGCCTGCGCTTGCTCCCTTTGCACCAAAGAGGAAAGGAGGACACTGCGCGGGCTGGCGCCCGCCTGGCGCCCTTGGTCGTCATGGCTTGCGTCATGGGCACCTCGTGAGGTACCCCGCCTTGATCTCTCCGCCTCCTCGCGAGCCAGCCTGATGAGGCCGCGCCTGAGGAAGCTCCCTGTCGTCCTCCCCGCGAGGCTTGGCCCCTCGCGAGGGTCTTGGGCTCGTGTTGATGAAGATGGGCCGTGATGGGCCCCACTTTGAGCCCCGCCGCAGGCTGCAGGCAGGCAAGTCTGGGGACCCCCGTTCCCAGAACGCCGACAGTAGCCCCCGGGTCCAAGGCGCGCCCGGACTTGGACGAGCAGAGAGGCGAAGGGGCAAGTGCGAAGCGCCGCGGGCCCTAACAGCCTGCGGCCTTGGGCGCCGCGTGGCGGTTGATTGGACGTGGGCGTCTCCACTTCCCCATGATGCCTCGGCAACTGCACGAATTGACAAGTCCCTGCATGCAGAGCGGGTCATGATTGCCTGCGATCGTGGAGGTCGGCGGTTGGCCTTCCCCGGCTATAAGTACGGGACGGCGCCTGCCCTTCTAGTTCATCTCCTCCTTGCTTCTTCTTCTTCCCCATGGCTCCGCCGAAGAGGTTCTCGGCCGCAGAGAAGGGGAAGGCTCGCCAGGTAGGGCCTGACTCTTCCCCGCCCAAGCGCGGCCGAGGCCGTCCCCGCAAACACCCTGCGGCTCCCATGGTGGCTCCTCACGGTCGTGGAGGTGACCTCCCGCGCGGTGGCGGGCGGCAGGCCGCTGCTGGGGGGTGCGCTACGGCCGCGCGCCCCCTAGGCTGTGCTTCCACTCGGCAGAGGTGCTACCGGAGTTTGTGGTGTGGTCAGCGGAGCCGACCGGCACCCGGCTCCAGCTCCCTCGCCTCCTCCTAGGTGAGCTTTCGGCCGGTGCCCCGGGCGGTCTCTGGATTCAGGCGGATGGTTGCTGCAGTCGGGCCTCCTGGGCTTCGCTGGACGTCTCCGCAGCCGGGAGCCTGGCCCTGGCCCGCGGCTGGCAAACGTTTGCCCGCGCGCCCGGTCTGAGCCGGCGATGCACCCTGCACTTCAAGTTCGACAGTGATGCCACCCTCTACGTGAGGGTGTTCGGGGAAGATGGTCGCCGCGCCGGGTGCTGCCCTGAGAACGACGACCGTGGCCGTAGGTTCAGCCTTAGCGGCGATGAAGACGACAACGTGCGCGTGGTCGGGGACGCCCAGGGCTCGTCGAGCTTCGACTGCTCTTCTTCAGGCAGCGGCTCCTCCAGCGGTGGTCACGACCAGCCTCCGCGCCGCCGCGCCTTCCTAGAGGGAGGTAGCGAGTCCGCCCGCCGTCTTGCCCCGGTGAAGCGCGAGAGGGAGTCCGCCTGATCTCCGGAGGCAGTTCGAGCCTCCCCCGCGAGTTGGTGTCAGGCGAGCCGCGCCTGTTTTGTCCTTTTTTCCTTTTCCTGCGCAAAGAAACAGTAGCGTAGGGCCCCGCACAGGCGTGCTTGGACTATTGTTGTTAGTTATCGTATTGCTTCTGCTATCTTGGTATTATGCCCTTGTGCGACACGCTCGCGCGTAGAAATTACTTAGCTCGGGGGCGCCTGTCGTGGCCCTCGTCGAACGCCTCATGTCCTGCGAAGGTTAGTTTGGAGAGGTAGCCCCCGGCCTCAGCTGTGGAGGCGACTGACCCAGGTCCTGTGTTCGTGGCGCGGTGCCCGTGAGGCGTGGACTGGAGGGGTGCTCCTGTAGTGGACCCGGGTAGGGAAATCTCGAATAATAAGGGCAGAGAACACTCGCGGGGGCGCCCAGGCTGCCACCCTCACGTGACCTTGCGCGAGAGAAATCGAGGTAAAAGGGCGAAAGGTCAAAGAGCCACAAGTCGAAAACAGCTTTGATAAATGTCGGAGTAATGGGCCACGGGTAGGCAAACCCGAGCCCCTGGACCTTTCAAAACATCGGGGCAGATTGCGCCCCTCAAGACTCCAAGACGAAGAGCCGCCTTCCGGGAGTCGGCAGCAGAGCCGCCGACTACCCCTCCCAGCCGAGTTCCAGAGACGGCCTCGAGATGAGCCGATTCCCAACTGGCGACTTCCGGAGAAGCCGGCTATGGGGAGTCGGCCTGCGACTCCAACCACCTCCTGCCTATGCAACTACGGACGGGACGGGATGTGGCCGCCGCACAGCCCGTCCCTGCCCTGCTCACGAAGGGCAGGCATGGCTACAGTGCGCCGTACTGACGGGGATCTCCATCCGGCGAGGCACTGTTGCCACGCCGGCCCTGACATCAGCCCCATGGGCAGATCCCTGTACCCACGACGGCATGTCTGTACGACCCAAAGACGGCAGGACCCTCCTGTCGGCGGGAGTGCAGAAGATGGCGAGAGAGCCCCAAGATGGACCCGCTGGGAGTCGGCCCCGAGAGCCGGCCGGCCCCTCCCACGGGCTCCGCACGCCATTAACCAGACAAGACAGGGAATGGCAACAGTGATCGCCCGTCAGGCGGCGGTACTGTTGCCATGACCCCATGACCAAGCCCGCGTCATTAGAAGCGCGGCTACAGTAATCAGCAGCCGGCAAGTCCCGCCCGCGACGGACAAGGCTTGTCGGCCCCATGCTGGACCATCGGCGGGGCCCACTAGTCGGCGAGCCCCAGAAGTCGGCGGAGAAGACGGCGACCTAAGAGACTGACAGCTGGGACCCGTGCCCAGCCGGATTACCATTGTACCCCCGGGGGGTAGGCCTATATAAACCCCCTGGGGCACCCATGCAAGAGTGAGGGAGTCCTGGATTAGGGGGTGTCCGATAGCCGAACTATCACCGTTGGTCGGACTCCTAGACCATGAAGATACAAGATTGAAGACTTCGTCCCGTGTCCGGATGGGGCTTTCCTCGGCGTGGAAGGCAAGCTTGGCGATGCGGATATGTAGATCTCCTACCATTGTAACTGACTCTGTGTAACCCTAACCCTATCCGGTGTCTATATATACCGGAGGGTTTTAGTCCGTAGGACGAACAACAATCATACCATAGGCTAGCTTCTAGGGTTTAGCCTCCTTGATCTCGTGGTAGATCTACTCTTGTACTACCCATATCATCAATATTAATCAAGCAGGAGTAGGGTATTACCTCCATCGGGAGGGCCCGAACCTGGGTAAAAACATCGTGTCCCTTGTCTCCTGTTACCATCCGCCTAGACGCACAGTTCGGGACCCCCTACCCGAGATCCGCCGGTTTTGACACCGACATTGGTGCTTTCATTGAGAGTTCCTCTGTGCCGTCACCGTCAGGAAGGATGCCTCACCCCGTCTTTAAAGACGATACTGTCGCCAAAGGAGCCTTGGCCACTGGTCAGACTCTTCAGCTAGGTGGTTTTCTTATGACCGCCAGTTCGGCCACCGCGCCGACGATGACTTCTCGAGTCATCGAAACCAATCTTCACGTTAACTCAGAACTTGCCGAGCAGTTAGATCCGATCGAGCTCTCCTCCGTAAACGAGCTCTTGGATCACATCGCCGCCCTGGGAGTCGCCACAGACTATGACCAGATCGGGCCTAAAACCGATCTGAGAGAGATCAACTCTCCCCAGGCTACCCATCATGTTGCTGTGATAGAGGAGCAATGTGGCGACTCTTCTTCTATCTTAAGGACTAGCTACGTCCGGATTCCCGATCCCTCCATGCCGGATTCCCGCAGAGGGACGGATGTCGATCAAGCCCTGAACTTAAAGTCAGGCGACGGGTTGGATTCATTGGATAGCATTCAAAAATCCAAACTTCCAAGTTCGGAAGATTCTCGGCCCCTGAGTCTTAAATTGGACGGGGTTCCGGATCTAGTTCCACCCGCCCACCCAAACATTAGTGATCTATCCTGAATTCGGCAAGAGCCCACTGAAACAGTATATCATTATTGGGCCAGATTCCTCCTGGTTATGGACAGGATAAAGGACTGCCGAGAGAAGGACGCAATCTCACTTTTCTGCAATAATTGCACAAACAAGGGAATCCTAAACGCCATAAGTCGTCGCGAAATTACATGCTTTGATGACTTGGTGACCATAGTACAGAAGTATTGTGCGATGGAGAGTGCTTGGAAAACCGAAAGTAAATTTTGGGATAATCCGGCCCCGAATACATCCCTAGTCCGAAATAAAAGGGTGCATCATCACCAAGCACCTGGGTTAAACACCAAAAAACCAAAACCCCCTAAAGGGTATGGAACCGTACTGGAGGGTTGGCTAAACGGACCCTGCAAAATTCATAGCACAGAGGGCGCCACTCCAACTCATAGCCTTCGAGCATGTTGGATACTACGGCAGGTGGCCAAAAGTGGCGAAGAGCTTCTAGCCTCAGAATCCCAGCCCAGCAACACCAGTACGGTATTAACAGTCTTCGAGACTTTCGCATCAAATAACATGCGGAAACAAACACTCCGCAACCTTGCCGAAGTCTACCAAGTAGCAACAATAAATCCATGGAGTGACATGACTATTACCTTTAATGCCAGTGATGAAGCCAAATTCCGAACAGCCCGAGCACCAGCCGCATTGGTTCTCAGTCCAATAGTGGACGGCTTTCGCCTTACTAAGGTACTCATGGATGGCGGCAGCGGACTAAACCTCATCTATGAGGAAACCCTCCGAAAAATGGAAATAGACTGGAACCACATTGAGCGAAGCAGTACAACCTTTAGAGGAATAATCCCTAGCCGGGAAGCATGCTGCACAGGAAAAATCACACTGGACGTAGTGTTCGGCTCGCCGGACAATTACAGGTCTGAGGAGGTCACATTTCAAGTGGCCCCATTCAACAGCGGATATCACACTTTATTAGGGCGAGAGGCATTCAAATTTTTTTAAGCTATACCCCATTATGGGTACATGAAGCTTAAAATGCCCAGACCTAACGGAATCATCACTCTCGCTAGTGATCCGAACATAGCACTCCGCGCCGAGAACAAGACAGCCGCACTAGCCCTCGAGGCACTATCCGAAGCCCTAGCGGCCGAGGAACTCACTGCAATGCGCTCCAGGGTGAACAGGGACGATGTGATACTTGATAAAAGATCCAAGTCCACCTCTTTTAAACCAGCGGATGAAATAGTCAAATTCCAAGTCCACCCAACGAACCCTGCAAAGACGGCCTCCATTGGGGCACAATTAAACCCTGATGTAGACGCCACACTACGAGAATTTCTACGAGAAAATTGGGACATTTTTGCCTGGCACCCTTCAGACATGCCAGGAATCCCACGTCGGCTAGCCGAGCACAGCCTAAATATCATAAAAGGATTCAAGCCAGTCAAACAGGCTCTTCGGCGCTTTTCCGAACCCAAGAGACATGCCATGGGAGAGGAGCTAGCCAAACTTCTGGAAGCCGGATTCATCAGAGATATAAAACATACGGACTAGCTAGCAAATCTGGTGATGGTACCAAAGAAGGACAAATCCTGGCGCCTATGTGTTGATTTCAAAGACCTTAATAAGGCTTGCCCAGAGGATCCCTTCCCCCTCCCCCGCATTGATCAAATTACCACGCTACAGAAGGACACGAATCATTGTGCTTCCTCGACGCGTACTCCGGCTACCACCAAATCAAGATGGCGGAGCCAGACCAAGCTGCAACAACATTCATCACTCCATACGGCCCATTCTGCTTCAGCACAATGCCCTTCGGGCTCAAAAACGCCGGCGCAACATATCAGCGCATGATTCAGACATGTCTGGCAAACCAGATCGACAAGACAGTGGAAGCATATGTAGATGACGTGGTCGTCAAATCCAAGCATGTCGAAACTCTAGTAGACGACTTGAGGCTCACATTCGACAATCTCCGAAAATATGACATTAAGCTCAATCCAGAAAAATGCGTCTTCGGCGTTCCAGCCGGAAAGCTCCTGGGCTTAATTGTGTCCGGTAGAGCAATTGAAGCAAACCCAGCCAAGATCCGAGCTCTGTCACAATTGGATATTCCAAAAGACCTCAAACAAATACAAAAATTTACTGGATGCGTAGCGGCTCTAAGCCGCTTTATTTCCCGTTTGGGAGAAAAGGCGTTACCCCTTTACCGCCTCCTCCAGCGCACCGAACACTTCGAGTGGACGGATGCCGCCACGGCCGGAATCGAAGAAATAAAAGCCATATTGGCAACAAATCCGGTCCTGGCCGCACCCAACGTGGGTGAACCAATGCTATTATATATCGCCGCAACACATCAAGTTGTCAGCGCGGTGCTCGTCGTCAAACGAGAAACGGACGGACACCAGTTCCCTCTTCAAAAACCTGTTTACTATGTGTCCACTGTCCTAACTCCATGCAAGTCCCGGTACCCACATTATCAAAAGATAGCATACGCGGTGTTCATGGCATCCCGGAAGCTACGACACTACTTTCAAGAGTGTTCGATAACGGTAGCCTCCGAAGTACCTCTTAACGACATTATAAACAACCGCGACGCGACGGGCCGGATTGCTAAATGGGCCATAGAGCTCCTTCCATTCGACATAACCTATAATCCACGATGAGCTATTAAGTCGCAGGTTTTGGCCGACTTTGTGGCCGAATGGACCGAAGCCGAACTCCCTAAAGAGTACGGCGCATACTTCAATTGGATCATGCACTTTGACGGCTCCAAAATGTTGGCCGGCCTGGGGGCTGGCGTCATCATGACGTCCCCAACTGGGGACACAATCCAATATGTCCTTCAGATAATGTATACGGACTCCAACAACGCAGCCGAATACGAGGCCCTTCTGCACGGCCTCCGGATGGCAGTCTCTATGGTCATTAAACGCCTAGAGGTGCGCGGGGATTCGAACCTCGCGATATCTCAAATAAACGGAGACTTTGATGCCAAAGATCTGAAAATGGCAGCGTACCGCAATGCGGTCCTAAAAATGTCAGCACGGTTCGAAGGGCTCGAATTTCATCATATAGCCGGGGATAACAACCAGGCGGCGGACGTATTGGCACGCATCGGCGCAAAACGTGATGCCGTCCCGCCCAACATCTTCCTGGAACGGCTGTTCAAGCCATCCGTACTATGGGAAGGGGAGTCCGGAAATAACAATCCGGACCCAGCCGCACTGCCAGACACCGAACACTCTGACACAATCGGAGGCTCTGCCAACGAGATAACGTCCTCCGCCCACGAAATAATGGCGGTTATCGCCCCGTGGACGGAACCATTCCTAGCCTACCTAACTAGGCAGGAACTCCCCGAAGACCAAAATGAGGCTCGCTGCATAGTACGGTGATCCAAAGCCTATAAAGTCCATGAGGGAGAGCTATATAAGAAAAGCACAACAGGAGTCCTTCCAAGGTGTATCTCCGAAGAGGAAGGGCGAAACCTCCTGGCTGAAATTCATGCCAGACTGGGTGGGCACCACGCCACAGCCCGGGCCCTTGTAGGCAAGGCCTTCCGTACAGGATTTTATTGGCCGGCGGCCCGGGCAGATGCGCAGGATTTAGTCCAACGATGCGTCGGTTGCCAGCTTTTTGCTAACCAAAGCAACATGCCACACACCGCCCTCAAAACTATACCCATCACCTGGCCGTTCGTGGTCTGGGGGCTTGACATGGTTGGACCCCTTAAGGGAGGAACCCACAAGCAAAAATACCTATTGGTCATGGTGGATAAATTCACCAAATGGATAGAGGCCAAGCCTGTTAAAACGGCCGAATCTGGGCCGGTGATAGACTTCATATCAGGGGTAGTGCACCGTTACGGCGTCCCCCACAGTATCATCACTGATAATGGCACCAACTTCATGGCCGATGGGGTCAAATTATGGTGCAAAAACATGGGCATCAAGCTCGATTACGCCTCAGTCTATCACCCCCAAACCAACGGTCAAGTCGAGCGAGCAAACGGTCTAATCATGAGCGGCATTAAACCCAGACTAGTGCGGTCCCTCAAGGAATCTAACACGCACTGGGTTGAGGAGCTCGACACCGTACTCTGGGGGCTGCGGACCACGCCGAATCGTACTACCGGATTCACACCATTTTTTATGGTGTACGGCGCAGAGGCAGTCTTGCCCTGCGACATAATACATGACTCACCTCGCGTGCGCATGTATGAAGAAAGAGAAGCCGAGCTCGATCGACAGGACAGTTTGGACGCATTGGAGGAGGAGCGCAACGTGGCAAAAGCTCGTTCCGCATTTTATCAACAGCAGGCTCGAAGATATCAAAGCAGGGAAGTACGGGCCAAAGCTTATAACGTTGGCGAACTAGTTCTACGCCTGCCGGACAAGAAAAAGGACAAACTCAAGCCCAAATGGGAAGGTCCCTTCATCATCGACCAGGTCCTCACCGACGGAGCATACCGTATGCGAAACGCATCGGATAACCGACTCGAGCCAAACCCATGGAACGCAGCCCGTCTACGAAGATTCTACGCCTAAGCGCCGGACTCCAAGTTCGTCTCCTTCCTCCGTCCACATTTTCTATTTTTGTTGTCTTTTATTTCTCTCCTTCCTCCTCCTTCTTCTTGAAGCCTTTAGAGGCTCGTTTGCGCTTTGTTCGCACATATTTGTCGCGCTGTCCGCGCTCATTATACCTGGGGGCTTCTTTAACAGAAGCTTATTTATACGGGCTTCATGCCCAACACATGTGTCAAACTTCCGCATGTACCTTTTATTCACCATTATATGCATGATATGACTTAAGTTTTGGCCAAGCTGGGTTGCCTGGCTCCTGTGCTTACCCCTACGTTCCTGATTGTTCGGCTAGGTGGTAAAGGGAGCACCTCTGTGATTGTTACTGCCGGGTCAGCCGGATGTGTACCTCAGACTGCGTGAAGCCGAAAGCTAGCGTTCTTAAGGGAATATTCGATCGGTGAATTGAAGGATGATTTTTAACTATTTATCCATCTGCCCCCAGATGATTTTCTGCTTTCTTAGCAGTTTTGACATGCACTTTAGGGCATGCCTCCCAGCGAAAGGAACCCTTAACGGAACTATTCTCCCTGGAAGACGTTTCTTACTATCCATGTAACATAACATAACTAGTTGGGCACTTGTCTGATACAGCAATAATGACCCCTACGCCTTGTCTCCATGCATGCCCCGGTTCTTATATAACCGCGAGGGTATTCGGACAAACTCCAGACTGTTGGGTCCCGAGGTCGAAGTGAAAAGGTCCGCTACGACAAACGATCTACAATCCGGCTAGAAGACATTTTTCATGTCATATTTAATTACATAGTCAACTCGACTCATTGTATTCCTCCTCAATGCCATCTAATAGGCTATCTAATTTACAATCTTGTTGGGAATACTTGGCGGCCAATTCCACTTGGCCGTACACTAAGCTTACAGGGATCTCCTTCCCATCAGGCCCCACAGGTCCGACCTCGGCCATGTGGTTTGGGTCAGCCTTCGTGTACCGCGTCTTTACCATGGCCCAGGCCTCCCTGGCGCCTTGACGGCAGGCCGATATCTTCCATAGTCGGAAACGCCGCTGTGCTCCTTGAAGCCGCTCTGCCAGCTCCCCAATGCCTTCGGGCAGGGAGATGGATGGCCACAAGGCCTGGCCGACGCCTTTCATCACCTGCCAAACTCGTTCGTGCAGCTGACGCAGTTCGGGAAGAAGATCACCCAAAGAACTGGGCATCTCCTTCTCAGGACGACCTGTGAGCAAACCTACATACATGTTTATGTTAGTTGCCTTCCTTGCCGAACTCTTTCGAAGTTCGTTCAAGCACTTACTGAAAATGCTGCGACGAAGCCGTCGATTCTCCTTTACGGAGTCAGACAACTGGGCACGAACATACTTTAGTTCCTCACCCAGTTGGGTGTTGGCATCTTGGAGGTTATTTTTCTCCTGCCGCACCCTCGTAAGCACGCTCTCGCCAGCCTTTAGCTGGCGCAGGAGCCGTTGCTTGTCCGGATCTAGTCCGGCGCCATCTGCAATATTATTGTCAGATTTACACACACGCCACACTTCATAAACTATTTATCTTTTGAAGCATATATTACCAGAGGGGGTCTCTGTGGCTCCCCCTGTAGCGGCTAGTGCGGCCTCAAGTTGGGCCTTGCATTCTTCGAGCTCCTGGGACAGTCGGGTATTCTTTTTGGTAAGATCCTGCATAACAAATGATCCTGAAATCAGTTATTCTAACTATTTTAAGTCTCGGGGGCTACTGGCATATATAACTGTCAAATTTCCTTACCCGTATGTCCTTTACATACTGCTCCGTGGCTCTGGCTAGACCATCTTGAGCGGCACGGAGGTGCGCATCTCCCAAATTAAAGGCATTCAAGGCCTCTTGGGAGAAACATGCGTCACGAAGAACTGTCTGGCGGCGCCTGTGATTCATGGCGCTCTCCACCTCGGAGTTGGTGGCGGACAGTCTGTCGGCATCCTCTGTCGGAGGAGCATCCGACGCACGCCTTGTGCTCGCCTCCGCTTCTGGACCCGGCTTTGGAGCCTGGCTGGCGGAGGTTCGATTGGCAACCCCTCCGGACTCAGTCCGGCGAGCGCTCTTTTTCCTGAAAAGAGCACCAGCGTTAGTACGCCTTCCAGGAATCAATTCTGGGAATATGGTGACGCGCCATACCGTTGCGGCGGAGTTTCGATCTGGACCGCACTTCTTTTTAGCCTGCGGGGCCGTACTGCCCCTTGTTGGCTAGCCGCTGCGGGCTCGGCCTCCTGCCTCGAAGGCACCCCCTGCGAAACACCATTGGTATACGGTGATCAAAAAAATAAGCACGGATGGGTCATGGTATCCGGACTTCGGTCACGGTTTCCTGGGAAGCCGGAAATAATCCGGGGTAGTCGGCCGTAATGGAAACCAAAGCATTGTCGATGCTAAGTTGGTGGAACACCCCGTCGATCAGCTCCACCTTTATATCCGGGATGTCTTCGGAGGCCGGATCGAGGGACCGTTCCAGATCCTCGGGTTGTGGAGGCGGGCTGTGTATCTTCTCCACGGCCCGGCGCAGTTCCTGCGTAGAAACCATAAAATGAAATATTTAACCACGGGAACATGGATCGGACAGGCACAAAGATATTTGCTTACCCAACTTCGAGGGTTATTCGAAGAAAACCCGCTCAGTGGATTGACACGGAGAAAATCCTCCTCTTCCCCGTTGTACATGGCGGACATGGTCTTCACCAGTTTGGTGACCGATCCCGGCCGTTTGCGGCCATGGCGGGTGGCGTCGTCCTCACCGTTGAAGTCCCACATGGGGTGTTCCCTATATTGGAGCGGCTGCACTCCCCTCATAATGCAGATTGCCATGACTCCAATCATGGTCAATCCGGCACGAGCCAGTAATCTTGTTCGGCTCATCAAGTAAAGGACGTCCCGGTCATTTCCCCTCTGGGAGCTCCGCGGGCGCCAGCTTAGGCGCTTCTTCAGAGGAGCATTGCTAAACTCCGGAAGGCCGATCCGAACAGGATCCGATAGCCGGACGTCCTCCATGTAGAACCATTCCGAAGGCCAGTCTTCGGATGCCTTCTTCGGGGTTCTGGATAGATATCCGGTCCCGGCGATGCGCCATAGTTCGGCTCCGCCCACTTGATATATTGACCCCTCATGAGAATGGGGTACTAGGCAGAATAATCTCTTCCACAACACAAAATGAGCCTCGATGCCCAAGAACAGTTCGCAAAGGGCCGCGAAGCCCGCGATGTGCAAAATGGAGGCAGGCGTAAGGTGGTGCAACTTGAGGCCGTAGAACTCCAAGAGCCCCCGGAGAAACGGATGGATTGGAAATCCGAGTCCTCTTACTAGATAAGAGATAAAGCATACCCACTCTCCTTTAGAGGGATCGGGGACACTCTCCGCTTGCTTTCCACCCTTGTAGGTGGCAAGTCCGGCTCGAACCGGAACCATGAAGGCCGGGGGAAGAAATCCCTTGGTTTGGAGTATAACTAGCTCGCTATGCGGGACTGAGCATCTCTCCCAATTTCCGGGCTGAGGGCTGGGAGCGCGAGAAGAGGAGCCGCGTCGACTGTCCATGATGGAATGGGTCTTTGTCAGAGGCTCTCCGATGAAAGCTCGCGGAGGGGGGATGGTGTGACTCAGATCTAGATCCTCGTCCCTTTTATAGGCGGCTCATTTGCGCAGACAGGGGGGTAAGTGTAAAAATACCCTGGCATTTCGCATTCATTCAAATATGTGGAAGATGGCCATTATTGGGCGTAGAAGTCAAGGAGCGCAGCATTTATAAGAAGCCGGGCACTATTCGACAAGTATATGGAATTTGGAGAAGGACCCGCCTTGCAATGCCGAAGACAATCTACGCGCCGGACTCATCACCATTTGAAGCCTGGTTCGGGGGCTACTGAGGGAGTCCTGGATTAGGGGGTGTCCAGATAGCCGAACTATCACCATTGGCCGGACTCCTAGACCATGAAGATACAAGATTGAAGACTTCGTCCCGTGTCCGGATGGGGCTTTCCTTGGCGTGGAAGGCAAGCTTGGCGATGCGGATATGTAGATCTCCTACCATTGTAACCGACTCTGTGTAACCCTAACCCTATCCGGTGTCTATATAAACCAGAGGGTTTTAGTCCGTAGGACGAACAACAATCATACCATAGGCTAGCTTCTAGGGTTTAGCCTCCTTGATCTCGTGGTAGATCTACTCTTGTACTACCCATATCATCAATATTAATCAAGCAGGAGTAGGGTATTACATCCATCGAGAGGGCCTGAACCTGGGTAAAAACATCGTGTCCCTTGTCTCTTGTTACCATCCGCCTAGACGCACAGTTCGGGACCCCCTACCCGAGATCCGCCGGTTTTGACACCGACAAAGAGGTTGGACCCTAATAGTTTAGACACACATAGAGGGGAGAGAAGAGCTAGCCTTGCCCTTCTCCTTCCTCACCCCGAACAGCTCAAGGAGCAACCTTGTACCCACTTTGCCATAGTGATCATGCGTAGACCCCGCAGAGCAGCAGTAGGGGTGTTATCTCCACGGAGAGCCCTGAAGCTGGGTAAGATCCGCCGGTGTGCATGTCTTCGCCTCATCCCGTTTCCAGGCACCGGCGACGTTCTACTCGCCCCCACCATGATAAGCCATCCTTTGGCATATGTCGCACCCAACCCCCGACATTTGGCGCCCACCGTGGGGCTAGGTGCACCGTCGTCCGGAGACCTGCTCTGGACGGGAACCCTTTTCCTCCCTGGCGAGCGCAGCCAGCCCGGCACGCCAGACGGAGTCTGCGTCGACGCGCTGCACGGCGCAGAGATCGCCTGCGCGGCGAGCTGCCTCGCCGAACTTGTCGGCGAGGTTCGCCTCTCCAACGAGCCTGCATCCGACGCAGGCACGGGCGGCCCCGAGAGCCTCCTCGCGGGCCTCCTCGAGCAACTCCACGTCGCCGGCGAGCCTGCCGCGGACTTGGAGTTTGTAGGCTCCACCGACCCGATGCTGGTCGACTCCGACATCGCGCCGCTTGACGCGTTACCCACCAACGTGGTGGTCTACGACGAGCCGCTCGCTCACGAGTTGAGCGGCGGAAGCACCGTCACAGAGGTGCTCGTCATCGGTCATAGCGAGCATTCTGGCGAAGGAGCTCACGACCCCCTCGACGCGGCTCTGCGAGACCTGACCACGCCTATTCCGGAGGACGCTGACACCGAGATGCTGGAGGCACGCCGCCTTCAGCTCGTCGAAGGTGCGAGAAAGCTGGCAAGCATGAGGCGCTTGTCAGAAGCCTACCAGCGTGAGATGGATCACGCTGTGGGCGGCTCGCCGGCCCCGACGGGGCCTAGCCGCCTTGGCGCGGTCCAGCAGTGCGGCGTAGCCATCGCCAACCTGTTCGGGGCCAATCGCCCTATGTACGCCACGCCTGCGGAGAACATCCGCGCCGCCGAGGCGGCGGCGGACGAGCTGGACAACTTCGAGGGCGAGGAGCGTCGCCTGATGACGGAGCGAGTCCAACAGCTCCTCGACGCGGCTGCCGCGCAGGACGAAGCCGGCTGCCGCACGGAGGCGCCGCGTCGGCAAAACAACGACTTGCCTCCCCGCCGAGAACAAGGCGCGACGTCTCGAACACCAACCGGCGGTGTCCGCGGAAGAAAAAACGAGGATCCTACTGTCAGCCACAGTCGGACTTGAAGGAAATATGCCCTAGAGGAAATAATAAAGTTATTATTTATTTCCTTATATCGTGATAAATGTTTATTATTCATGCTAGAATTGTATTAACCGGAAACATAATACATGTGTGAATATATAGACAAACAGTATGTCACTAGTATGCCTCTACTTGACTAGCTTGTTAATCAAAGATGGTTATGTTTCCTAACCATGAACAAGGAGTTGTTATTTGATTAACAAGGTCACATCATTAGTTGAAT
>LR880968.1:804555332-804587685 GCA_904067115.1 Aegilops sharonensis | reverse complement strand
ATACCGATGACAAAGGGAACAACGTATGTTGTTATGCGGTTTGACCGATAAAGATCTTCGTAGAATATGTAGGAGCCAATATGGGCATCCAGGTTCCGCTATTGGTTATTGACCAAGAATAGTTCTAGGTCATGTCTACATAGTTCTCGAACCCGTAGGGTCCGCACGCTTAAGGTTTCGATGACAGTTATATTATGAGTTTATGAGTTTTGATGTACCGAAGGAGTTCGGAGTCCCGGATGAGATCGGGGACATGACGAGGAGTCTCGAAATGGTCGAGACGTAAAGATCGATATATTGGACGACTATATTCGGAGTTCGGAAAGGTTCCGAGTGATTCGGGTATTTTTCAGAGTACCAGGGAGTTACGGGAATACGGGGAAGAGTATTGGGCCTTAATGGGCCTTAGTGGGAAGGAGCCAGGAGGTGGCGCGCGCCCCTCCCAAGCCCAGTCCGAATTGGACAAGGGGTTTGGGGCGCAGCCCCCCTCTCCCTTCCTTCTCCACTTCCCCCCTTTCCCCCCTTCTCCTAGTTGGACTAGGAAAGAAGGAGTCCTACTCCCGGTGGGAGTAGGACTCCCCTTGGCGCGCCCTCCTACTAGGGCCGGCCTCCTCCTCCCTCCCTCCTTTATANGAATTGGACAAGGGGTTTGGGGCGCAGCCCCCCTCTCCCTTCCTTCTCCACTTCCCCCCTTTCCCCCCTTCTCCTAGTTGGACTAGGAAAGAAGGAGTCCTACTCCCGGTGGGAGTAGGACTCCCCTTGGCGCGCCCTCCTACTAGGGCCGGCCTCCTCCTCCCTCCCTCCTTTATATACGGGGGCAGGGGGCACCCCATGGACACACAAGTTGATCTACGGATCGTTCCTTAGCCGTGTGCGGTGCCCCCCTCCACCATATTCCACTTCGGTCATATCGTCGCGGAGCTTAGGCGAAGCCCTGCACCGGAGAAGTCATATCGTCGCGGAGCTTAGGCGAAGCCCTGCGTCGGTGGAGCATCATCATCGTCACCACGCCGTCGTGCTGACGGAACTCATCCCCGACACTTTGCTGGATCGGAGTCCGGGGATCGTCATCGAGCTGAACGTGTGCTAAGAACTCGGAGGTGCCGGAGTAACGGTGCTTGGATCGGTCGGATCGTGAAGACGTATGACTACATCAACCGCGTTGATATAACGCTTCCGCTTTCGGTCTACGAGGGTACGTGGACAGACTCTCTCCCCTCTCGTTGCTATGCCATCACCATGGTCTTGCGTGATCGTAGGAAAATTTTGAAATTACTACGTTCCCCAACAGGACTCACATCTCCATCGAGCGCGACCAAGACGGCCGCCCAAGAGCAGTGGAGCGGCGGGACGACTATCTGCCTCCTCCTCCCCGTAGAGAAAGGCGAGTCTCCCTGCCGCCCGTCGAGCATCCGAATCTCGGCGACCGCCTTGGCCGCCGAGAAGGAGTCAGAGAAAATGACGCCCGCCACCGGATCGATCGACTCCACCGATCCCTGGCGCTGGAAGAAGAAGACGAGTTGGGTCCGCCCTGTTTCGGACCTCGCATCCAAGACGAGCCCTTCCCCAGAGGGTTCACACTCCCCGGAGACACGCCCAAGTATACCGGCTCCGGAAAGCCGGAAGACTGGCTAGTTGACTACTCCACGGCCGTCAACATAGCGAACGGCAACAAGCGTGTTGCCGTGAAGTATGTTCCCCTCATGCTCCAGGGCACGGCCCGGACATGGTTGAACAGCCTGAAGCCCCGCAGCATCAACAGCTGGGTCGACTTCACCGAGGCCTTTGTCCGCAACTTCACGAGCACGTACAAGCGACCTCCCAAGCCTCGCCAGCTTTCCTTGTGCGTGCAAGGCCCCAATGAGTCAACTCGCGACTACCTCACGCGCTGGGCCGAGCTCCGGAACTCCTGCGAGGGCGTGCACGAGGTGCAGGCTATCGAGTAATTCACCGCCGGGTGCAGAGAAGGCACCCTCCTCAAGCACAAGCTCCTTTGCGACGAGCCAGAGACCCTCGACGAGCTGCTAATCATAGCAGACAAGTACGCCATGGCCGACTCCTCCATGAAGACGGAGATTGGAGTCAGTGCAACTGGCAAGGTGGCTCCTCAGGCTCCCAGAACTCCGGCTGGAGACGCCAGTCGGCGACAGCAGCAGAATGACCACAAGCACAAGGCCCCACAGCCGGCTTCCAGCAGCCGGCAGGTGGCGACAGTCGAAGACCAGCAGCCAGAGGGGCAGCCTCCGACCAAGCGACCGAAAGGCGGCAAGTCCAACTGGTTGCCGGCCTTCTCTTACGAGTAGACTCTAGATGGTCCCTGCAAGTTCCATAGCGGCGCGAAGCCGTCAAACCACACCACCTGGAAGTGTCACTGGCTCACCAGGATCGCCAAGGGAGACGGCCTCCTGCCTCCCCCGCCTGCAGGGCTGCCGCCTCCACCGCCGCCCCAGCAGCCGGCTGTCAGGCCTGTCGGCGCAGTGCAAGACGAGTACCCAGAAGAGCATGGGGCTTATGTGGTGTTCACCAGTATGGCCGATGACCGACGCAGCAGGCGGCTGCAGTAGCATCAGATACTCCAGAGTTCATGCACTGGTCCGAGAAACCTATCAGTTGGAGCAGAGCTGATCACCCAGAGGTGATGCCGAATCCAGGCTCCTACGCCTTGGTCTTGGGAGCCACCCTTGCCGCGGATAGGCAGGCCGCTCGCTTCTCGTGAGTGCTGATAGACGGAGGCAGCATCATCAACATCCTGTACAAGGACACGATGGAGAAGTTAGGAATCAAGCAAAGACAGCTTCAGAATAGCCGGACTGTGTTCCACGGCATTGTACCTGGCCTTTCCTGCTCACCGATTGGCAAGATCCTGATAGACGTCCTTTTTGGGGACAAAGATCATTTCCGCCGAGAGCCAGTCTGGTTCGAAGTGGTGGACCTCGAAATCCTGTACCATGCTCTGCTTGGCCGACCTGCTTTGGCCAAGTTCATGGCGGTCCCCCACTACGCCTACCTCAAGATGAAGATGCCAAGTTCCAAGGGGATCCTGACCGTGGCCGGCGACTACAAAAAGTCGTCTGCTTGTGTAGCTGAGAGCAATCGGCTGGCCAAGTCCCTGGTGATCGCAGTTGAGAAGCGGCTTCTTGATCGGGTCGTGGTGATGGCCGGCAAGCAGCCCGAAATATCGCCCGACCCCAAGGAGTCGGAAGCTGAGGGCTCGTTCAAGCCGGCCAAAGAGACAAGGAAGATACCCTTGGACCCGGAGCACCCGGAGAGGTACGCTGTCATAGGTGCAAACCTTGACAGTAAATAGGAAGGCGAGCTCGTCGATTTCCTCCGTGAGAATCGGGACATTTTCACATGGTCCCCTAAAGACATGCCAGGTGTACCGACGGAATTCGCCGAGCACAAATTACATGTCCGATCTGATGTGAAGCCCGTCAGGCAGCCCTTGCGCCGCCTGTCAGAAGAGAAGAGAAGAGTTGTTGGAGAAGAGATAGCCCGGCTCCTAGCAGCCGGTTTCATCATGGAAGTGTTCTTTCCAGAATGGTTAGCAAACCCGGTCTTGGTACTGAAGAAGAACAAGCAGTGGCGGATGTGTATTGACTACACAAGCCTCAACAAAGCTTGCCCCAAGGACCCGTTCGCTCTGCCGAGAATTGATCAGGTGATAGACTCCACAGCCGGATGCGAGCTGTTGAGCTTCTTAGATGCATATTCAGGATATCACCAGATCAAGCTGAACCTGGCCGACAGACTGAAGACCGCCTTCATCATGCCGTTTGGAGCCTTCTGGTACCTGACCATGATGTTTGGCTTAAGGAACGCCGACGCACCTTTCAGCGTTGCATGCAGAAGTGCCTCCTCAAGCAGCTCGGCAGGAACGCCCACGTTTACGTGGATGATGTGGTGGTGAAGACGGAAAAGCGAGGAACACTGCTGGAAGACCTCAAGGAGACCTTTGAGAACCTACGCCGATTCCAGATCAAGCTCAACCCTGAAAAGTGCGTCTTCGGAGTACCAGCCGGCCAGCTCCTTGGTTTCCTGGTCTCCGAACGCGGCATAGAGTGCAACCCTGTGAAGATCAAGGCCATCGAGAGGATGGAAGTACCCCGCCGACTGCTAGATGTGCAAAAGTTCACCGGCTATTTGGCGTCCATCAGCCGATTCATCAGTCGGCTGGGCGAGAAAGCTCTCCCGTTGTATCAGCTCACGAAGAAGACCACCTTCTTCGAATGGAACCCCAAGGCGGATGAAGCTTTTCTCCAGTTGAAGAAAATGCTGACTACTCCCCCCGTGCTGGCGGCCCCGACTCCTAAGGAGCCCATGCTCCTGTACATTGCCGCCACCAGCAGAGTAGTCAGCACAGTCATTGTAGTTGAGCGCAAGGAGGAAGGTAAGGCGCTACCTGTCCAGAGACCAGTATATTACCTGAGTGAGGTACTGTCGACCTCCAAGCAGAACTACCCCCACTACCAGAAGATGTGTTACGGCGTGCACTTTGCCGCCAAGAAGTTGAAGCCTTACTTTCAAGAGCATCCAATCACTGTGGTTTGCACAGCCCCACTTGCCGAGATTATCGGAAGCCGAGACGCTTCTGGCCGAGTGGCCAAATGGGCCATAGAATTGGCTCCCTACACCATCTATTACCAGCCCCGCACCGCCATCAAGTCGCAAGCACTGGCCGACTTCCTCGTCGACTGGGCCGAGACCCAGTACCTGCCGCCAGCGCCCGACTCCACTCATTGGCGGATGCATTTCGATGGCTCCAAGATGCGCACCGGCTTGGGAGCCGGCGTTGTCCTCACTTCCCCCAAAGGAGACAAGCTCAAGTATGTGCTGCAGATCCATTTCGCCGCCTCCAACAACGTCGCCGAATACGAGGCGCTCATTCACGGGCTCCGGCTTGCCAAAGAACTTGGCATTCTCCGGATCCTGTGTTATGGCGACTCCGACTTGGTGGTCCAACAGTCATCCGGCGACTGGGACGCCAAAGACGCAAACATGGCGAGCTACCGTTTCCTGGTACGGCAGTTGAGTGGATATTTTGAGGGGTGCGAGTTCCTCCACGTGCCAAGAAACGACAACGACCAAGCAGATACCCTGGCAAGAATCGGCTCCACCCGTCAGGCAATACCATCCGGCGTCACCCTTCAGCGCCTCCTCAAGCCATCTGTCAAGCCTTCACCAGAATCGGACTCCATTTTTGTGCTGGCTCCCCCTGAAGAAGTCGGGTCCGACTCCAAAGCCTCAGCAGACGGCACGAGAATTCTTGCAGACGGCCCCAAGAATGCCGCAGTCGAAGTCGGCCCGGGGACTTCAGAACCCGGCCTGGGGACTGCGGCGATCATCGTGAAGACTCCAGAACTCGGCCCGGGGACTGCGCCAGTCGGCCCGGGGAATTCATCACCCCAGCAAGCGGCTGCGGACTCCAGCCCGCCACCTCCCAGCCCAGCCGCCCTCGTCCAAGTGGCAGTACTGGCAGTTGAAGAAATAGCAGCACCCTCATGGGCCCAGCCCATCCTGAAGTTCCTAGTAAGCGGAGAGCTACCAACCGATGAAATCTTGGCTCGGCAAGTACAATGCCGAGCGACAGCCTACACTATAGTCAACAGAGAGCTGGCCAGGCACATCGTCACTGGTGTCTACCAGCGTTGCGTCGAGCCAGAACAAGGCCAAGAAATTCTCGAAGACATTCATCAAGGCGAGTGCAGCCACCATGCGGCCTCAAGAGCACTCGTCGCCAAAGCCTTCCGACATGGTTTCTTCTGGCCAACTGCCCTAGAAGAGGCCAAGGAATTAGTTCAAAAATGCAAGGGGTGCCAGATGTTCCGCTCCAAGCCGTTTCAGCCGGCTTCCGCACTCAAGACTATCCCCATCGCCTGGCCCTTCGCTGTCTGGGGCCTGGACATGGTGGGACCATTCAAAGCAGCACGAGGCGGCCTAACTCACTTACTTGTCGTGGTGGACAAATTCACCAAGTGGATAGAAGAAAAACCCATCAAGAAGTTGAATGGTCCAACCGCAGTGAGTTTCATCGCCGACATCACGACTCGGTACGGCGTACCGCACAGCATCATCACCGACAATGGCACAAATTTTGCCAAAGGCGCCCTGGCCCATTTCTGCGTGACACAAGGCATCCGACTGGACTTAGCATATGTTGCCCATCCGCAGTCAAACGACCAGGTGGAGCGGGTGAACGGCCTCATCTTGTCTCGCATCAAGCCGCGATTGGTCGAACCACTGGAGCGTTCGGCCGGCTGTTGGCTTGAGGAATTGCCAGCTGTCCTCTGGAGCTTGCGCACGACTCCAAATAAGTCAACCGGCTTCACACCCTTCTTCCTTGTCTACGATGCTGAAGCCTTCATCCCAACGGATATAAAGTTCGACTCCCCGCGAGTCACCATGTACACCGAGGAGGAAGCAGAAGAAGCACGCCAAGACGGCGTCGATCTGCTGGAAGAAGGCCAGCTGTTGGCACTCAGCCGGTCCAGCGTCTACCAGCAGAGCCTGCGCCGCTACTACAATAGGAAGGTCAAGCCGAGATCTTTCCAAGAGGGTGACCTTGTGCTCCGGCTGATCCAGCGAACAGCCGGCCAGCACAAGCTGTCGGCGCCTTGGGAAGGCCCCTTCATCATCAGCAAAGTACTGGGCAACGACTCCTACTACCTGATCGACGCTCAGAAGCCCCGAGCACGCAAGAGGGACGACTCTAGCAAAGTGACGGAGCGGCCATGGAATGCAAATCTTCTCCGAAGATTTTACAGTTGATGCAGTATGTACCACGCTACCTTTTGTGTTAAAGTACCAAGACTTTGGGCCCCCCGAGATGAGCTTGGGGACTGCCCTTTTTTTGTTATCTGTATGCTAAGAATTATGCCTTCAAGTATGTTACTCTTTGTTATGCCGCTTGGCACCGGGCTCGACTAGTCGGCCCGGGGACTCGCCGCCTTGCGCTATGAATGCTTCATGCAGTCGGACAAGTAGTGTGCGGTGCCTAAGCCGTCTCCTGTCAGAAGCGCAGCTTGCAGAGCGACTGATTGGTGGGCAGGAGTAAGGAAGAACGGGCGCCCACACGAAAAATGGCTAAGGACCCAAAGCATAAACATAGCTTAAGACGACTTCCGGCCCCTTTTTGCAAAAACCGACTCTTGAGTAGTCGGCTTGCCGCTTTCTATCCAACTTGTTTTAAAGACTCTAAAAAACGGCCAAGTACTTGCCTTCCCAAGAGTAGCCAAGTACTTGCCTTCCCAAGAGTAACCAAGCACTTGATCCAAACGACAGTCCGCAGAGCGGTTGTCCGATGGGCAAGGCGGCGACTAAGGGAAGGCGGCAAAGGAAAGAGCCATAAGAGCAATGAGCAAGGAAAGATAGAATTAGATAATATTTACACAGCATAGGCCCTTGGCCGAATCTTCGAGCAGAAGTTCAAAAATACACCTCGCGGGTGGAATTGTGCGAATTAACAAGTTTTTTCAAAAGACTACCAAAGCAGATAAAATAAAGACGAGACAACAGCCTAGGAAGCAGCAGACGATTTTGGAGGGCCGGAGGAGACGGCGGTGTCAGGCGCCAGAGCGGCCGGCTGGGCAGTCTTGGCTTGATCATCTCCGGCGGCAGCCGGCCCAGACGGGCGCGACTCGTTGCTGGAGGCGCGGTCGAGCTGAGGCTGGTCACCTGCTCCGTCTTCTGGCGCCTCCATCTCATCTTCGTCCTCTGCCTCGCCTTCCTCCTCGGCGCTGGAGCCAATCACCTCCGCCGAGTCCTCGTCGTAATCCGGGTTCATCCCGAACCACTCCGGCGGCGCCTCCCTGCCGTCCTCAGCCCGCTCAGGGACGAAGACGCTGGTGTCCGTATAGTCGGTGATCGCCGCCGCACGCTTGACGAGGGCGTCTTCCACAGCCAGCAGCTCCGCCTGGGCCTCTGACCGGAACGCGGCCAGCCGGTCCAGATCCAGCCCTGGATACCACGCCTTGACGAATTCCAAGGCCCGACGCGCTCCAGCCCGGGCCGCGGAACCCTTCCAGGCCTCAAGACGACCAGCCGCGACCTCCAGCCAGTCGGTAGTCCGGCTGGGAGTGCGCAGAACCGGCATGTCTGGCCACAGGGCAGCGATCGCCTGGACGCCGACGCGTTGAAGCCGGCGCAGCATCCGATGGGCCGGCTGCAGACGAGCCTCAATGCTCAGAAGCTGCTCGTCAAGGGTCCGGGGGGCGTTGGCAGCGATCTCAGCACCACTCGCCCTTCGCGCCTCGTGATCAGCCTCGATAGCTTGATTGGCCGCCTGCGTATGGCCGGGGAAGAAATCTGCCAAGACGAAGAAGAAGCAAATCAAAAAACCAGGAGTCGGCCTGACCAATAGTCAGCGGCTCAAAGAAGGAAAGTAAATAAACTCACCGTCGACGATGTCCTCGATCTCGTGGAAGCCGGAGGTCAGCTGTGCCTCCTTGTCGGTCCAGGAGGAGCGCTCGCTTTCGAACTTGGCCAGGAGAGCGGCCTCTCTCTGCTCCGCCTCGTCCTGCGCCTTCTTAAGCAGCTCCCTTTGCTCCGCCAGCTGCGTAGCTAGCAGGTCGCGCTCTGCGGCGAGCTTGCTGCACTCCTCCCCCTTGACGCGCAAGGCGGCATCGGCTGCGCTCAGCTCCCGTCGGAGAGTGGCGTTCGCCTCTGAAGAATAAAAAGGAAAGGGACGTTAAGTCGTCAACTAAGAAGGTCGCCAGGAAGATCGGGCCCGACTGCTCAGCAGTCGGCCCGAATCTCGGGGACTACAGCCCGCGGGTGCGCCAGCGCGCCCCCGTGAAGAAGAAAGAAGACTCACCCCGGCTTCTCGACAAGTCGGCGGTCTGCTGGCCCAGCTCCTCAACATTGCGGTTGAAGGCAGTGGCGCGGAGGTTGTGATACTCCTGCAATAAGCATTTTAGACAAGGTAAAAATTTGTAAATCAACAGATAGAGTTCCGAGCCGCCTGGTCAGCAGCCGGCCCGAAACTCGGGGACTACACCTAGTGGGTGCGCTGGCGCGCCCCCACAGAGAAGAACAAGAAAAAACTCAAAGAAGAAAACATACTCGCACGGCGGCTCGCGACGCCAGGTGCGCCTTGTTGCAGTTCTGGATGGTGTCGCCCTCAGCTCGCTGCTTCGCCTGGACGTCCAGAAGCGCCGTGTTCAGCGGACCTGTGCTGCCTCCTCGCACCCACCCAACGGGCGCGGCGCTTGTCGCCTCGTCATCTGGAATGGTCGAGCTGGCGGCGCCGGTCTCCAAGGGGCGCGGCACTAAAGTCGCCTTCTCAAGATGGCGGCGTGCTGGTGAGGTGACTTGAAGGAGTAGCTTCGCCACAGCTTCGTCTTCAGTTGGCGGCGCCGGCGGGTCCGCCTGTTGTTTACCTCACGCGCTCTCAAACGGCGGCGGAGGCGACGACGATGGCACGGCCGTGCCCGACATGGAGGACTCGCCGCCTCCCCTCTCCATGACGGGGAACTCGCTGCCGGCTCCCTCCGTCCGCCCCGTGAACTCCGGCGGTGGCGGCGCAGATCTCAGCGGGGTGACGAACAACGCCGATTGGAGGCGCGCGGCCTCCTCGGCTCGCTGCCTAGCCGCGACGGCGGCTTCGGCCTCCTCCAGTTTCCTCTGGGTGGAAGCCGCCGCCTTCTCGGCCTCCGCCTTCTCCAGACGGGCGGCCTCCTCCTCGTCGCGTTTCTCCTGCGCGTTCTGCTCCGTCGCCTCCCGGAGGTTGGCAGCGGGGTCAATCCGCCAAGTATTAGCGGACTTCTCTGCCGACCCCATGACGGAGGCGGCGGCGACCCTCTCCAGAGTAAGGGGAGCCCTGATGCGAAGAAGACATGTAAAGATTTGGACAAGATGAATCACAAGAAAATAAGACAAAGTAAAAACACTTACGCAGAGACCAGAGGCGGCTTCTTCACTTCCTTGCGGAAGCGGTTAGCCTTCGCGACCGCCTCTTCCCGTTGGGTCGCGGCGGCCGTCCCGTTAAACTTTTTCGGCCGGCCGCCTAGCGAACTCGGCCCGGCCCGGCGCTTCTTCGCGCCGCCTCGACCACCCAAGCCGGCGGAGGAACCCGCGCCCGGATGGCCGACCTTCGGTTGGCGGGGGGGGGGGGACGACTTCTCTCTCACCATCATCTTCAGGCCAGTCGGCGAAGGTAGCCGAGGGCCTGAAGTCGTCAGCTCCTCCTCCTCCCCCTCCTTCGGCGTCGGCCTCCATCACCGCCGCCCCCAAGTCAGGGTCGTTGACGTCACTCTCCGCCCGGTCGGGGACGAATTCGGGGGCCGGCCCCATGGTGCCGGCTGAGGGCTGCATGAGGGGGTTCTGACCCGGAAAAAACCAAAGAAGATACGAAGTCGGATTCGGCTGAAAAAGAAAATAGAAGAGGAAAAGAGATGACTTGCCACATGCGGGGGGTTGGCGCGCGAGTATGGCTCCTTGCCGAACTGCCAGTCCGCCGTAAGGTTGCAGTTCGCCAGGAAGTTCACCGTGTCTGCCACCTCCCCGTGGGGCATGTCCTTGGAGCACAGCCGACCAGGGTCCCGGTGGCCGCTCATCTGACAGATCAGATGAGGTCGGCCTTGGAGCGGAAGAACTCGGCGCGCCACGAAGGCGGCCAGCAAGTCGGCCCCAGTCAGGCCCTCCGACTGCGTCAGCTCTCGGAGTCGCGTGACGGCGGCGGTGCCTGCAGGAGTCAGCGTCCTAGCCCGATGGGACCAGCTGGGGAGCCGCCCCGACAGCACGCCGGCTTCATAGGGCGGCAGATTAACCCTGTCGCCTTCCGGGGTGACGTTCTTCACGTAGAAATAGGAGCGTTGCCACATCTTCACCGATTTGATCAGCGGGATGGCGGGGAAAGGGTTGTCGCCCACCGGCCTCCGTATCACGATGAAGGTGCCGCACGCAGCCGGCACGCCGGCGAAGTGCGTGCCGAGCTTGGCCCGGAAGAATTGCCCCCACAACTCGATGGTGGGGAGAACACCGAGGAAGCCCTCGCACAGAGAGGCGAAGGCGGCCAGCAGCACCACCGTATTCGGAGTGAGGTGGTGTGGCTAGAGCCTGTGGAACTCCAGGAATGCGCGGAAGAAGCCGCTCGCCGGCAGCCCCAGACCGCGCATGAGGTGCGAGCGGAATATGACCCTCTCGCCCTCCTCCGGCGCCGGCCTGATTTTGCCCGCCGGCGTGGCACGGGTCTGCACTAAGTTCTTGCCGGGGATGCGGCACGTCTGGCGGAGGAACTCTATGTTTTCGTCGTCCACCTCAGAGCCGTCCCACATGCCGGAGCACGGGGCGGGAGGCGCGGCGGAGGATGAGGAGCTCATCTCCGCGGCGCGGCGCGGTTCGGTGCAACGGCGGCAAGAGGAAGAAGAGGCGAGAGGAGGAAGAAGCAAGATGAAGCGGGGAAGCTGGGAGATGGGTGCGCGTGCTTCGCCGCCCCCTCCTCCCCGCCTACTTATAGACCCATGGGCCGAGAAGCCGATGGGGCGGGCGTGGGATTAACTGCGCCCAGTACCCCACGCCCCCCACGATTTAACCCATGAAGTTACTGCGCGCAGTAACGACGTGGGGAACCCAACCGCCCGCGCGGCCACAACGGATCCGCCCATGCGCCGATGCGCGGTAGTGGCGGGCCCTGCCTGACGGGCCTGTCTCGTCACGCGCGTGGGTGGGCAGACTGACCCGCCACGTGGTGCCGCGTGACGGGCCCGCGACGGGCAGCTGCCTGGAAGCTTATCAGGCACGCTGCCCGGATTCCACCACGACCTTCAAACCCTTTAAGGAGCAAGACGGCCTCCTGCGAGTCCGACTCCAGCTAGTCGGCCTAAGAGAAAACGGCGAGCCAAGCCCAGATTCTTCCACGAGAGGGATGAAACTGTTGAGGCTCCTCGATATGTTGCCCTCGGCGCCTCACCAGCTTCAGGGACTACTGTCGGAGTAATGGGCCACGGGTAGGCAAACCTGAGCCCCTGGACCTTTCAAAACATCGGGGCAGATTGCGCCCCTCAAGACTCCAAGACGAAGAGCCGCCTTCCGAGAGTCGGCAGCAGAGCCACCGACTGCCCCTCCCAGCCGAGTCCCAGAGATGGCCTCGAGATGAGCCGACTCCCAACTGGCGACTTCCGGAGAAGCCGGCTATGGGGAGTCGGCCCGCGACTCCAACCACCTCCTGCCTATGCAACTATGGACGGGACGGGATGTGGCCGCTACACAGCCCGTCCCTGCCCCGCTCACGAAGGGCAGGCATGGCTACAATGCGCCGTACTGACGGGGATCTCCGTCCGGCGCGGCACTGTTGCCACGCCGGCCCTGACATCAACCCCATGGGCAGATCCCTGTACCCACGACAGCCTGTCTGTACAACCCGAAGACGGCGGGACCCGCCTGTCGGCGGGAGTGCAGAAGACGGCCAGAGCGCCCCAAGACGGGCCCGCTGGGAGCCGACCCTGAGAGTCGGCCGGCCCCTCCCACGCGCTCCGCACGCCATTAACCAGACAAGACAGGGAATGTCAACAGTGATCGCCCGTCAGGCGGCGGTACTGTTGCCATGACCCCATGACCAAGCCCGCGTCATTAGAAGCGCGGCTACAGTAATCAGCAGCCGGCAAGGCCCGCCCGCGGCGGACAAGGCTTGTCGGCCCCATGCTGGACCGTCGGCAGGGCCCATCAGTCGGCGGGCCCCAGAAGACGGCGGAGAAGACAGCGACCTAAGAGACTGACGGCTGGGACCCGCGCCCAGCCGGATTACCATTGTACCCCCGGGGGGTAGGCCTATATAAACCCCCCGGGACACCCATGAAAGAGGTTGGACCCTAATAGTTTAGACACACATAGAGGGAAGAGAAGAGCTAGCCTTGCCCTTCTCCTTCCTCACCCCGAACAGCTCAAGGAGCAACCTTGTACCCACTTTGCCATAGTGATCATGCGGAGACCCCGCAGAGCAGCAGTAGGGGTGTTAACTCCACGGAGAGCCCTGAAGCTGGGTAAGATCCGCCGGCGTGCATGTCTTCGCCTCATCCCGTTTCCAGGCACCGGCGACGTTCTACTCAACCCCACCATGATAAGCCATCCATTTGCATATGTCGCACCCAACCCCTGACAATAAAACTTCAAATGAGAACGAACAAGCCAACTGCAGAAAGAAAATGAAAAAGCCGCGTCCGGCACCTAATCTAGTCTTCAACGTCTTCTCACCAGCCCGGAGCTAAGTGTTGCCATTGGGCGTGGGATGGAGCCCCAGGGCCTCAGGCCGGCGCTCCTGAGACTCCGGGGCGTGTACAGCCCCAACTCATTATTACGTGAGATTGTCACGGGCCGCGAGCTTCACAGGCGTTGGCCTTCTTCACAGGCTCTGGGCCTTTCTTGGAGGAAGCAAGCTTCACGGGCATTGGCCCTCTTCACAGGCTCCGGGCCTTTTTCAAAAAGACAGCTTCACAGGTATTCGCCTTCTTCACAGGTTCTGGGCCTTCTCCAAAAAGACAGCTTCACAGGCATTCGCCTTCTTCACAGGCTCTGGGCCTTTTCCAAAAAGACAGCTTCACAGGCATTCGCCTTCTTCACAGGCTCTGGGCCTATTCCAAAAAGACAGCTTCACAGGCATTCGCCTTCTTCACAGGCTCTGGGCCTTTTCCAAAAAGACAGCTTCACAGGCATTCGCCTTCTTCACAGGCTCTGGGCCTTCTCCAAAACGACAGCTTCACAGGCATGCGCCTTCTTCACAGGGTCTGGGCCTTCTCCAAAACGACAGCTTCACAGGCATGCGCCTTCTTCACAGGGTCTGGGCCTTCTCCAAAACGACAGCTTCACAGGCATGCGCCTTCTTCACAGGGTCTGGGCCTTCTCCAAAACGACAGCTTCACAGGCATGCGCCTTCTTCACAGGGTCTGGGCCTTCTCCAAAACGACAGCTTCACAGGCATGCGCCTTCTTCACAGGGTCTGGGCCTTCTCCAAAACGACAGCTTCACAGGCATGCGCCTTCTTCACAGGGTCTGGGCCTTCTCCAAAACGACAGCTTCACAGGCATGCGCCTTCTTCACAGGGTCTGGGCCTTCTCCAAAAAGACAGCTCCACAGGCATTCGCCTTCTTCACAGGCTCTGGGCCTTTTCCAAAAAGACAGCTTCACAGGCATTCGCCTTCTTCACAGGCTCTGGGCCTATTCCAAAAAGACAGCTTCACAGGCATTCGCCTTCTTCACAGGCTCTGGGCCTTTTCCAAAAAGACAGCTTCACAGGCATTCGCCTTCTTCACAGGCTCTGGGCCTTTTCCAAAAAGACAGCTTCACAGGCATTCACCTTCTTCACAGGCTCTGGGCCTTTTCCAAAAAGACGGCTTCACAGGCATTCGCCTTCTTCACAGGTTCTGGGCCTTTTCAGGGGTAAAACCTCCGGAGGTGCTGGATGTTCCACGCGTTCTGGACTGGCACCCCCTCCTGAGTCTCCAAGTGCGCGGAGCCGGGCCTGGAAACATGAACAATCTTGAACGGGCCCTCCCACATGGGAGAGAGCTTATGCAACCCTTCCCTGGAGAGAACCCGCCTGAGCACGAGGTCCCCTACCTCGAGAGTTCTGGGGCGGATGTTGCGGCAGTGGTATCGTCGCAGCGCCTGTTGGTACCTTGTTGCTCGCAGCGCAGCTTCTCTACGGCGCTCTTCCCCCAGCATGAGATCCGTCCCCCGCATGGCGTCCTGCTGCGCCTCGTCGAACGCCAGGACCCGTGCGGAACGACGTCTGACCTCGTGAGGAAGGACCGCTTCGGCTCCATAGACCAGGAAGAATGGGGTCTCTCCAGTTGGCTTGGCTGTGGTCGTGCGGATGGACCACAGCACAGACTGAAGCTCGTCGTACCAGCCCCTGCCGCAGGCCTCCAGTTTCTTCTTGAATGTTCTGGTTTTGAGGCCCCTCAGGGCCTCTGCGTTGGCCCGCTCGGCCTGGCCGTTGCTTTGGGGGTGCGCCACCGAAGCGTAGCATATCTACGTTCCCAGGTTAGCACAATATGTTTTGAAGAGGTTACTGGTGAACTCCGAACCGTTGTCAGTGATGATGCGGTTTGGCACCCCGAACCGGCTCACGAGGCCCTTGACGAACTTGACCGCAGAACCTGCGGGGATGGTGCGGACGGCTTCCACTTCAGCCCACTTGGTGAACTTGTCCATGGCGACGTAAAGGTAGCGATAGCCCCCTGGCGCCCGAGGAAACGGGCCCAGGATATCCAGCCCCCAGACTGCGAATGGCCACGAGAGGGGTATGGTTTGTAGGCCTCCTGCCGGCTGATGGATCTGCTTGGGATGGAATTGGCAGGCTTCACAAGCCTTCACTAGCTCTACGGCGTCGTTGAGCGCAGTAGGCCAATAGAAACCGCTCCGGAATGCCTTGCCCACGAGGGTTCGTGATGACGAGTGATGCCCACAGTCTCCACCGTGTATATCCGCCAGCAATTCTTTCCCTTGCTCCCTGGAGATGCAGCACAGTGCCACATCATTCGGCCGCTTCCGATAGAGCTCTCCATCTCTGATACAGTATGCTGTGGCTTGCCGCGCCACGCGCTCCGCTTCCTCCTCCTCCTCCTCCGGCAGGGTCCCTTGCGTTAAGTAGCTCCGGAGTTCTATGATCCAGCACCCTTCCTGAGGCTCCATCGTCAGGAGCAGGCGTGCTCCTGAGGCCGGGCCACAGACCGGGGCTCCTGAGGCAGGTGGCTGTGGGAGCTCCTCCCGAGGCGCGCCGTCTTTGATAGTGATGGCATGGCGGAGGGCTTGAAAACCCGCTCCTCGAACACGCCGTGCTCCTGGGGTAACCGCCTGGATGCTCGTTTGGCGATGTCGTCGGCCTCCTGATTGGTGCCGCGGGGCACATGCTGCAACTCCAACCCCCAGAATTGCTTCTCCATCCTGCAGACCTCCGCAAGGTAGGCTTCCATATGCTCATCTTTTGGTTCATACACCTTGTTGGAGGAATTGACAAGGAGCTGCGAATCGCCCTTGATGGTAAGGCGCTTCACCCCCAGGGCTGCTGCGGCCTTCAAGCCTGCTATTAGACCTTCATACTCCGCTATGTTGTTGGAGACCTTTTCACCTTGCTGGAAACAGAGCTGCACAACGTAGTAGAGCTTGTCCTGAGTGGGAGATATGAGCACCACCCCAGCACCAGCGCCATGCCTGGAGAACGCCCCATCAAAGTACATGACCCAGCCTTCTGGCGCTTCGCTTCCTGGAGAGAGGGACCGATCCTCGTCGGCCTTGAGGCCCGGTGCCTCCGTCCATTCTGCCACGAAATCCGCTAACGCGGCCCCCTTGATGACTCTGGTCGTGCTGAATTTGAGCTGAAACGCTTGCAGTTTGATGTTCCACTCAGCAACCCTTCCGGCTGAGTTAGGGCTCCTGAGCACCCTTTCCAAGGGGTATGCTGAGACGACCTTGATGGGGTGAGCCTGAAAATAGTGCTGCAGCTTGCGTGAGGCCACTAATAGCGCGAGGAGGAGCTTCTGAGGCATGGGGTACCGCACCCTCGCGTCCCGCAGCACTGTGCTGACGAAGTATACTGGGTGCTCAACGAGGTTTGGTGCGCCAGTGCCGCTGGCGCCCTCCGAGGACCGTGGCGCCTCCTGAGGCGATGGGGCCTCCAGAGGCTGGCAGTCTGGGGGAGGGACCTCTTCCTTCCCCAGCGCACTCCCCTGCGGCGGCTGACCCTTCTCAGCCGCGACAGTTGTTTCTGTGGGTCTTTCTTGTTCCAGCTTGGCCTTGACCTGGGCTGCTGCTGTGGCTTTGGTCTGACGCTCTTCCCTAGCCGCCACCAGAGCTGCGCTGTTGGAGTAGGGAGTGGCGGCGAGGTAGAGCACCAGGGGTTCCTGCGGGCGTGGGGCCACCATGACCGGAGGGCTGGTCAGGTACCTCTTGATATCTTGGAACGCCTTGTCGGCTTCTTCAGTCCATTCAAAAGGCCCCTTTTTCTTCATTAGCGGGAAGAAAGTCAGCGCTCGTTCCCCCAACTTGGAGATGAAGCGCCCTAGCGCAGTCACGCGCCCAGTGAGCTTCTGCATTTCCCTGAGGGTCTTTGGCGGGCTCATGTCCTCGACCGCCTTGAACTTTTCTGGGTTAGCCTCGATGCCTCGGTAGGATACGAGGAAGCCCAAGAGCTTGCCCGAGGGGACTCCAAACACACATTTCTCTGGGTTGAGCCGTAGGCTCACTGCGTCGAGGCTCGCGAAGGTTTCCTCCAGGTATTGTATCAGGGTTCTGGCCTCCCGAGACTTCACCACAATGTCATCGACGTAAGCCTCAACATTCTTCCCGAGCTGCGGGCCCAGGGTGATGTGCATCAGCTCCTGGAAGGTCGCCCCAGCGTTGCACAGCCCGAATGGCATGCACGTGTAGCAGTACACCCCGCACGGGGTCAAGAAGGCCGTCTTCTCCACGTCCTCTACCGCCATCTTGATCTGGTGGTACCCGGAGAAGGCATCCAAGAAGCACAGCAGGTCGCACTCAGCGGTGGAATCGACGATCTGGTCGATGCGGGGAAGCGGGAACGGATCTTGCGGGCATGCCTTGCTGAGGTTGGTGAAGTCGACACACATGCGCTCCTTCCCTCCCTTCTTTGGTACAACAACAGGGTTGGCCAACCAATCCGGGTACCGGACCTCGTGAATGACCCCAGCGGCTTCTAGCTTGCGGGTCTCCTGGACGATCAAGGCTTGCTTTTCAGTGGACTGCCGCCTCGCTTTCTGTTTTACGGGGCGTACGTTGGGGCACACGTGGAGGTGATGCTCGATTACGCCCCTAGGGATCCACGCCAACTGATCAGGCTCCCAGGAAAATACCTTCTTGTTTGCGTGCAGGAACTTGACGAGGGCCTCCTCCTGCTCGGGCTCGAGGTTGGCGCCTATGGTGACAGTGGCGTCAGTGGACCCGTCCTCGTCGACGGGTATTTGCTTGGTCTCTGCCTTGTCTTGGGTGAACAACTGTTTCTTCTTGGCTGGTGCAGCCCCCTTGGGCTCAGGGGTCTTTGCTCGGCGGGTTGCACTGGCGCCGCCGTCTTGAAGGCGAGCTTTAGCACTCGTAGTGCATCTCCGGTGTCCCCGGGCACGGTGAGGATGCCCTTGCTCCCGGGCATCTTCATGAGGTTGTACGCCGGGTGAGTCGCGGCCATGAACTGGGCCAGTGCTGGGTAGCCGAGGATGGCGTTGTAGGGGAGGCCGACGGGGGCGATGTCGAAATCGACCTGCTCCGTGCGGTAGTTGTCGTAGGTGCAGAAGGTTACCGGGAGCCGGATCTATCCCAAGGAGCTGGATGATCTGCCCCCGACGCCCAAGAAAGGCCGGCTGGGCTGCAGCCGCTCCCGGGGTATGCAGAGGAGGTTGAAGGCCTCGACTGAGAGCACGTTGAGGCCCGCGCCGCCGTCGATGAGAGTCCAGGTGACGGCCACCTGGCAGATGGTGGGGGTGCACAGCATGGGGAGTGCACCCGAGCAGGCTGAGTTGGAGGTGTGGTCTTCCGAGCTGAAGGTCAGGCTAGCCTTGGGCGCCGACCGGTCCTGGGGGGCTCCTGCTGCGTGGAGACGGCGCCGACCCGACAGACGAACGGCTTGACGTGGTGACTCGAGGGCGGCGCCCGCGAGGCGCCCAGGAGGGCCGCGACGACCGGGGGCGCCGGCGCAGCGTGGTGGGTGAGGAAGAGGCCGCGGAGCTCTTCCCAAGAGGCCACGGAGGCGGCCGGAAGGTGGAGCAGCCACGCGCGCGGAGCGTCGGTGAGGGCCATAGGGAGCTAGTTGGCCATGACCCTGTCATCACCTCAAGCTTCGAGGACGGCTTCCTTGTACGCCAGCAGGAAAGCCATCGGATCGGTCGCGCCGTTATAGCGCGGTGGCGTCGTTGGCTTGAACTTGTCCGGCCACCGCACCCGTTGCACGGCCGGGGCCAGGGCTCGGGGCCCCCTGGCCCCCGCGCTGGCACTGGCGGCCGGAGCGGGCGGCGCGCTGCTCATCGCGAGGCGGGCCGCGGTGGTGGCGGAAGGGAAACTCCGGCGCACCCCCTACCTGGCGCGCCAAATGTCGGATTTCAGGTTCCGGCAGACACTTGAGGTTCGTACACTGGGGTGCGTGCGGAATCTCGCTCTCCACCTACCTGCACCGCGCCGCCTCGCTAGGATCTAAACTACGAAAGGAACAACACAAGAGACACAGGGTTTATACTAGTTCGGGCCACCATTATGGTGTAATACCCTACTCTAGTTTGTGGTGTGGTGGATTGCCTCTTGGGCTGATGGTGATGAACAATACAAAGGAGAACAGCCTCGCGAGGGTCTGTTCTTGGCTGATGCGATGAACTGCTAGGGGGAGTTTAGTCGCCTTTCTCTATCTCTCTTGCTTGTTCTCTTGCTATCTTTCTGCCTCTCCTACCCTGTGGGTGGCTGGTCCTATTTATAGGCAGAGGCCCTGGGCCTCTTCCCAAATATTGAGCGGGAAGGGCGCCAACAATTGGCCATTTTGAAGGGGAACATATGGTACACTGATCCTGACTAAAGTTGGTCCTCGCCTGTCAAAGGCTCTGGTGGTGACGCCGGCTTGGGCTCCACAATGACTTCCTTCCTGCCGTTGGACTGGTCTTGGTCTTGTTGCACCGAAATGGACGCCTATGCTTGATGCCCTCGTCTGCGCTTGCTCCCTTTGTACCAAAGAGGAAAGGAGGACACTGCGCGGGCTCGCGCCCGCCTGGCGCCCTTGGTCGTCATGGCTTGCGTCACGGGCACCTCGTGAGGTACCCCACCTTGATCTCTCCACCTCCTCGCGAGCCAGCCTGATGAGGCCACGCCTGAGGAAGCTCCCTGTCATCCTCCCCGCGAGGCTTGGCCCCTCGCGAGGGTCTTGGGCTCGTGTTGATGAAGATGGGCCGTGATGGCCCCCCCATTGAGCCCCGCCGCAGGCAGGCAAGTCTGGGGACCCCCGTTCCCAGAACGCCGACATATCAGGTAGGTTGTACATGAACCACCACGTCACTCATAAATTTATAATATCGATGTACTGTTTCCAGCGGGTACAAAATTCCATGGACAGACATATATCCATCGATACACGAATGATTTATGCTGGGCATTGTGGCTTACCAGGAATGATGTGATTTTTAATAACAAATGTGTCTCATCTCCTATGCAGGTTATTCATGTGTGCACACGATGGCTCCGTACTTGGTCTATCCTGCAGAGGCCGGAGGACAGAGACCTTTTTATGATGGCGTCTACACGGCTGGAGCGTACGGCCATGGAGGTTTTCTACCCCCATGGATGGCGGTGTGACCTACGGATAGGATCTGCCACTCCTTAGGCTGGAATTTTTTTTGATTGGCATTGTATCGAATTATTTTTTTGCTTTTAGGATACTCTGGACTTTTTTGGCTGTGTGCATCTAGCTATGCAAAGGCCGGGCTTTCTTTCGATGCGATTGTATCACCTCGATATATCTATTCAATGAGATGTCCTTTATCGAAAAAAGTATCCATCGGTATTGTAATCTAGCGAGCAATCCATAGTTTCATGCCTGATGCATATTCTCTTCTTATGTACCATGTGAAAGAAAAGAAAAACGGTGATTCCATACTTTAGGAAATTAATGTTGGTTCCTAAACTTGTCTTCATGTATAAATGTTCTGAATAAGATTTCCAAGTCATCAAACTCATGGCATTCGTCACCTATTCGCTAAACATCTTTGGATATACAAAAAAACAACTCCAGCAAAAACATTTTCTTGTTAATAATGTCTCCTCAATGTACAATTATGAATGTGTGTGAATGATACTGTTGCGCCAAGATGCTAATATCTGCACTTCCTTTAGCAGCATATACAAACCCAGCTAATTGATGTGCTCGTCCACGATCGTAACCTCCCATGTAGGTGATGCTAGTAACAGAATTTAAAAGCGTCATGGGTGGGGACTTTTATTCGTGGAACACATCGAACATTAGCATCACGCTATCAACATGTTTAGACTTCAGAGTCACCTTGTTGTCTCCCAGGCAGCCTCCTTGTTGTCACAATCCTCTAGTCCGCAGCTCTAGATCTTCTCCTGTAGGAAGCCATCAGTACTCATGTGGACCTGCACCCAAAAGCCTTCTAGAAGGGACAATGATGATAAGGAGGAATTACAGCTGATGCGGATGGGAAACCTAAGATCGGCGCTACTACTCTTCATCATCAAGGAGAAGACCAAGAATTACCTCACGGATCAGGTCCCTAGGGGTGGTACAGTCTGATCTGTGTGACTATGGACGAAAGAACATCCAAGTATAAGAAGGGATTAAGGGAAGGGAGTGAGACGGCGTTGGGGATTTAGATCTGTAACAACAATGCAAGTGCTCGCTATGGAAACTGGAGGAGACGATGGCCAAGATGTGTGTCGCCAAAAAGTGGACCTCTATGACTCTAGAGGCCATGTAGGAAACGATCGTTCGGGAGCAATCCTTTTTTCTGAGCTACATCTAATCAGTTTACTGAATAGAACGGATCTGTACCCAGGATCATGTGGAAGCCCACATGAGTGCAATCCTTTTTTCTGAGCTAGATCTAATCCGTTTATGGAAAGTTTAACAATGAGGACCCAGTTAATAGATGGCCCGATGTTACTAATTTTTGTGGGATTTTTTTGAGACAAATGAGAGAGACCATGTATGACACGTTGGCATGTAAAAAAAAAACCGATTTAAGGGTTATGAGAGCGACCAGGTATGACATGTTAGCATCTATCCTGAAAAAAATATCGAAAAAAATTGAGGCATGACACGACTCATGGTCCATTTGGACAATGCTATATATATGTTACACATACTTTTTTTTTTATGAAATATGTTACACTTATCTAACGGTTGTACAATTATAATTTTAGAAGACCCACCAAATCGAGGGACGGTATTTTCTAATTAACGTAGAATTTTCTAGACTAATTCTCTTGGTGCTTATAATTAACCCATCAATCACTTTTTATATATAAATAGATAACTTCTTGGGGGGTTTCGGTAACCCCCAGTACTCCGAAACGACCCGAACCATTCCGCTGTCCGAATGTAGCCTTCCAATATATGAATCTTTATTTCTCGACCATTTCGAGACTCCTCGTCACGTCCGTGATCTCATCCGGGACTCCGAAAAAACTTCGGTCATCAAATCACATAACTCATAATACAAATCATCATCGAACGTTAAGCGTGCAAACCCTACGGGTTCGAGAACTATGTAGACATGACGGAGACACATCTCCGGTCAATAACCAATAGCGGAACCGGGATGCTCATATTGGCTCCTACATATTCTATGAAGATCTTTATCGGTCAAACCACATAACAACATACGTTGTTCCCTTTGTCATCGGTATGTTACTTACCCGAGATTCAATCGTTGGTATCATCATACCTAGTTCAATCTCGTTACCTGCAAGTCTCTTTACTCGTTCCGTAATGCATCATCTCGAAACTAACTCATTAGTCACATTGCTTGCAAGGCTTATAGTGATGTGCATTACCGAGAGGGCCTAGAGATACCTCTCCGATACACGGAGTGACAAATCCTAATCTTGATCTATGCCAACCCAACAAACACCTTTGGAGACACCTGTACAACATCTTTATAATCACCCGGTTACGTTCTAAAGTTTGATAGCATACAAGGTGTTCCTCCGGTATTCTGGAGTTGCATAATCTCATAGTCAGAGGAACATGTATAAGTCATGAAGAAAGCAATAGCAATAAAACTAAATGATCATTATGCTAAGCTAACAGATGGGTCTTGTCCATCACATCATTCTCTAATGATGTGATCCCGTTCATCAAATGACAACACATGTCTATGGCTAGGAAACTTAACCATTTTTGATTAACGAACTAGTCAAGTAGAGGCATACTAGGGACACTCTGTTTTGTCTATGTATTCACACATGTATCAAGTTTCCGGTTAATACAATTCTAGCATGAATAATAAACATTTATCATGATATAAGGAAATATAAATAACAACTTTATTATTGCCTCTAGGGCATAATTCCTTCAGTCTCCCACTTGCACTAGAGTCAATAATCTAGTTCACATTGCCAAGTGATTTAACACCCTATAGTTCACATCGCCATGTGAACAATACCCAAAGAGTTTACTAGAGTCAATATTCTAGTTCACATCACCATGTGATTAACATCCAAAGAGTACTAAGGTGTGATCATGTTTTGCTTGTGAGAGAAGTTTAGTCGACGGGTCTGCCATATTCAGATCCGTATGTATTTTGCAAATTTCTATGTCTACATTGCTTTGCACGGAGCTACTCTAGCTAATTGCTCCCACTTTCAATATGTATCCAGATTGAGACTTAGAGTCATCTGGATCAGTGTCAAAGCTTTTATCGATGTAACCCTTTACGACGAACTTTTTGTCACCTCCATAACCGAGAAACATATCCTTATTCCACTAAGGATAATTTTGACCAATGTCCAGTGACCTACTCCTAGATCACTATTGTACTCCCTGGCCAAACTCAGGGCAGGGTATACAATACGTCTGGTACATAACATGCATACATGATAGAACCTATGGCTGAAGCATAGGGAATGACATTCATTTTTTTCTCTATCTTTTGCAGTGGTCGGGCGTTGAGTCTGATTCAATTTCACACCTTGTAACACAGGCAAGAACCCTTTCTTTGCTTGATCCATTTTGAACTTCTTCAAAATTTTGTCAAGGTATGTGCTTTGTGAAAGTCCAATTAAGCGTCTTGATCTATCTCTATAGATCTTGATGCCCAATATGTAAGCAGCTTCACCGAGGTCTTTCTTTGAAAAAACTCCTTTCAAACACCCCTTTATGCTTTTCAAAAATTCTACATCATTTCCGATCAACAATATGTCATTCACATATACTTATCAGAAAGGCTGTAGTGCTCCCACTCACTTTCTTGTAAATACATGCTTCACCGCAAGTCTGTATAAAACTATATGCTTTGGTCAACTCATCAAAGTGTATATTCCAACTCCGAGATGCTTGCACCAGTCCATAGATGGATCGCTGGAGCTTTGCACACTTTGTTAGCACCTTTAGGATTGACAAAACCTTCTGGTTGCATCATATACAACTCTTCTTTAAGAAATCCATTAAGGAATACAGGTTTGACATCCATTTGCTAAATTTCGTAAAATGCGGCAATTGCTAACATGATTCGGACAGACTTTTAAGCATCAATACAAGTGAGAAAATCTCATCGTAGTCAACAACTTGAACTTGTCGGAAACATTTTTGCGACAATCCGAGCTTTGTAGATAGTAATACTACCATCATCATCCATCTTCCTCTTGAAGATCCATTTATTCTCAATGGTTCGCCGATCATCGGGCAAGTCAATCGAAGTCCATACTTTGTTCTCATACATGGATCCTATCTCAGATTTCATCGCCTCAGGACATCTCGCGGAATCGGGGCTCATCATCACTTTCTCATAGTTCGTAGGTTCATCATGGTCAAGTAACATGACCTCCAGAACAGGATTACCATACCACTCTGGTGCGGATTTTACTCTGGTTGACCTACGAGGTTCAGTAGTAACTTGATCTAAAGTTTCATGATCATCATCATTAGCTTCCTCACTAATTGGTGTAGGAATCACTGGAACGAATTTCTGTGATGAACTACTTTCCAATTTGGGAGCAGGTACAATTACCTCATCAAGTTCTACTTTCCTCCCACTCATTTTTTCGAGAGAAACTCCTTATCTAGAAAGGATCCTGTCGGAGTAAATGACAACGGGTACCCTCATCAGCCTCCCATGGTATTTCAAGACATCGGGGCTGGTTGCGCCCCTCAAGAATCAATGGCAGAAGGCCACCTTCCTAGGGCCGGCTGGTCCAAGCGGCCGGCTGCTAGGAGGCGGCAAAACTCAGAAGACGACCGCCGAATGGGCCGACTCCTAGCAGGCGGCCTCCAGAGAGGCCGGCTCCTAGCAGGCGGCCCCTCGTGCCCTCGAAGTTAGCACCCACATAAACACGACGAGACGGGGCATGGCTACAGTGCAGTCTGCCACCCCCAAATCCAGGGTGGAGCGTGGCCACAGTGGATCGTACTGGGCGGACACCCCTCGCCCGACGCGACACTGTTGCCACACAGCCCATGACATCACCTGTGGCAGAGAAGGCCATGCTCCCACGACGGACTGTCGGTATGGCCTACAGGCGGCGGGTCGCACTTGTCCATGAGAAGCCAGAAGACAGCGAGCCCTGATCAGCCGACTTGCAAGGAGGCTGACTCCTGACCTGGCGGCCCTCCCCCTCCCTTGGAGTCTGTGCGCCATTAACCAGACGAGACAGGGAGTGGCTACAGTGAACGCCCACCAGGCGGCGGGACTGTAGCCACGCTCCCCCTGACAAAGCACACATCATCAGTGGCACGGCTACAGTACTGAGCCGCCGGCAAGACCCGCCAGTGGCGCGAGCGGCCTGTCGGCCAAGTACGAGACATCCAGCGGGACCCACCAGGCGGCGGGCCCCAGCTGCCGACGAAGAAGCTGACGATTAGAGACGCTGACAGTCGGGTCCTACCACCCGGCAAGATTAACATTGTACCCCTGGCGGGTAGGCCTATATAAACCCCCTAGGGCACCCATGCAAAGGGTTCAGCCCCTGAGATACTACACACACCATGTAGAGAGAGGTGTAGAGCCAGCCTCGCCCTTCCTCCTCCTCTAGCCAAACAGCTCAAGGAGCACTTGTAGTCACTTGTTGAGTTAGTGATCATGCGGAGACCCCAGAGAGCAGGACTAGGGGTGTTATCTCCTAGGAGAGCCTCGGACCTGGGTAAAGTGCGTCGGTGTTTGTGTCTATGCCTTATCCCGTTTCCAGGCACCAGCGACGTCTTACTAGCTCCCACCATGATAAGCCATCCTTTGGCATAAGTCGCCCCAAAACCCCGACATTTGGCGCCCACCATGGGGCTAGGTGCACCGTTGCTACCTCTTGAGCACTGCATTGGTTTTCCCTTGAAGAGGAAAGGGTGATGCAGTAAAGTAGTGTAAGTATTTCCCTCAGTTTTTGAGAACCAAGGTATCAATCCAGTAGGAGATCACGCGCGAGTCCCTCATACCTACACAAACAAATAAGAACCTCGCAACCAACGCAATAAAGGGGTTGTCAATCCCTCAACGGTCACTTACGAGAGTGAGATTTGATAGATACGATAAGATAATATTTTTTTTGTATTTTTATGATAAAAATGCAAAGTAAAATAAAAGGCAAAAGCAATAACTAAGTGCTGGAAGATTAATATGATGGAAAGTAGAGCCGGGGGCCATCGGTTTCACTAGTGGCTTCTCTCGAGAGCATAAGTACTACGGTGGGTGAACAAATTACTGTTGAGCAATTGATAGAATTGAGCATAGTTATGAGAATATCTAGGTATGATCATGTATACAGGCATCACGTCCGCGACAAGTAGACCGACTCCTACCTGCATCTACTACTATTACTCCACTCATCAACCGCTATCCAGCATGCATCTAGAGTATTAAGTTCATAAGAACAGGGTAATGCTTTAAGTATGATGACATGATGTAGAGGGATAAACTCATGCAATATGAAATAAACCCCATCTTGTTATCCTCGATGGCAACAATTCAATACGTGCCTTGCTGCCCCTACTGTCACTGGGAAAGGACACCGCAAGATTGAACCCAAAGCTAAGCACTTCTCCCATTGCAAGATAGATCAATCTAGTAGGCCAAGCCAAACTGATAATTCGAAGAGACTTGCAAAGATAACCAATCATACATAAAAGAATTCAGAGAAGATTCAAATATTGTTCATAGATAAACTTGATCATAAACCCACAATTCATCGGTCTCAACAAACACACCGCAAAAGAAGATTACATCGAATAGATCTCCACCAGAATCGTGGAGAACTTAGTATTGAGATCCAAAGAGAGAGAAGAAGCCATCTAGCTAATAACTATGGACCCGAAGGTCTGAGGTAAACTACTCACACATCATCGGAGAGACTATGGTGTTGATTTAGAAGCCCTCCGTGATCAATGCCCCCTCCGGCGGAGCGCCGGAAAAGGCCCCAAGATGGGATCTCACAGGTACAGAAGGTTGTGGCGGTGGAATTAGGTTTTTGGCTCCGTATCTGGTAGTTTGGGGGTATGTAGGTATATATAGGAGGAAGAAGTACGTCGGTGGAGCAACTTGGGCCCCACGAGGGTGGAGGGCGCGCCTAGGGGGGGTAGGTGCGCCCCCCTTCCTCTGCCCTCCTGGTTGCTTTCTTGACGTAGGGTCCAAGTCCTCTGGATCACGTTTGTTTCGAAAATCACGTTCCCGAAGGTTTCATTCCGTTTGGACTCCGTTTGATATTCTTTTTCTGCGAAACACTGAAATAGGCAAAAAACAACAATTCTGGGCTGGGCCTCCGGTTAATAGGTTAGTCCCATAAATAATATAAAAGTGTATAATAAAGCTTAACATCCAAAACAGAATATAATACAGCATGGAACAATAAAAAATTATAGATATGTTGGAGACGTATCAACCATCCCCAAGCTTAATTCCTGCTCGTCCTTGAGTAGGTAAATCATAAAAACAGAATTTTTGATGTGGAATGCTACTTAGCATATTTTTTGATGTAATTCTATTAATTGTGGTATGAATATTCAGATCCGAAAGTTTCAAGAAAAAAGTTTAATATTGACATAAAAATAAAAATACTTCAAGCATACTAACTAAGCAATCATGTCTTCTCAAAATAACATGGCCAAAGAAAGTTATCCGTACAAAATCATATAGTCTGGCTATGCTCTATCTTCACCACATAAAGTATTTAAGTCATGCACAACTCCGATGACAAGCCAAGCAATTGTTTCATACTTTTGGTGTTCTCGAACTTTTTCAATCTTCACACAATACTTGAGCGTGAGGCATGGATATAGCACTATATGTGGAATAGAATGGTGGTTGTGGAGAAGACAAAAAAGGAGAAGATAGTCTCACATCAACTAGGAGTATCAACGGGCTATGGAGATGCCCATTAATAGATATCAATGTGAGTGAGTAGGGATTGCCATGCAACAGATGCACTAGAGCTATAAGTATATGAAATCTCAACAAAAGAAACTAAGTGGGTGTGCATCCAACTCGCTTGCTCACGAAGAACTAGGGCATTTTGAGGAAGCCCATCATTGGAATATACAAGCCAAGTTCTATAATAAAAAATTCCCACTAGTATATGAAAGCGATATCATAAGAGACTCTCTATCATGAAGATCATGGTGCTACTTTGAAGCACAAGTGTGGTAAAAGGATAGTGACATTGTCCCTTCTCTCTTTTTCTCTCATTTTTTTATTTGGGCCTTTTCTCTTTTTTATGGCCTATTTTTTCTCTTTTTTTCGTCCGGAGTCTCATCCCGACTTGTGGGGGAATCATAGTCTCCATCATCTTTTCCTCACTTGGGACAATGCTCTAAAAAATGATGATCATCACACTTTTATTTACTTACAACTCAACAATTACAACTCAATACTTAGAACAAAATATGACTCTATGTGAATGCCTCCGGTGGTGTACCGGGATATGAAATGAATCAAGAGTGACATGTAAGAAATAATTATGAATGGTGGCTTTGCCACAAATATGATGTCAACTACATGATCATGCGAAGCAATATGACAATGATGGAGCGTGTCATAGTAACAGAACGGTGGTAAGTTGCATGGCAATATATCTCGGAATGGCTATGGAAATGCTATGATAGGTAGGTGTGGTGGCTATTTTGAGGAAGGTGTATGGTGGGTTTATGATACCGGCGAAAAGTGTGTGGTATTAGAGAGGCTAGAAATGGTGGAAGGAAGAGAGTGCGTATAATCCATGGACTCAACATTAGTCATAAAGAACTCATATATTTATTGCAAAAATCTACAAGTTATCAAAGCAAAGTATTACGCGCATGCTCCTAGTGGGATAGATTGGTAGGAAAAGACCATGGCTCGTCCCCGACCACCACTCATAAGGAAGACAATCAATAAATAAATCATGCTCCGACTTCATCACATAACAGTTCACCATACGTGCATGCTACGGGAATCACAAACTTTAATACAAGTATTCCTCAAATCCACAACTACTCAACTAGCATGACTCTAATATCACCATCTTTATATCTCAAAACAATTATCAAGCATCAAACTTCTCATAGTATTAAACACACTCATAAGATAATTTTTACTAATCTTTGATGCCTATTACTTTAGGACTAATTTCAATTTAAGAAAATTACCATGTTGTTTTTTAGGACTCTCAAAATAATATAAGTAAAGCATGAGAGAACAATAGTTTCTATAAAACAAATCCACCACCATGCTCTAAAAGATAAGTGAAGCACTAGAGCAAAAACGATATAGCTCAAAAGATATAAGTGAAGCACATAGAGTATTCTAACAAATTCCGAATCAAGTGTGTCTCTCTCAAAAGGTGTGTACAGCAAGGATGATTGTGACAAACTAACAAATAAAGACTCAAATAATACAATACGCTCCAAGCAAAACACATATCATGTGGTGAATAAAAATATAGCTCCAAGTAAAGTTACCGATGGAAGTAGACGAAAGAGGGGATGCCCCCCAAGTCTTTTTGGTGTCCGTAGATTATCTTGGGGTGCCATGGGCATCCCCAATCTTAGGCTCTTGCCACTCCTTGTTCCATAATCCATCAAATCTTTTACCCAAAACTTGAAAACTTCACAACACAAAACTTGGCAGAAAATCTCGTGAGCTCCGTTAGCGAAAGAAAACAAAACACCACTTCAAGGTACTGTAATGAACTCGTTATTTATTTATATTGGTGTTAAACCTACTGTATTCCAACTTATCTATGGTTTATAAACTATTTTACTAGCCATAGATTCATCAAAATAAGCAAACAATACAAGAAAAACAGAATCTGTCAAAACAAGAACAGTCTGTAGTAATCTGTAACTAACGCAAACTTCTGGAACTCCAAAAATTCAGAAAAAATAGGAAGACCTATAAAATTTGTTTATTGATCAGCAGAAATTGGAATAAATATTTTATCACGTTCTGGTGATTTTTAACAATTATTTTCGTGAACAGAAAGTTTCTGGAATTTTCAGCAAGATCAAATAACTATCATCCAAGAAGATCCTATAGGTTTAACTTGGCACAAACACTAATTAAAACATAAAAACAAATCTAACAAGAGTCTAGATCAAATATTTATTCCTAAACAGAAGCAAAAATAAAAAAATAAAAAAATTGGGTTGCCTCCCAACAAGCGCTATCGTTTAACGCCCCTAGCTAGGCATAAAAGCAAGGACGGATCTAGGTATTGCCATCTTTGGTAGGCAATCCATAAGTGGCTCTCATAATAGATTCATAATGTAATTTTATTTTGTTTCTAGGGAAGTGTTCAATGCCTTTCCTTAACGGAAATTGGAATCTAGTATTTCCTTCCTTCATATGAATGATTGCACCAATCGTTCTAAGGGAAGGTCTACCAAGAATAATAGGACATGAAGGATTGCAATCTATATCAAGAACAATAAAATCTACGGGCATATAATTCCTATTTGCAACAATAAGAACATCATTAGTTCTTCCCATAGGTTTTTTAATAGTGGAATCTGCAAGGTGTAAGTTTAAAGAGCAAACATCAAATTCACGGAATCCTAGCAAATCACACAAAGTTTTTGGAATCGTGGAAACACTAGCACCCAAATCACACAAAGCATAGCATTCATGATCTTTAATTTTAATTTTAGTAGTAGGTTCCCACTCATCATAAAGTTTTCTAGGGATAGAAACTTCCAACTCAAGTTTTTCTTCATAAGATTGCATCAAAGAATCAACGATATGTTTAGTAAAAGCTTTATGTTGACTATAAGCATGAGGAGAATTTAGCGCGGATTGCAACAAGGAAATACAATCTATCAAAGAGCAATTATCATAATTAAATTCCTTGAAATCCAAAATAGTGGGTTCATTAATATCTAAAGTTTTAACTTCTTCAATCTCACTTTTATCAATTTTAGCATCAAGATCTAAAAACTCCGATTTTTTGAAACGCCTTCTAGGTAAAGGTGGATCATATTCACTCCCATCATTATCAAGAATCATATTGCAGAACAAAGATTTAATAGGAGACACATCAATAACTTTTAGATCTTCATCTTTATTTTCATAGAAATTAGAAGAACACGTTTTCACAAAGCAATCTTTCTTAGAACGCATCCTAGCGGTTCTTTCTTTGCACTCATCAATGGAAATTCTCATGGCTTTGATAGAATCACTGATATCATGCTTAGGAGGAATATCTCTAAGTTTCAAAGAATCAACATCAAGAGAAATTCGGTCAACGTTCCTAGCCAATTCATCAATCTTAGGCAACTTTTCTTCAAGCAAAGCATTGAAATTCTTTTGCGAATTTATAAATTCTTTAACACTATTTTCAAATTCAGAGGGCATCTTATTAAAATTTTCATAAGAGTTGTTGTAGGAATTACCATAATTATTAGAGGAATTACTAGGATACGGCCTAGGATTAAAGTTTCCTCTATACGCGTTGTTACCAAAATTATTCCTACCAACAAAATTCACATCCATAGATTCATTATTATTCTCAATAAAAGTAGAAAAAGGCATATCATTAGGATCAGAAGAAACACTCTTTGTAGCAAATAATTTCATAAGTTCATCCATCTTTCCACTCAAAACATTAATTTCTTCTATCGCATGCACTTTTTTACTAGTAGATCTTTCGGTGTGCCATTGAGAATAACTAACCATAATATTATCTAGGAGTTTAGTAGCTTCTCCTAAAGTGATTTCCATAAAAGTGCCTCCCGCGGCCGAATCTAAAAGATTTCTATAAGCAAAATTCAATCCGACATAATTTTTTTGTATAATCATCCACAAATTCAAACCATGAGTAGGGCAATTACGTATCATTAATTTCATCCTCTCCCAAGCTTGTGCAACATGTTCATGATTAAGTTGCTTAAAATTCATAATATCGGTTCTAAGAGAGATGATCTTAGCGGGAGGAAAATACTTAGAGATAAAAGCATCTTTGCACTTATTCCATGAATCAATACCATTTATAGGCAAAGAAGAAAACCAAGCTTTAGGACGATCTCTAAGCGAAAAAGGAAATAGCTTCAATTTAACAATATAATTGTCCACATCTTTCTTATTTTGCATGTCACACAAATCAACGAAGCTATTTAGATGGGTAGCGGCATCTTCAGTAGGAAGGCGGCGAATTGATCTTTCATAACATGATTCAACAAAGCAACATTAATTTCACAAGATTCAGTATTGGTAAGAGGAGCAATAGGAGTGCTAAGAAAATCATT
>LR880968.1:804519049-804538348 GCA_904067115.1 Aegilops sharonensis | reverse complement strand
ACGATCTCATGGTCTAAGGAAAAGATACTTGACATTAGAAAAGCTTTAGCATACGAACTACACGATCTTTGTGCTAGGCTTAGGATTGGGTCTTGTCCATCACATCATTCTCCTAATGATGTGATCCCGTTATCAATGACATCCAATGTCCATGGTCAGGAAACCGTAACCATCTATTGATCAACGAGCTAGTCAACTAGAGGCTTACTAGGGACATGGTGTTGTCTATGTATCCACACATGTATTGCGGTTTCCGGTCAATACAATTATAGCATGAATAATAAACGATTATCATGAACAAGGAAATATAATAATAACTAATTTATTATTGCCTCTAGGGCATATTTCCAACATTATCACCATGTCTGGAGATTACAAGAATTCGGCTGCCTGTGCAATAGCCTGCAGCCGGCTGGCCGAGTCCCTTGTGGTTGTAGCCGAGAGGAAGCTCCTTGACCGGGTGGTGGCCATGGCCAACAAGCAGCCAGACCTATCACCAGACCCCAAGGGGTCCGAACCTCAGGGCTCCTTCCAGCCGGCCAAAGAAACCAAGAAGATTCCCTTGGACCCGAACCACCCGGAGAAGTTTGCTGTCATAAGTGCTCACCTCGACAGCAAATAGGAAGGCGAGCTTGTCGATTTCCTCTGTGAGAATCGGGACATCTTTGCATGGTCTCCCAAAGACATGCCGGGTGTTCCGATGGATTTCGCCGAGCACAAGCTACATGTCCGAGCAGATGCCAAACCAGTCAAACAACCCCTCCGCCGCCTGTCAGAAGAGAAGAGAAGAATTGTTGGTGAAGAGATAGCCTGGCTTCTGGTAGCCGGCTTCATTATGGAAGTGTTCTTTCTAGAGTGGCTTGCCAACCCAATCCTGGTATTGAAGAAGAACAACAAATGGCGCATGTGTATTGATTATACCAGCCTCAACAAAGCTTGCCCCAAAGATCCGTTTGCCTTGCCTTGGATTGACCAAGTGATAGACTCCACAGCCGGATGTGAGCTGTTGAGTTTTTCGACGCCTACTCAGGTTACCACCAGATCAAGTTGAACCCGGCCGACCGCTTGAAGACCTCCTTCATCACACCATTCGGAGCTTTCTGTTACCTGACCATGACATGCGGCTTGAGAAACGCCGGTGCCACCTTTCAGCGTTGCATGCAGAAGTGCCTCCTAAAGCAACTCGGCAGAAATTCCCACGTCTATGTAGACGACATTGTGATGAAGACGGAGAAGCGTGGTACCCTCTTGGAAGAGCTCGAGGAAACTTTTGAAAATCTGCGTCGGTTTCAAATCAAGCTCAACCAAGAAAAATGTGTCTTTCGAGTACCAGCCGGCCAGCTCCTTGGCTTACTAGTCTCAGAGCACGACATTGAGTGCAACCCTATCAAGATCAAGGCCATCGAGAGGATGGAGAGGCCCACCCGACTGCGAGACGTCCAAAAGTTTACCGGCTGCTTGGCATCCATCAGCCGGTTCATTAGTCGGTTGGGTGAGAAGGCTCTTTCCCCTATACCAGCTCATGAAGAAGACCACTCACTTTGAGTGGAACGACAAGGAGGACGAAGCTTTTCTCCAACTCAAGAAAATGTTGACCACGCCGCCTATTCTGGCTGCTCCGGTTGCTAAGGAGCCCATGCTCCTCCATATCGCCACCACGAGCCGGGTGGTCAGCACAGTCGTGGTGGTAGAACACAAATAAGACGGCAAATCATTGCCAGTCCAGAGGCCTGTGTATTACTTAAGCGAGGTGTTGTCAGCCTCCAAGCAGATCTACCCCCATTACCAGAAGATGTGCTACGGCGTGCACTTTGCCGCCAAGAAGCTCAAGCCATACTTTCAAGAGCACCCCATCACGGTCGTCTACACCGCTCCACTTGCCGAGATCATTGGAAGCCGAGATGCATCGGGCCGAGTGGCCAAGTGGGCCATCGAGTTGGCCCCCTACACCATCTTCTACCAGCCTCGCACCGCCATCAAGTCCCAAGCACTGGCCAACTTCCTCGTCGACTAGGCCGAGACCTAGTACTTGCCGCCAGCACTCGACTCCACCCATAGGCCGATGCACTTTGACGGCTCGAAGATGCGCACCGGTTTGGGAGCCGGCATCGTCTGTCGGTGTTCTGGGAATGGGGGTACCCAGACTTGCCTGCCTGCAGCCTGCGGCGTGGCTCAAGGGGTGGCCCAGCACGGCCAATCTTCATCAGCACAAGCTCAAGACCCTCGCGAGGGGCGAAGCCTCGCGGGGCGGACGACAGGAAGCTTCCTCAAGCACGGCCTCGTCAGGCTGGCTCGCGAGGAGGTGGAGAGATCAAGGCGGGGTACCTCACGAGGTGCCCATGACGCAAGCCATGACGACCAAGGGCGCCAGCCCGCGCAGTGTCCCCATTTCCTCTTTTGTGCAAAGGAGGCAAGTGCAGGCGAGAGTATCAAGCAGAGGTAACAATTTCGGTGCAACAAGACCAAGACCAACACAACGGCAGGAAGGAGGTCATCGTGGAGCCCAAGCCGGCGTCATCGTCAGAGCCTTTGGCAGGCGAGGACCAACTTTAGTCAGGATAAGTGTACTAGATGTTCCCCTTCAAAATGGCCAATTGTTGGCGCCCTTCCCGCTCAATATTTGGGAAGAGGCCCAGGGCCTTTGCCTATAAATAGGACTAGCCACCCATGGGGTAGAGGGATCCGGAATCCGGAACAGAGCTAGAGATCAAGCAATCTAGAGAGAGAGAAATAGAGAGAGAGAGAGAGAGAGAGAGAGAGAGAGAGAGTGACTGAACTCCCCCTAGCAGTTCGTCGCACCGGCCAAGAACAGACCCTCGCGAGGCTGTTCTTCCTTGTACTGTCCATCAGCAGCCCCTGAGGAAATCCACCACACCACACACTAGAGTACGGTATTACACCACAATGGTGGCCCGAACCAGTATAAACCTTGTGTCCCTTGTGTTGCTCTTTGTGTAGTTTAGATCCTTGCGAGGCGACGAGGTGTAGGTAGGTAGGAGGTGAGATCTCCGCGTGCACCCCAGAGTTCGAACCTAGAGGGTCTGCCGGAACCCGAAATCCGACATTTGGTGCGCCAGGTAGGGGTGCGCCGGAGCTTTCCCTTCCGCCAACCCGCTCTCCGCCAACATCGCGATTCGCCCTATGATGAGCAGCGCGCCGCCCACTCCGGTCGCCAGCGCCGGCGCAGGGGCCAGGGGGCTCCAAGCCTTATCCCCAGCCCTGCGACAGGTGCAGTGGCCGAACAAGTTCATGCCGGAAACGCCACCGTGCTACAACGGCATGACTGATCCGCTGGCCTTCCTATTGGCGTACGAGGAGGCCGTCCTCGAAGCAGGGGGCAACGACAGGGTCATGGCTAACTGGCTTCCCATGGCCCTCACCGGCGCCCCACACATGTGGCTGCTCCACCTGCCGGCGGCTTCCGTGGCCTCTTGGGAGGAGCTGCGCGACCTCTTCCTCGCCCAACACGCTGCGCCGGCGCCCCCGGTCGCCGCAGCTCTCCCGGGCGGCTCACAGGCGCCACCTTCAGGCCGCCACATCAAGCCATTCGTCCGCCAGATCGGCGCTGCCTCCGCGCAGCATGGGGCTCCTCTGGGTCGGTCGGCGCCCAAGGCCGATCTGGCCTTCAGCTCAGAGGATCACCCCTCCAACTCAGCCTGCTCGGGCGTGCTCCCAATGCTGTGCACCCCCACCATCTGCCAGGTGGACGTCACCAGGACTCTCATCGACGGCGGCGCGGGCCTCAGCGTGCTATCGGTTGAAGCCTTCAGGCTCCTCCACATACCGCCAGAGCGGCTTCAGACCAGCAGGCCCTTCTTGGGCACCGAGGGCGGTTCAGCCGGCTCCCTGAGGCAGATCCGTTTTCCGGTGACCTTCGGCACCTACGACAACTTCCGCACGGAGCTAATCGACTTCGACATCGCCCCCATCAGCCTCCCATACAACGCCATCCTCGGCTACCCAGCACTAGCCCGATTCATGGCGGTGACTCACCCATCGTACAACCTCATGAAGATGCCCGGGAGCAACGGCGTCCTCACCGTTTCCGGAGACACCGGGGATGCGTTGCAATTGCTCAAGCTCGTCTTCAAGACTGCGGCGGCAGCACAGCCCGCCGACTCAGACGCCCCTGAGCCCAAGGGGGCTGCGCCGGCCAAGAAGAAGCAGCTGTTCACCCAAGACAAGGCAGAAACCAAGCAGATACTGGTCGACGAGGACGGATCCACTAACGCCACCTTCACCATAGGCACCAACCTCGAGCCCGAGCAGGAGGAGGCCCTGGTCAAGTTCCTACGCGCGAACAAGAAGGTATTCGCATGGGAACCTGATCAGCTAGCAGGGGTTCCAAGAGGCATAATCGAGCACCACCTCAACGTGTACCCCAACGTACGCCCCGTGAAGCAGAAAGCGAGATGGCAGTCCATTGAGAAGCAGGCTTTCATCGTCCAAGAGACCCGCAAGCTAGAAGCGGCAGGGGTCATTCGCGAGGTCCGATACCCAGATTAGTTGGCTAACCCGGTTGTCGTGCCAAAGAAAGGGGGGAAGGAACGCATGTGTGTCGACTTCACCAACCTCAACAAAGCCTGCCCGCAGGATCCATTCCCGCTCCCTTGTATCGATCAGATCGTCGATTCCACCGCCGAGTGCGACCTGTTATGTTTCTTGGATGCCTTCTATGGCTATCAACAGGTCAAGATGGCGGTAGAAGACATGGAAAAACGGCTGTCCTGACCCCGTGTGGAGTGTACTACTACACATGCATGCCGTTCGGGCTGCGCAATGCAGGAGCGACCTTTCAGCGGCTAATGCACATCACCTTGGGTCCGCAGCTCGGGAGGAATGTTGAGGCTTACGTCGATGACATTGTGGTGAAGTCTCGGGAGGCCAGAACCCTGATACAAGACCTGGAGGAAACCTTCGCGAGCCTCAACGCAGTGAACCTGCGGCTCAACCCAGAGAAGTGTGTGTTTGGGGTCCCCTCGGGCAAGCTCTTGGGCTTCCTCGTGTCCCACCGGGGCATCGAGGCTAACCCAGAAAAGGTCAAGGCCGTCGAGGACATGAGCCCACCGAAGACCCTCAGAGAAATGCAGAAGCTCACTGGGCGCGTGACCGCACTAGGACGCTTCATCTCTAAGTTGGGGGAACGAGTGCTACCCTTCTTCAAGCTAATGAAGAAAAAGGGCCCCTTTGAATGGACTGAAGAGGCCGACAAGGCGTTCCAAGATCTCAAAAGGTACCTAACCAGCCCTCCGGTAATGGTGGCTCCGCGCCCTCAAGAGCCCCTGGTGCTCTACCTTGCAGCCACTCCTTACTCTGCCAGCGCAGCCCTGGTGGCAGTTAGGGAGGAGCGTTGGACCAGAGTCGCGGCAGCTGCTCAGGTCAAGGCGAAGCAGGATCAAGGGGGCCCCACAGAGACCACTACCACAGCCGAGAAGGATCAGCCGCCACAGGGAAGCGCACTCGAAATAGAAGAGACCCCTCCCCCCGGCGCCAGCCGCTGGGAACTCCACTGTCTCAGGAGGCGCCACAGCCTCCGGGGGACGCCAGCAACACCAGCACTCCCAACCTCGTCGAACACCCTGTGTACTTCGTCAGCACAGTGTTGCGGGACGCGAGGGTGCAGTACCCCATGCCCCAGAAACTCCTCCTCACGCTATTGGTGGCCTCGCGCAAGCTGCGGCACTATTTTCAGGGCCATCCCATCAAGGTTGTCTCAGCGTACCCCTTGGAAAGAGTGCTCAGGAGCCCCAACTCGGCTGGAAGAGTCGCTGAGTGGAACATCGAGTTGCAAGCGTTTCAGCTAGAATTCAGCACCACCAGAGTCATCAAGGAGGGCGCGCTAGCGGACTTCGTGGCGGAATGGACGGAGGCGCCGGGCCTCAAGGCTGATGAGGATCGATCCATCTCCCCGGGAAGCGAGGCACCAGACGGTTGGATCATGTACTTCGACGGGGAATTCTCCAGACATGGCGCGGGGGCTGGCGCAGTGCTTATATCTCCTACTCAAGACAAGCTCTACTACGCCGTGCATCTCTGTTTCCAGCATGGAGAAAAGGTCTCCAACAACATAGCAGAATATGAAGGCCTGATAGCAGGCCTGAAGGCCGCGGCTGCCCTGGGAGTGAAGCGCCTTACCATCAAGGGTGATTCACAATTCCTCGTCAACTTCTCCAACAAAGTATACGAGCCGAGGGATGAGCACATGGAATCCTACCTCGCGGAGGTCCGCAGGATGGAGAAGCAGTTCTGGGGACTGGAGTTGCAGTATGTGCCTTGTGGCACCAATCAAGAGGCTGACGACATTGCCAAACGGGCATCCAGGTGGCTACCTCAGGAACCTGGCGTCTTCGAGGAGCGGCTCTTCAAGCCCTCGGCCACGCCATCGCCGTCAAGCACGGTGCAGCCTCGGGAAGAGATCCCCCAGCCACCTGCCTCGGGAGCCCCGGTCTGTGGCCCGGCCTCAGGAGCGCGTCTGCTCCTGATGCTGGAGCCTCAGGAGGGGTGCTGGATCACACAGCTCCAGAGCTACCTGACGCAAGGGACCTTGCCGGAAAAGGAGGAGGAAGCGGAGCGTGTGGCGCGGCAAGCCACGGGGTACTGCATCAGGGATGGAGAGCTCTACCGGAAGCGACCAAATGATGTGTCCCTACGTTGCATTTCCAGGGAGCAAGGGAAGGAGCTGTTGGCAGACATACACGGTGGAGACTGTGGGCATCATTCGTCATCACGGACCCTCGTTGGCAAGGCGTTCCGCAGTGGTTCTATTGGCCCACTGCGCTCAATGATGCCGTGTAACTGGTGAAGGCTTGCGAGGCCTGCCAGTTCCATGCCAAGCAGATCCATCAACCGGCGGGAGGTCTGCAAACTATACCCCTCTCGTGGCCATTCACAGTCTGGGGGCTGGATATCATGGGCCCGTTTCCTCGGGCGCCAGGAGGCTATCGCTACCTCTACGTCGCCGTGGACAAGTTCACCAACTGGGCTGAAGTGGAAGCCGTCCGCACCATCCCCGCAGGTTCTGCGGTCAAGTTCATCAAGGGCATCGTGAGCCGGTTCGGGGTGCCGAACCGCATCATCACCGAGAACGGTTCACATTTCACTAGTAACCTCTTCAAAACATATTGTGCTAACCTTGGGACGCAGGTATGCTACGCTTCGGTAGCGCACCCACGGAGCAACGGTCAGGCCGAGCGGGCCAACGCAGAGGTCCTGAGGGGCCTCAAAACCAGGGCATTCAAGAAGAAGCTGGAAGCCTGCGGCAGAGGCTGGTACGACAAGCTCCAGCCCATGTTGTGGTCCATCCGCATGACCGCGACCAAGCCGACTGGCGAGACCCCGTTCTTCCTGGTCTATGGGGCTGAAGCGGTCCTCTCTCAGGAGGTCAGACGTCGTTCCACACGGGTCCTGGCGTTCGAGAGGCGCAGCAGGATGCCATGTGGGGGACGAACCTCATGCTGGGGGAGGAGCATCGTTGAGAAGCCGCGCTACGAGCGGCGAGGTACCAACAAGCACTGCGGCGATACCATTGCCGCGACATTCTCCCCAGAACTCTTGAGGTAGGGGACCTCGTGCTCAGACGGGTTCTCTCCAGGGAGGGACTCCATAAGCTCTATCCCATGTGGGAGGGCCCGTTCAAGGTTGTTCATGTTTCCAGGCCCGGCTCCGTGCGCTTGGAGACTCAGGAGGGGGTGCACGTCCAGAACGCGTGGAACATCCAGCACCTCCGGAGGTTCTACCCCTAAAAAGGCCCGCTGCCTGTGAAGAAGCAAACGCCTGTGAAGCTTAACTTTCTGAGAAAGGCCCGGTGCCTGTGAAGAAGTCAAACGCCTGTGAAGCTTAACTTCCTGAGAAAGGCCCGGTGCCTCTGAAGAAGGCAAACGCCTGTGAAGCTTATCTTTCTGAGAAAGGCCCGGAGCCTGTGAAGAAGTCCAATGCCTGTGAAGTTCGCTTCCCCCAAGAAAGGCCCGGAGCCTGTGAAGAAGGCCAATGCCTGTGAAGCTCGCCACCCGTGACACTCTCACGTAATAATGAGTTGGGAATGTACACGCCCCGGAGTCTCAGGAGCGCCGGCCTCAGGCCCTGGGGCTCCCTCCCACGCCCAGTGGCAGCACTTAGCTCCGCGCTGGTGAGAAGACGTCGAAGACTAGATTAGGTGCCGGACGCGGCTTTTTCATTTGCTTTCTGCAATTGGCTTGTTCATCCCCATTTGAAGTTTCATTGAAGTTGTTGCCGTCTTTGGCTTGTGACTCTTTGCCTTCTTCGCTCTCCTGTCTCGATTTCTCTCGCGCGAGTCTCGCGAGGGAGCAACGCGGGCACCCTCGCGAGTGTTTTATGCCCCTATTGTTTGAGGTTTCCCTAGCCGGGTCCACTACGGGAGCGCCCCTCCAGTCCGTGCCCCACGGGCACCGCAACACGAACACAGGACCCGGGTCGGTCGCCTCCACAACTGAGGCCGGAAGCTACCTCTCCTGGCTAATCTTTGCAGGGCATGAAGCGTTCGACGAGGCCTCGGCCTCGGGAGGCGAAGACCGCGACAGGTCGCCCCCAAGCTAAGTAATTTCTACGCGCAGGCGTGTGGCACAGAAGACTAATACAGAAATAGAGGAAACAGTACGATAATTAACAACAACAGTCCAAGCACGCCCCCGTGGGACCCTACACTATTGTCTCTTTGCGCAGGAAAAGGAAAAGAACAAAACAAGCGCGGCTCGCTTGACACCAACTCGCGGCGAAGGCTAGAGCTGCCTCCGGAGTTCAGGCGGACTCCCTCTCGCGCTTCACCGAGGCGCGAAGGCGGGCAGACCCGCTACCTCCCTCCAGGCGGGCGCAGCGGCGCGGGGGCTGGGCATGGCCACCGCTGGAGGAGCCGCTGTCTGAAGAAGAGTCGCCGAAGCTCGATGAACCCCGAGCGCCGCCGACCACGCGCGTGCTGTCATCTTCATCCTGATCGTTTCCCGGGCTAGGCCTACGACCGCGGTCGTCGTCCTCGGGGCATCACCTAGCGCGACGACCGTCTTCCCCGAACACCCTCACGTAGAGGATGGCATCACCGTCGAACTTGAAGTGCAGGGTGCACCGCCGGCTCAGACCACGCGCGCGAGCAAAAGTTTGCCAGCCGCGGGTCAGGGCCACGCTCCCAGCGCCAGAGACCTCCAGCGAAGCCCAGGAGGCCCGGCTGCAGCAACCGTCTGCCTGGAACAAGAGGCCGCCCGGGGCGCCGGCCGGAAGTTCACCTAAAAGGAAGCGGGGAAGCTGGAGCCAGGTGTTGGTCGGCTCCGCCGACCACACGACAAACTTCGGCAGCACCTCTGCCGAGTGGAAGCGCAGCCTAGGGGGTCGCGCGGCCGTAGCGCGCCCCCCATCAATGGCCTGACACCCGTCACCGCGCGAGAGATTGCCTCCGCGGCCGCGAGAAGCCGCTACGGGAACCACAGGGTGCTTGCGAGGACGGCCTCGACCGCGCTTGGCCGGGGGAGAGTCAGGCTCCACCTAGCGGGCCTTTCCTTTCTCTGCGGTCTAGAACCTCTTCGGCGGCGCCATGGAGAAGAAGGAGAAGCAAGAAGAGATGGACTGGAAGGGCACGCACCGTTCCGTACTTATAGCCGGGGAAGGCCAACCGTCGACCTCCACGATGACAGGTAATTATTACCCGCCTTGCATGCAGGGACTTGTCAATTCACGCCGTTGCCGAGGCATCGTGGGGAAGTGGAGACGCCCACGTCCAATCAACCGCCACGCCGTGCCCAAGGCCGCAGGCTGTTAGGGCCCGCGGCGCTTCGCACTTGCCCCTTCGCTTCTCCGCTAAGCCAAGTCCAGGCGCGCCTTGGGCCCGGGGCTACTATCGGCATTCTGGGAACGGGGGTACCCAGACTTGCCTGCCTGCGGCCTGCGGCGTGGCTCAAGGGGTGGCCCAGCACGGCCAATCTTCATCAGCACGAGCTCAAGACCCTTGCAAGGGGCCAAGCCTCGCGGGGCGGATGACAGGAAGCTTCCTCAAGCACGGACTCGTCAGGCTGGCTCGCGAGGAGGCGGAAGATCAAGGCGGGGTACCTCACGAGGTGCCCATGAGGCAAGCCATGACGACCAAGGGCGCCAGGCCGGCGCCAGCCCGCGCAGTGTCCTCATTTCCTCTTTGGTGCAAAGGAGGCAAGCATAGGCGAGAGTATCAAGCAAAGGGAACCATTTCGGTGCAACAAGACCAAGACCAACACAACGGCAGGAAGGAGGTCATCGTGGAGCCCAATCCGGCGTCATGGTCAGAGCCTTTGGCAGGCGAGGACCAACTTTAGTCAGGATAAGTGTACTAGATGTTCCCCTTCAAAATGGCCAATTGTTGGCGCCCTTCCCACTCAATATTTGGGAAGAGGCCCAGGGCCTTTGGCTATAAATAGGACTAGCCACCCAAAGGGTAGAGGGATCCGGAATCCGGAACAGAGCTAGAGATCAAGCAATCTAGAGAGAGAGAGAGTGACCGAACTCCCCCTAGCAGTTCGTCGCACCGGCCAAGAACAGACCCTCGCGAGGTTGTTCTTCCTTGTACTGTCCATCATCAGCCCCTGAGGCAATCCACCACACCACACACTGGAGTAGGGTATTACACCACAATGGTGGCCCGAACCAGTATAAACCTTGTGTCCCTTGTGTTGCTCTTTGTGTAGTTTAGATCCTTGCAAGCCGACGAGGTGTAGGTAGGTAGGAGGTGAGATCTCTGCGTGCACCCCAGAGTTCGAACCTAGAGGGTCAGCCGGAATCCGAAATCCGACATCGTCCTTACCTCTCCCAAAGGCGACAAGCTCATATATGCATTGCAAATCCATTTTGCTGCCTCCAACAACGTGGCCGAATATGAGGCACTCGTACATGGGCTCCGGCTGGCCAAAGAACTCGGCATACGCCAGATCCTATGCTACGGGGACTCGGACTTGGTTGTCCAATAGTCATCTAGCGATTGGGATACCAAGGATGCAAATATGGCGAGCTATCGCTTCCTCGTGTAGCACCTCAGCGGATATTTTGAGGGGTGCTAGTTCCTTCATGTGCCACGGAACGACAACAAGCAAGCAAATGCCCTGGCACAGATTGGCTCCACCTGGCAAGCCATACCAGCCGGCGTCTCCCTTCAGTGCCTCTGCAAGCCGTCAATCAAGCCTTCTCCAGAATCCGAGTCCATCTTCATGCCGGATGCTCCCGAAGCAGTCGGATCCGACTAGGGGGCTGCGACAGCCCGCCAGGGGACTTCGGTAGGCGGCATGGGGACTTCTGCAGTTGCACCCGGCCTGGGGACTTTACAACCCAGCCCGGGGGCTGCAGCAGTCGGCCCGGGGACTTCACCAAGCGGCTCGGGGACTGCAACAGTCGCACCCGGCCCAGGGACTTCACGACACGGCCCGGGGGCTGCAGCACTCGGCCCGGGGACTTCAACAGCGCAGCAAGTGGCGGCCGACTCCAACCCACCGCCTCCCAACCCAACCGCCCTAGTACAAGTGGCCGTGATAGAAGTACATGAAGTCGAAGCACCATCATGGGCATAGCCTATCCTCAAATTCCTGGTGAACAGAGAGCTGCCGGCTGATGAGATCTCAGCCCGGCAAGTGCAGCGCCAAGCAGGAGCCGACGCAATAGTAAACACAGAGCTTATCAGACGCTGTGTGACTGGGGTCTTCCAGCGCTGCGTAGAACTAGAGAAGGGCCAAGCAATCCTCAAAGATATCCATCAAGGCGTGTGCGGCCACCACGCGGCCTCCAGATCCCTTGTCGCCAAAGCTTTCCGCCATGGTTTCTTCTAGCCGACTGCTTTGGAAGACACCAAGGACTTGGTCAAACACTGCAAGGGATGCCAGAAATTCAGCTCAAAGCAACATCTGTCGGCCTCTGCACTCAAGACCATCCCCCTCACTTGGCCCTTTGTCGTGTGGGGGATGGACATGGTGGGACCATTCAAGACAGCACGCGGCGGCATGACCCATCTGCTTGTCGCCGTGGACAAATTCACCAAGTGGATCAAAGCAAAGCCAATCAAGAAGTTAAACAGCCTGACTGCTGTGACCTTCATCGCAGATATCACCTTCCGGTTCGGTGTACCACACAGAATCATCACCGACAATGGCACAAACTTGGCCAAAGGCGCCTTGGCCCATTTCTGTGCGACGCAGGGCATCTGACTAGACTTAGCGTCCGTTGCCCATCCGCAGTCAAACTACCAGGTCGAGCGAGCAAACGGCCTCATCTTGTCTGGCATCAAGCCCCGACTGGTCGAGCCTCTGGAGCGCCCGGTGTTGGAAATATGCCCTAGAGGCAATAATAAAATGGTTATTATTATATTTCCTTGTTCATGATAATTGTCTATTGATCATGCTATAATTGTATTAACTGGAAACCGTAATACATGTGTGAATACATAGACCACAACATGTCCCTAGTGAGCCTCTAGTTGACTAGCTCGTTGATCAATAGATGGTCATGGTTTCCTGACCATGGACATTAGATGTAATTGATAGCGAGATCACATCATTAGGACAATGATGTGATGGACAAGACCCAATCCTAAGCGTAGCACAAAGATCGTGTAGTTCGTTTGCTAAAGCTTTTCTAATGTCAAGTATCATTTCCTTAGACCATGAGATTGTGCAACTCCCGGATAGCGTAGGAATGCTTTGGGTGTACCAAACGTCACAACGTAACTGGGTGGCTATAAAGGTACACTACAGGCATCTCCGAAAGTGTCTGTTGGGTTGACGCGAATCGAGACTGGGATTTGTCACTCCGTATGACGGAGAGGTATCTCTGGGCCCACTCGGTAATGCATCATCATAATGATCTCAATGTGACTAAGTGGTTAGTCACGGGATCATGCATTACGGAACGAGTAAAGTGACTTGCTGGTAACAAGATTGAACGGGGTATTGGGATACAGGCGATCGAATCTCGGGCAAGTAACGTACCGATTGACAAAGGGAATTGTATACGGGATTGCTTGAATCCTTGACATCGTGGTTCATCCGATGAGATCATCGTGGAACATGTGGGAGCCAACATGGGTATCCAGATCCCGCTGTTGGTTATTGGTCGGAGAGATGTCTCGGTCATGTCTGCATGGTTCCCGAACCCGTAGGGTCTACACACTTAAGGTTTGGTGACGCTAGGGTTGTTATGGGAAATAGTATGTGGTTACCGAAGGTAGTTCGGAGTCCCGGATGAGATCCTGGACGTCACGAGGAGTTCCGGAATGGTCCATCGGTGAAGATTGATATATTGGATGAAGGGTATTGGAGTCCGGAAGTGTTCTGGCGGGTACCAGGCTATGGCCAGCATGACCGAAAGGTGTTTCGGGAGCCCCGACAAGTGTTGGAGGGCCTCATGGGCCAAAGGGGGGGGGGGGGTGCAAACCAGCCCACTAAGGGGTGGTGCGCCCCCCACACCCTTACCCATATTACTTGGGGAGGTGGGGCGCCTCCACCTGGCTTGGGAGGCAAGCCTCCACATGCTTGGCTTGGGGGGCAAGTCTCCCTAGGATTTTCCCTAGGGAGATCCAATCTGCTTGGCCGCCGCCCCCTAGGGGAAACCCTAGGGCACCTCCCCCTCTCCCCTTGCCCCTATATATAGTGGAGGGGTGGGAGGGAAGCCGACTCTCTTCCCTGGCGCAGCCCCCTACCTCCTCCAACACCTCCTCCTCCTCCGTAGTGCTTGGCGAAGCCCTGCCAGAGAACCACGAGCTCCATCACCACCATGCCGTCGTGCTACTGGAGTTTTCCCTCAACTTCTCCTCTCCCCTTGCTGGATCAAGAAGGAGGAGACGTCCCCGGGATGTACGTGTGTTGAACGCGAAGGCGTCGTCCGTTCGACGCTTAGATCGGAATCGACCGCGATCTTAATCGCTGCTTGTACGATTCCACCAACCGCGTTCTTGTAACGCTTCCGCATCGCGATCTTCAAGGGTATGAAGATGCACTCCCCTATCTCTCGTTGCTAGTCTCTCCATAAATTGATCTTGGTGATGCGTAGAAAATTTTGAATTTCTGCTACGTTCCCCAACACTCGACCGGCTGCTGGATCGACGAGCTGCTGGCCGTCCTCTGGAGTCTTTGCAACACTCCGAACAAGTCAATCGGCTTCACCCCTTTCTTCCTAGTGTATGGGGCCGAGGCCGTCATCCCAACTGACGTCGAGTTCGAATCACCTCGCGTCACCATGTACACGGTAGTAGAGGCGAAGGAAGCACGAGAAGACGGCGTCGATCTGCTGGAAGAGGGCCGACTGTTGGCACTCAGCCGGTCTGCCATCTACCAGCAGAGTCTGCGCCGCTACCACAATCGGAAGGTCAAACCAAGATCCTTCCAAGAGGGAGACCTTGTGCTTCGGCTAATCCAGCGAACAACCAGCCAACACAAGCTCCCCTTCATCATCAGTAAATCCTTGGGAAACGACTCCTACTACCTGATCGATGCACAGAAGCCCACGACACGCAAGAGGGACGACTCCGGCAAGGAAAAAGAGCACCAATGGAATGCAAATCTCCTTCGAAGATTTTACTGTTGACGCAATATGTACCATGCTACCTTTTGCATTAAGCGTTAAGACATCGGGTCCCTCGAGGAGCACTCGGGAGCTACCCTTTTTATCTATATGATAAGTTACTATGCCTATGAATGTGTTATTTCATTCTTCTGCCTGGCACTGGGTTCGACCAGTCGCCCTGGGGGCTTGCCGCCTTGCACTATGTCGGTACTACCTCCAGTCGGACAAGTAATGTGCTGGCATCTAAGCCCTCTCTTGCCACAAGCCGCAATTCGCAGAGCGACTGTTCGGCTGGCAAGGGCTAAAGGCAAGCAACGATGCCCACATGAAAAATGGCTAAGGACCAAAGCACTCACATAGGCCAAGCCGACTCCTCGCCTCACCGACCGGCTGCTGAGCAGCCGGCCAGCCGGCTTCCTACGTAGCTTGCTACGTTCCAATCGGCCAAAGTACTTGCCCTCCCAAATGACTAAGTACTTGACCCAGCCATAGTCCGCAGAGCGGTTGTCTGGCTGGCAAGACGACAGTCAAGGGAGGGCGGCAAAGGAAAAAGGCAAAGAACAGAAAAGCAATACAAGTCGGAACTCGGCAAAGCACAATTTGTGAGGAATTTAATTTACAAATTAAAAGGCCCTTGGCCAGCATTCGACGAAGTTTGAATACACCCCCAGCGGGTGGAAATGCGCAAATTTAGCAAGTTTGTTCAAACAAACTATGAAGCAGGAAAAGTTAAAGATAAAACTGGCCGCCTAGTCCAGAGGAGCAGTAGGCGGGTCTGGCAGGTTGGTGGAGTCGGCTGCGCCCGCTGGTGGAGCGGCCGGCTGGCGGGTCTAGGCTTGGTCGCCTTCAGTAGTAGTCGACGTGCTCGCACGCCGCTCATTGCTTGAGGCGAGGTCGAGCTGGGGCTGGCCATCCACTCCGACTTCCCCATCCGCTCCGTCCTCCAGCGCGTCGTCTTCACCATCCTCGCCCTCCTCGCCCTCACCTTCGTCGCTGGAGGCGATCTCCTCCATCGAGTCCTCGCCATCAGCTGGGTTCAGCATGAACCAGTTCGGCGGCAGCTCGACACCCTCCTCGTCTAGCTCGGGATGAAGTTAGCGGTGTTGGTGTACTCGGTGATCACCGTCGCACGCTGAGTAAGCTTAGCTGCCACCATCGCCAACTCCCCGGTGGCCTTCGATCAGAAGGTGGCCAACTGGTCGAGGTTCAGCCCGGGATACCAGGCCTTGACGAATTCCAAGGCCCTGCGTGCACCCCCCTCCCTGGGCCGAAGAGCCTTTCCATGCCTCAAGACGGCCAACGGCCACTTCCAGCCAGTCGGCAGTTCGACGGGGAGTGCGCGGAATGTTGGCTTCTGGCCAGAGGGCGGACATCACCTGGGCTCTGACGGGCTGCAGGCGGCGAAGCATTCGATGAGCCAGCTGAAGGCGCGCAGGATGGCGAGAAGCTGCTTGTTGAGAGTCCGGAGCATGTTGGGAGCGATTTTCGTGCCTTCGCTCCTTCGCTCAATGCGGCGTGCCTGTTGGGGAACGTTGCAGAAAATTAAATTTTTTCCTACGGTTTCACCAAGATCCATCTATGAGTTCATCTAAGCAACGAGTCAAGGGAGTGAGTTTGCATCTACATACCACTTGTAGATCGAGTGCGGAAGCGTTCAAGGGGATGGTGATGATGGAGTCGTACTCGCCGTGATTCAGATCACCGATGACCAAGTGCTGAACGGACAGCACCTCCGCGTTCAACACACATACGGTACGGACAACGTCTCCTCCATCCTGATCCAGCAAGGAGGAAGGAGAGGTTGAGGAAGACAGCTCCAACGGCAGCACGACGGCGTGGTGTTGTTGGTGCAGCAGTAATCCGACAGGGCTTCGCCAAGCACGTACGGAGGAGGAGAGGTGTTGGGGAGGGGAGGGGCTGCGCCTTGGCTTGGGTGTTCAGCCCTTCCCTCACCCCTCTATTTATAGGGGAAGGGAGAAGGGGGGCCGACCCCTCTAGATGGCATCTAGATGGGGGCGGCGGCCAAGGGGAGGGGGGACTTGCCCCCCAAGCAAGGGGGGCGCCCCCTCTAGGGTTCCCCCCCAAACCCTAGGCGCATGGGCCCAAGGGGGGGGGGGGCGCCCAGCCCACCAGGGGCTGGCTCCTACCCCACGCAGCCCATATGCCCCCCCGGGAGGGGTGGCCCCTCCCGGTGGACCCCCGGAACCCTTCCGGTGGCCCCGGTACAATACCGATATGCCCCCGAAACTTTCCGGTGTCCGTTTGACAACTTCCCATATATAAATCTTTACCTCTGGACCCTTCCAGAACTCCTCGTGACGTCCGGGATCTCATCCGGGACTCCGAACAACATTCGGTAATCACATACAAGTCTTCCTAATAACCCTAGCGTCACCGAACCTTAAGTGTGTAGACCCTACGGGTTCGGGAGACATGCAGACATGACCGAGATGGCTCTCAGGTCAATAACCAACAGCGGGATCTGGATACCCATGTTGGCTCCCACATGCTCCTCGATGATGTCATCGGATGAACCATGATGTCGAGGATTCAAGCAACCCCGTATACTATTCCCTTTGTCAATCGGTACGTTACAAGCCCGAGACTCGATCGTCGGTATCCCAATACCTCGTTCAATCTCGTTACCGGCAAGTTACTTTACTCGTACCGTAATGCATGATCCCATGACCAAGCACTTGGTCACTTTGAGCTCATTATGATGATGCATTACCGAGTGGGCCCAGAGATACCTCTCCGTCATCCGGAGTGACAAATCCCAGTCTCGATCCGTGTCAACCCAACAGACACTTTCGGAGATACCTGTAGTGCACCTTTATAGTCACCCAGTTACGTTGTGACGTTTGGTACACCCAAAGCACTCCTACGGTATCCGGGAGTTACACGATCTCATGGTCTAAGGAAGAGATACTTGACATTGAAAAAGCTCTAGCAAAACGAACTACACGACCTTGTGCTATGCTTAGGATTGGGTCTTGTCCATCACGTCATTCTCCTAATGACGTGATCCCGTTGTCAATGACATCTAATGTCCATAGTCAGGAAACCATGACTATCTGTTGACCAACGAGCTAGTCAACTAGAGGCTTACTAGGGACGTATTGTGGTCTATGTATTCACACGTGTATTACGATTTCCTGATAATACAATTATAGCATGAATAAAAGACAATTATCATGAACAAGGAAATATAATAATAATGCTTTTATTATTGCCTCTAGGGCATATTTCCAACAGTCTCCCACTTGCACTAGAGTCAATAATCTAGTTACATTGTGATGAATCGAACACCCATAGAGTTCTGGTGCTGATCATGTTTTGCCCGCGGAAGAGGTTTAGTCAACGGATCTGCGACATTCAGATCCGTATGCACTTTACAAATTTCTATGTCTCCATCTTGAACATTTTCATGGATGGAGTTGAAGCGACGCTTGATGTGCCTGGTCTTCTTGTGAAACCTGGGCTCCTTGGCAAGTGCAATAGCTCCAGTGTTGTCACAGAAGAGTTTGATCGGCCCCGATGCATTGGGTATGACTCCTAGGTCGGTGATGAACTCCTTCACCCAAATTACTTCATGCGCTGCCTCCGAGGCTGCCATGTACTCCGCTTCACATGTAGATCCCGCCACGACGCTCTGCTTGCAGCTGCACCAGCTTACTGCTCCCCCATTCAACATATACACGTATCCGGTTTGTGACTTAGAGTCATCCAGATCTGTGTCAAATCTAGCATCGACGTAACCCTTTACGACGAGCTCTTCGTCACCTCCATAAACGAGAAACATGTCCTTCGTCCTTTTCAGGTACTTTAGGATATTCTTGACCGCTGTCCAGTGTTCCTTGCCGGGATTACTTTGGTACCTTCCTACCAAACTTACGGCAAGGTTTACATCAGGTCTGGTACACAGCATGGCATACATAATAGATCCTATGGCTGAAGCATAGGGGATGACACTCATCTCTTCTTTATCTTTTGCTGTGGTCGGGCATTGAGCCGAGCTCAATCTCACACCTTGCAATACAGGCAAGAACCCCATCTTGGACTGATCCATTTTGAACTTCTTCAAAATCTTATCAAGGTATGTGCTTTGTGAAAGACCTATGAGGCGTCTCGATCTATCTCTATAGATCTTGATGCCTAATATATAAGCAGCTTCTCTAAGGTCCTTCATTGAAAAACACTTATTCAAGTAGGCCTTAATGCTGTCCAAGAATTCTATATCATTTCCCATCAAAAGTATGTCATCTACATATAATATGAGAAATGCTACAGAGCTCCCACTCACTTTCTTGTAAACGCAGGCTTCTCCATAAGTCTGCAAAAACCCAAACACTTTGATCATTTCATCAAAGCGAATGTTCCAACTCCGAGATGCTTGCACCAGCCCATAAATGGATCGCTGGAGCTTGCATACTTTGTTAGCGTTCTTAGGATCGACAAAACCCTCCGGCTGCATCATATACAGTTCTTCCTTAAGATGCCCGTTAAGGAATGCCGTTTTGACGTCCATCTGCCATATCTCATAATCATAGTATGCGGAAATTTCTAACATGATTCGGACGGACTTAAGCTTCGCTACGGGAGAGAAAGTCTCATCGTAGTCAATCCCTTGAACTTGCCGATAACCCTTAGCGACAAGTCGAGCTTTATAGATGGTGACATTACCATCCGCGTCCGTCTTCTTCTTAAAGATCCATTTGTTTTCTATCGCTCGCCGATCATCGGGCAAGTCAGTCAAAGTCCATACTTTGTTTTCATACATGGATT
>LR880968.1:804473168-804512855 GCA_904067115.1 Aegilops sharonensis | reverse complement strand
TCTTTCAGCTTGGTTTTCTCTAGGAACGCGTTGAAGTTCAAGTTGACATGAGCGTTGGCCATTTGATCTACAAAACATATTATGCAAAAAAATTTAGACTAAGTTCATGATAATTAAGTTCATCTAATCAAATTATTTTAATGAACTCCCACTCAGATTAGACATCCCTCTAGTCATCTAAGTGTTACACGATCCGAGTCGACTAGGCCGTGTCCGATCATCACGTGAGACGGACTAGTCATCGTCGGTGAACATTCTCATGTTGATCGTATCTTCCATACGACTCGTGTTCGACCTTTCGGTCTCCGTGTTCCGAGGCCATGTCTGTACATGCTAGGCTCGTCAAGTTAACCCTAAGTGTTTTGCATGTGTAAAACTATCTTACACCCGTTGTATGTGAACGTAAGGATCTATCACACCCGATCATCACGTGGTGCTTCGAAACAACGAACTTTAGCAACGGTGCACCGTTAGGGGAGAACACTTCTTGAATTTTTTTTGTAAGGGATCATCTTATTTACTACCGTCGTTCTAAGTAAACAAGATGCATAAACATAATAAACATCACATGCAATTATATAATAGTGACATGATATGGCCAATATCATATAGCTCCTTCGATCTCCATCTTCGGGGCTCCATGATCATCTTCGTCACCGGCATGACACCATGATCTCCATCATCATGATCTCCATCATCGTGTCTTGATGAATTTTTCACGCCATCGACTACTTCTACTTCTATGGCTAACGCGTTTAGCAATAAAGTAAAGTAATTTACATGGCGTTCTTCAATGACACGCAGGTCATACAAAAAATAGAGACAACTCCTATGGCTCCTGCCTGTTGTCATACTCATTGACATGCAAGTCGTGATTCCTATTACAAGAACATGATCTCATACATCACAATATATCATTCATCATTCATCACAACTTCTGGCCATATCACATCACATGACAATTGCTGCAAAAACAAGTTAGACGTCCTCTAATTGTTGTTGCATCTTTTACGTGGCTGCAATTGGGTTCTAGCAAGAACATTTTCTTACCTACGAATAACCACGACGTGATCTTGTCAACTTCTATTTACCCTTCATAAGGACCCTTTTCATCGAATCCGCTTCAACTAAAGTGGGAGAGACAGACACCCGCCAGCCACCTTATGCAACTAGTGCATGTTAGTCGGTGGAACTGGTCTCACGTAGGCGTACGTGTAAGGTTGGTCCGGGCCACTTCATCACACAATACCGCTGAAGCAAGATTAGACTAGTAGCGGCAAGCAAGTTGACAAGATCTACGCCCACAAAAAAATTGTGTTCTACTCGTGCAATAGAGAACTACGCATAGACCTAGCTCATGATGCCACTGTTGGGGAACGTTGCAGAAAATTAAAATTTTTCCTACGGTTTCACCAAGATCCATCTATGAGTTGATCTAAGAAACGAGTCAAGGGAGTGAGTTTGCATCTACATACCACTTGTAGATCGAGTGCGGAAGCGTTCAAGGGGATGGTGATGATGGAGTCGTACTCGCCGTGATTCAGATCACCGATGACCAAGTGCTGAACGGACAGCACCTCCGCGTTCAACACACGTACGGTACGGACGACGTCTCCTCCGTCTTGATCCAGCAAGGAGGAAGGAGAGGTTGATGAAGACAGCTCCAACGGCAGCACGACGGCATGGTGTTGTTGGTGCAGCAGTAATCCGACAGGGCTTCGCCAAGCACGTACGGAGGAGGAGAGGTGTTGGGGAGGGGAGGGGCTGCGCCTTGGCTTGCGTGTTCAGCCCTCCCCTCACCCCTCTATTTATAGGGGAAGGGCGAAGGGGGTCCGGCCCCTCTAGATGGCATCTAGAGGGGGGCGGCGGCCAAGGGGAGGGGGGACTTGCCCCCCAAGCAAGGGGGGCGCCCCCTCTAGGGTTCCCCCCCAAACCCTAGGCGCATGGGCCAAAGGGGGGGGCGCCCAGCCCACCAGGGGCTGGCTCCTGCCCCATGCAGCCCATGTGGCCCCCCAGGAGGGGTGGCCCCTCCCGGTGGACCCCCGGAACCCTTCCGGTGGCCCCGGTACAATACCGATATGCCCCCGAAACTTTCCGGTGTCCATTTGACAACTTCCCATATATAAATCTTTACCTCCGGACCCTTCCGGAACTCCTCGTGACGTCCGGGATGTCATTCGGGACTCCGAACAACATTCGGTAATCACATACAAGTCTTCCTAATAACCCTAGCGTCACCGAACCTTAAGTGTGTAGACCCTACGGGTTCGGGAGACATGCAGACATGACCGAGATGGCTCTCAGGTCAATAACCAACAGCGGGATCTGGATACCCATGTTGGCTCCCACATGCTCCTCGATGATGTCATCGGATGAACCACGATGTCGAGGATTCAAGCAACCCCGTATACTATTCCCTTTGTCAATCGGTACGTTACAAGCCCGAGACTCGATCGTCGGTATCCCAATACCTCGTTCAATCTCGTTACCGGCAAGTTACTTTACTCGTACCGTAATGCATGATCCCATGACCAAGCACTTGGTCACTTTGAGCTCATTATGATGATGCATTACCGAGTGGGCCCAGAGATACCTCTCCGTCATCCGGAGTGACAAATCCCAGTCTCGATCCGTGTCAACCCAACAGACACTTTAGGAGATACCTGTAGTGCACCTTTATAGTCACCCAGTTACGTTGTGACGTTTGGTACACCCAAAGCACTCCTACGGTATCCGGGAGTTACACGATCTCATGGTCTAAGGAAGAGATACTTGACATTGAAAAAGCTCTAGCAAAACGAACTACACGACCTTGTGCTATGCTTAGGATTGGGTCTTGTCCATCACGTCATTCTCCTAATGACGTGATCCCGTTGTCAATGACATCTGATGTCCATAGTCAGGAAACCATGACTATCTGTTGACCAACGAGCTAGTCAACTAGAGGCTTACTAGGGACGTATTGTGGTCTATTTATTCACACGTGTATTACGATTTCCTGATAATACAATTATAGCATGAATAAAAGACAATTATCATGAACAAGGAAATATAATAATAATGCTTTTATTATTGCCTCTCGGGCATATTTCCAACAGTGCCTCGATGGCCTGGCCGGCGGCAATGGCGTAGCTAGGGAAGAATTCTGCACAAGAAGAAAATATTAGAAGCCATAAGCCGATTTCTGCAGCAGTCGACGGCTGTTCAAAAGGAAGAGGCAACTCACCATCGATCATGTCCTCGATATCGCCATAGCCGTCGTTCAGCAACTTCTCCTTCTCGGCTCAGCTCGAATGCTCAGTCTCGACCTCGGCCAGGAGGCTAGCCTCGCCGTCCATCGTTTCCTGAAGGGTCACCTTGTGCTGATCCGCCTGGTCGGCCAGATTCTTGGCCAGACGGTGGTGCTCCTCGACCGCCTTGCGACACTCCTCCTCCTTAGCATGCAGCGCGGTTTGGGCCTCGCCCAGCTGCTGCTGCAAGGTGGCATTGGCTCCTGAAGAAGACAAGAAAGAAAAGACAGTCAGCGAATCAGCAAAAGAAAAAAGTAGTTACTGGAAGATCCAGCTCGATTGCTCAGCAGTCGACCCGAATCTCGGGGGCTACACCCCGCGGGTGCGCTGGCGCGCCCCTGCGAGAATAAGGGTAGAGTGCTCACTCCGGCTGTTGGACATGTCGGCGGTCCGCTTGGCCATCTCCTGGACATGGGAGTTGAAGGCGGCCGCGCAGATGTTGTGGTAGTCCTACAACAAAGACAACAGAAAAGAAAAGAGAAAGGTTAGCACTCGGAACTTACTTTTTAAGTTCCGAGCCGCCTGCTCAGCAGCCGACCTGGAACTCGAGGGCTACATCCAGTGGGTGCACTGGCACACCCTCACCGAATATTTTGAGAAGATCTAAAGAATAAAAAACAAGCAATGAAGAGACATACCCGGATGGCTGCGCGCGTTGCCAAGAACTGCTTTGTGTACTGTTGGAGGGCGGCGCCTTGGGCCTGAAGATGGGCCTGGACGTCATTCGCCGCCCGGCTCAGCACGCCCGTCCCGCCTTAAGGAGTCCATCCTGGTGGGGCGGCGCTGCTGGCCTCGGCATCAGGGGCCGAAGAACTTGCGGACCCAAAGTCTAGCGGCCTTGGCGCTGACGCCGCCTTCTCCGAACAATGGCGCCCCGGAGTACGGACCACCGGAATCTAGCCCACCACCAACTCATTGTCATATGGTGGCGCTGGTGGCACTTCAGGCCGACTGCCCTGCGCGTCGGTAGTCGGCGGTTGTGGGGGCACCTCCGCTCCCAAGATGATGATGTCGCCCCCTCCTCTCTCCATGACCGACTGGTCATTGCCGGCTCCCCCAGTTGGCGCCAGGATCTCGGGTGCGGGTGGCGCGGAGCGCAGTGGGATGACAAGTTGCGGAGCCTGGCTGTGTGCCACCTCCGCCTCCTGCGCCTTGGCGGCCGTGTGACACCCCAAAATTTTTAACCTTGTTTTGTTAATTAAAATCTTGCCAGGAAATTTAACTTTCCTTTTTCTTGGTTTTTCTTGATTTCGGAACCTTTCTTTTCTTTGTTATCTTGGAGTTGTTCCCTAAGATGAAAACCTTTCACTTATGATATTGGACTTGTTTACCCTCTCAAGAAAATCTTTTCTTTTATCAGAAGAATTGATTATATAATATTCTTCCTGAACCTTATTTTCTTGAAAAATGGTTTCCCACAGTTTTATGGTCCCATTTGTAGTACAACCCTTTTATAAATTCATTAAAAAATCCCACCAAAATTTGTAGATGTCATATGGAGTATTTGAACCACTTCTGTGCAAAAATATCTTCGGCCCATTGAATATTTTGAGCTCTACACCATATTTTTCAAATCTGGTCCAGAGAGCATTTTTACACTACAACCTATTCATATATTTCTTTAAAACTTCTACCAAAATTGTGGGATATCAGTAGGAGCATAGTATTCAATTTTATGCAATAGCCTAGTGATGTCCTTTGGAAAAACTGAGTGAATCAACCTCTTTTCCATTCTGGTCCAACTTGAGGAATTGTACAACAACTACCTTTTTAGTTGTTCCTTGATCCATGATTCCTTTTCCTACTTGTTGTCCTCCCTGCCAAACCCCTAAGTCAAGAAGAGTGGACCCATTGGATGATTCCAAGTGCTTGCATCAATGCCATTTGCTTTCTGTCCAGAATTGAAGTTTTGCAAAACTTGCACTAGCAAGTTTGTGCTTTGGACAAACTAGCCTCACCATCCTCTCGTTCATCTAAAGAGACCCCACTCTGGAAGTTTTGGCCACTCCAAGGAATGCCTAAGTGCCCTTGGCATTTTGTCAAACACCTTATGGGCATGGTATGTTTTGATATGAGTTTTTGTTTACATTATGAACTTGACCCCCTGACCAGACCAGCATGTCCCATGGTTTTGCCTTAGACTATAACCCCACCCTGCTAACTTACTTGTGGTTTGGAGCCCCCTAACTTGCCTTAGCATTCTGTCGAGCACGTTCCGTGCGTGCTCTGGGCACGCCCAGAGCGCGAGCGGAGCACGCGTTTTGCACGTGCCAAGACCGAGCCGCCGCGTCTGACCCCGCACTCACTCTGGTAAGTGGCCGACCGCAGCCAGCACGCCACGTCCCCTGCTGCTCCCCACGAGCACCACAGCCCTCGCCACGTCTCCGGCAGGCCAGCAGCTAGCTGCCAATGCCGCCCTACAGCCCCTGCAATGGCCAGCGCCGCCCGAGCCATGCCCGCTCGCCAGCTCGCCCTTGGAGTAGTACCCACTCGTCCGCTAGCTCCTGCCGCCATCCCCAGCCTCGCCACGATGCCTGCAAGCTACAGAACGCTGGTCGCCGACGAGCTCATCCACTGCCGCCGCGAACCGACATGGGAGCGCTATAAAAGGAAACCCCTCGAGCTCTCCGAGCACGGAAGCAGCCTCAAAATCACCCCCTCGTTTCCCCGTGGTAGCCAGTCGACCCGGGGAGGTTTTCTTCCCCGTCTCCGGCAACTCCTGCCGCCGCCACAGCCCCGGCCATTCTGGCGCCACCAGGACATCGCCCTCTCCACTCTCTCCACCAGAAGCTCTCTCTTCCTCCCGTGAACCCTTCTCCTGCTCGATTTTGATCAGGAACCACCGCAGCCCCAAAACCACTTTGCTCCCGAAGTCTCCTCCGCCGCGAATCTCACCGTCGGCGACTCTCTCCACCAACGCCGACCCAACGACCACCTGGAGGACCGCCCCGGTCTTGCGGATCCATCCCGACCCTCTGGAGCCTGCGGGGAGCAGCCATTCGCTGGCGTTGATCGCCGTCGCCTCGCCTCCGTTCGGGCAGAGGAAGAGGAGGGAGAGATGGACTGGTCAAACCTGACCAGTGGGCCCCCTGGACCCACTGTCAGTGACCCCGCCCAAGTCCACGTGGGTTAAGTGAAGACGTAAATCTCAAAGTACGTCTTCGACATGTACCGGTTCGAAACGTTTTCTTTTCTTTTTCTGTTTTAATTAAAAACCAGGAATTTGACTGGCTATAACTTCTTAAATATAACTCCAAATGAATTGATTCTTTTTCCTACCTCTCTCAAATTTAATCTAGTTTATTTTAGGATTTATTTGAAAAAAAATTAGACAACTTTTTTGTGCTGTTTTTAAAGTATGTGTTGTTTGAATATTTTTGAAAATAGGACTTTTGGAGAAGAAGAAAGCTTGCAAAAGTTTTTAGGATGCACAATGCCTCTACACGACCTGAAGGCAAGCATTCTGAGCCCGGCATAATATTTTTGGGTGTGTTCGTTGACACGTTTTTAACACCACCTCATTTCGGTATACTTGTTATTTCATGTGATATGATCATTTGCATGGATGCATATAGTGATTTCCATGCTGTTGGAAATGAACACACTTGTGTTGGTAATCATCCTCATATGCCTTGCATGCATACCGGGAGGAATCCGGGAAAAACCTCTGCCTTGGGTAGGCATGAGTTTGTTGCCGGTCTCCGTCAAGGCGGTTATGTCCGGTATGGCATAGTAAGGTATAATGAAGGTTGATTTTGTTGGTTGATATATATTTGTGATACATGTCATGCAGGGAATTTATAAACCTCCTGAGTCGACCGTAGATCGAGTCTTGTACCAGTAAACCCATACTTGTTTTGTACTACCACTTGTCACTACCGCAAGTAGGGTACGGTTCAGTCAGTCATCAACCCCTTTCTAGCACACACCGTACAGAGAGGCCATCGTGGAAGATATCAGTTGAAGCCGATAGGAATGCCACCTGGTCCGAGGGCATGGGTGTTTCCGGTTGAGACCGAGAGGGGAGGCCACCCCTTAGAGCGCGCGATATAAATTTGATCCCATGCTACGTGAGGTTGTAGCATCCCCACTTAGAGTTTTGCTTAACAAGTTTCATGGGTGATTCCAGACACCGGTAAGTTAAGATGGTGTGTGCAAGTCAGGTGTGTTTTCAATTAAAAGACGATAGACGGAATTAGTCCCGATGGACTAAAGGAATCTGTTACTCGTGGTAAAGAGTACACCCTCTGCAGAGATTAAACCTATTCGTAAAGCCGTGTCCTTGGTTAAGGATTATAGTCTGGGATGGCTCAAGTGTCGGTCTTAATGTCGGTCTTCGGAGGGGAAAACTGTTAAAACAGAACGGGGATCGCGACTTGAGACTTGTAATGATTATGATTATTATTTATGTTATGGACTAACCCGTTACATTATTTATCGAGTATCTCTGGGATGGTTCCACCTCCGGGACATTCATTGGGAATGTTCTCATTTTCTGTTATAGGCCCTTTATGTGGTGTCGCTCAGACGCCCGACTGTGTCATTGTTTGTTTTTATTTTATTTTATAAGCCCTTTATGTGGTGTCGCTCAGACGCCCGAGTGTGGCATTGTATGTTTCCATTTTCTTTTGTAGGCCCTTTATGTGGTGTCGCTCAGACGTTCGACTGTGGCATTGTTTGTTTTTATTTTATTTTATAAGCCCTTTATGTGGTGTCGCTGAGACGCCCGGCTGTGGCATGCTTGTTATTTAATTATTTTATAAGCCCTTTATGTGGTGTCGCTGAGACGCCCGACAGTGGCATGCTTGTTACTTATTTTACTTTATCAGCCCTTTATGTGGCGTCGCTTAGACGCCCGACTGAGGCATGCTTGTTATTTATCATCAATTCGAGACGTCGCTTCAGACATCTGAATGGTGCATTTTATTCCTACCTGTTATGACTAACGATGTGATCATAGAATATTTTCAAAGCTTGATTATCGGTTGTTATATTATACCTGTGTTCATAATGTTTGCGAGTACATTCGAAGTACTCACTGGCTTGTCCCTGGCTATTGTCTTGGCCAGATTTCTTGCGTGGAGAGGAGTGCTGCGGAGTCAGCCCCGGAACTAAGCAACAACGGTAGCAACCTCGCGAAGATATGAGTTAACCTGGTCAGCTCTTCCCGTGGGAAATGGAGTCCCATAGACACGGATGATCCACAACCCGCTTCCGCCATCAACCACTAGAACCATTTGTTGTACTCACAGACCAGAATGGTCTTGTACTACACATTGAGTTTTTTGCTTGGAGTTTTCTGTATCAAGTTGGTGCCTCATCAGCTAACAGTAATCCTGGGGCTGGTGAGCGCGACGGCCATTTTCTGGAATTTAATGCCCGGAAAACCGGTCGCCACAGACTTGGTATCTTGGAATCATCCAATGGGTCCACTCTTCTGGACTTAGGGGTTTGGCAGGGAGGACAACAAGTAGGAAAAGGAATCATGGATCAAGGAGCAACTAAAAAGGTGGTTGCTGTACAATGCCATTTGCTTTCTGTACAGAATTGAAGTTTTGCAAAACTTGCACTAGCAAGTTTGTGCTTTGGACAAACTAACCTTACCATCCTCTCTTTCATCTAAAGAGACCCCACTCTAGAAGTTTTGGCCACTCCAAGAAATGCCTAAGTACCCTTGGCATTTTGTCAAACACCTTATGGGCATGGTCTGTTTTGACATGAGTTTTTGTTTACATTATGAACTTGACCCCCTGACCAGACCAGCATGTCCCATGGTTTTGCCTTAGACTATAACCCCACCATGCTAACTTACTTGTGGTTTGGACCCCCCTAACATGCCTTAGCATTCTGTCGGGCATATTTCGTGCGTGCTCTGGGCACGCCCGGAGCGCGAGCGGAGCACGCGTTTTGCACGTGCCAAGACCGAGCCGCCACTTCTCGCCCCGCACTCACTATGGTTTGTGGCCGACCGCAGCCAGCACGCCACGTCCCCTGCTGCTCCCCACGAGCACCACAGCCCTCGGCACATCTCCGGCAGGCCAGCAGCTAGCCGCCAATGCCTCCCGACAGCCCCTGCAATGGCCAGCGCCGCCCGAGCCACGCCCACTCGCCAGCTTGCCCTTGGAGCAGTACCGACGAGTCCGCTAGCTCCTGCCTCCATCCCCAGCCTCGCCACGATGCCTGCAAGCTACAGAACGTCGGTCGCCGACGAGCTCATCCACTGCGGCCGCGAACCGACGTGGGAGCGCTATAAAAGGAAACCCCTCGAGCCCTCCGAGCACGGAACTAGCCTCAAAATCACCCCCCTCGTTTCCCCGTGGCAGCCAGTCGACCCAGGGAGGTATTCTTTCCTGTCTCCGGCAACTCCTGCCGCCGCCACAGCCCCGGCCATTCCGGCGCCACCAGGACCTCCCCCTCTCCACTCTCTCCACCAGAAGCTCTCTCTTCCTCCCGTGAACCCTTCCCCCTGCTTGATTTTGATCGGGAACCACCGCAGCCCCAAAACCACTTTGCTCCCGAAGTCTCCTCCGCCGCGAAACTCACCGTCGGCGACTCCCTCCACCCCCGCCGGCCCAACGACCACCAGGAGGACCGCCCCGGTCTTGCGGATCCATCCCGACCCTCTAGAGCCCGCGGGGAGCAGCCATTCGCTGGCGTTGATCGCCGTCGCCTCGCCTCCGTTCGGGCAAAGGAAGAGGAGGGAGAGATGGACTGGTCAAACCTGACCAGTGGGCCCCCTGGACCCACTGTCAGTGACCCCGCCCAAGTCCACGTGGGTTAAGTGAAGACGTAAATCTCAAAGTACGTCTTCGACGTGTACCGGTTCGAAACGTTTTCTTTTCTTTTTCTGTTTTATTTAAAAACCAGGAATTTGACTAAACTTTGACTGGTTGTAACTTCTTAAATATAACTCCAAATGAATTGATTCTTTTTCCTACCTCTCTCAAATTTAATCTAGTTTATTTTAAGATTTATTTGAAAAAAATTATACAACTTTTTTGTGCTGTTTTTAAAGTATGTGTTGTTTGAATATTTTTGAAAATAGGACTTTTGGAGAAGAAGAAAGCTTGCAAAAGTTTTTAGGATGCACCCTGCCTCTACACGACCTGAAGGCAAGCATTCTGAGCCTGGCATAATATTTTTGGGTGTGTTCGTTGACACGTTTATAACACCACCTCATTTCGGTATACTTGTTATTTCATGTGATATGATCATTTGCATGGATGCATATAGTGATTTCCATGTTGTTGGAAATGAACACGCTTGTGTTGGTAATCATCCTCATATGCCTTGCATGCATACCGGGAGGAATCCGGGAAAAACCTCTGCCTTGGGTAGGCATGAATTTGTCGCCGGTCTCCGTCAAGGCGGTTATGTCCGGTATGGCATAATAAGGTATAATGAAGGTTGATTCTGTTGGTTAATATATATTTGTGATACATGTCATGCAGGGAATTTATAAACCTCCTGAGTCGACCGTAGATCGAGTCTTGTACCAGTAAACCCATACTTGTTTCGTACTACCACTTGTCCCTACCGCAAGTAGGGTACGGTTCAGTCAGTCGTCAACCCCTTTCTAGCACACACCGTACAGAGAGGCCATGGTGGAAGATATCGGTTGAAGCCGATAGACATGCCACCTGGTCCGGGGGCATGGGTGTTTCCGGTTGAGACCGAGAGGGGAGGCCACCCCTTAGAGCGCGCGCTATAAATTTGATCCCATGCTACGCGAGGTTGTAGCCTCCCCACTTAGAGTTTTGCTTAACAAGTGTCATGGGTGATTCCAGACACCGGTAAGTTAAGCTGGTGTGTGCAAGTCAGGTGTGTTTTCAATTAAAAGACCGTAGACGGAATTAGTCCCGATGGACCAAAGAAATCCGTTACTCGTGGGTAAAGAGTACACCCTCTGCAGAGATTAAACCTATTCGCAAAGCTGTGTCCTTGGTTAAGGATTACAGTCTGGGATGGGTCAAGTGTCGGTCTTAATGTCGGTCTTCGGAGGGGAAAACTGTTAAAACAGAACGGGGATCGCGACTTGAGACTTGTAATGATTATGATTATTATTTCGGTTATGGACTAAGACGTTACATTATTTATCGAGTATCTCTGGGATGGTTCTACCTTCGGGATATTCATTGGGAATGTTCTCATTTTCTTTTATAGGCCATTTATGTGGTGTCGCTTAGATGCCCGACTGTGGCATTGTTTGTTTTTATTTTCTTTTGTAAGCCCTTTATGTGGTGTCGCTCAGACGCCCGACTGTGGCATTATATGTTTTCATTTTCTTTTATAGGCCCTTTATGTGGTGTCGCTCAAACGACCGACTGTGGCATTGTTTGTTTTTATTTTCTTTTATAAGCCCTTTATGTGGTGTCGCTGAGACGCTCGACTGTGGCATTGTTTGTTTTTATTTTCTTTTATAAGCTCTTTATGTGGTGTCGCTGAGACGCCCGGCTGTGGCATGCTTGTTATTTAATTATTTTATAAGCCCTTTATGTGGTGTCGGTGAGACGCCCCGACTGTGGCATGCTTGTTACTTATTTTACTTTATGAGCCCTTTATGTGGCGTCGCTTAGACGCCCGACTCAGGCATGCTTGTTATTTATCATCAATTCGAGACATCGCTTCAGACATCCGAATGGTGCATTTTATTCCTACCTGTTATTACATATTCGTTGTTACATATTAATAACCTACCTGCATGCATCAAGGACTTATTTTATGACTGACGATGTGACCATAGAATATTTTCAAAGCTTGATTATCGGTTGTTATATTATACCTGTGTTCATAATGTTTGCGAGTACATTCAAAGTACTCACTGGCTTGTCCCTGACTATTGTCTTGGCCAGATTTCTTGCGTGGAGAGGAGTGCTGCGGAGTCAGCCCCGGATCTAAGCAACGACGGTAGCAACCTCGCGAAGATATGAGTTAACCTGGTCAGCTGTTCCCGTGGGAAATGGAGTCCCATAGACACGGATGATCCACAACCCGCTTCCGCCATCAACCACTAGAACCATTTGTTGTACTCACAGACCAGAATGGTCTTGTACTACACATTGTGTTTTTTGCTTGGAGTTTTCTGTATCAAGTTGGTGCCTCATCAGCTAACAGTAATCCTGGGGCTGGTGAGCGCGACGGCCATTTTCTGGAATTTAATGCCCGGAAAACCGGTCGCCACAGACTTGGTATCTTGGAATCATCCAATGGGTCCACTCTTCTGGACTTAGGGGTTTGGCAGGGAGAACAACAAGTAGGAAAAGGAATCATGGATCAAGGAGCAACTAAAAAGGTGGTTGCTATACAATGCCATTTGCTTTCTGTCCAGAATTGAAGTTTTGCAAAACTTGCACTAGCAAGTTTGTGCTTTGGACAAACTAACCTTACCATCCTCTCTTTCATCTAAAGAGACCCCACTCTAGAAGTTTTGGCCACTCCAAGAAATGCCTAAGTACCCTTGGCATTTTGTCAAACACCTTATGGGCATGGTCTGTTTTGACATGAGTTTTTGTTTACATTATGAACTTGACCCCCTGACCAGACCAGCATGTCCCATGGTTTTGCCTTAGACTATAACCCCACCCTGCTAACTTACTTGTGGTTTGGAGCCCCCTAACATGCCTTAGCATTCTGTCGAGCATGTTCCGTGCGTGCTCTGGGCATGCCCAGAGCACGAGCGGAGCACGCGTTTTGCACGTGCCAAGACCGAGCCGCCACGTCTCGCCCCGCACTCACTCTGGTTTGTGGCCGACCGTAGCCAGCACGCCACGTCCCCTGCTGCTCCCCACGAGCACCACAGCCCTTGCCACGTCTCCGGCAGGCCAGCAGCTAGCCGCCAATGCCGCCCGACAGCACCTGCGATGGCCAGCGCCGCCCGAGGCACGCCCGCTCGCCAGCTCGCCCTTGGAGCAGTACCCACGAGTCCGCTAGCTCCTGCCTCCATCCCCAGCCTCGCCACGATGCCTGCAAGCTACAGAACGTCGGTCGCCGACGAGCTCATCCACTGCCGCCGCGAACTGACGTGGGAGCGCTATAAAAGGAAACCCCTCGAGCCCTCCGAGCACGGAAGTAGCCTCAAAATCACCCCCCTCGTTTCCCCGTGGCAGCCAGTCGACCCGGGGAGGTTTTCTTTCCTGTCTCCGGCAACCCCTGCCGCCGCCACAGCCCTGGCCATTCCGGCGCCACCAGGATCTCCCCCTCTCCACTCGCTCCACTAGAAGCTCTCTCTTCCTCCCGTGAACCCTTCCCCCTGCTTGATTTTGATCGGGAACAACCGCAGCCCCAAAACCACTTTGCTCCCGAAGTCTCCTCCGCCGCGAAACTCACCGTCGGCGACTCCCTCCACCCCCGCCGACCCAACGACCACCAGGAGGACCGCCCCGGTCTTGCGGATCCATCCCGACCCTCTGGAGCCCGCGGGGAGCAGCCATTCGCCGGCGTTGATCGTCGTCGCCTCGCCTCCGTTCGGGCAGAGGAAGAGGAGGGAGAGATGGACTGGTCAAACCTGACCAGTGGGCCCCCTGGACCCACTGTAAGTGACCCCGCCCAAGTCCACGTGGGTTACGTGAAGACGTAAATCTCAAAGTACGTCTTCGACGTGTACCGGTACGAAATGTTTTCTTTTCTTTTTCTGTTTTATTTAAAAACCAGGAATTTGACTAAACTTTGACTGGCTGTAACTTCTTAAACATAACTCCAAATGAATTGATTCTTTTTCCTACCTCTGTCAAATTTAATCTAGTTTATTTTAAGATTTATTTGAAAAAAAATTAGACAACTTTTTTGTGCTGTTTTTAAAGTATGTGTTGTTTGAATATTTTTGAAAATAGGACTTTTGGAGAAGAAGAAAGCTTGCAAAAGTTTTTAGGATGCACCCTGCCTCTACACGACCTGAAGGCAAGCATTCCGAGCCTGGCCTAATATTTTTGGGTGTGTTCGTTGACACGTTTATAACACCACCTCATTTCAGTATACTTGTTATTTCATGTGATATGATCATTTGCATGGATGCATATAGTGATTTCCATGTTGTTGGAAATGAACACACTTGTGTTGGTAATCATCCTCATATGCTTTGCATGCATACCGGGAGGAATCCGGGAAAAACCTCTGCCTTGGGTAGGCATGAGTTTGTCGCCGGTCTCTGTCAAGGCGGTTATATCCGGTATGGCATAGTAAGCTATAATGAAGGTTGATTCTGTTGGTTGATATATATTTGTGATACATGTCATGCAGGGAATTTATAAACCTCCTGAGTCGACCGTAGATCGAGTCTTGTACCAGTAAACCCATACTTGTTTCGTACTACCACTTGTCCCTACCGCAAGTAGGGTACGGTTCAGTCAGTCGTCAACCCCTTTCTAGCACACACCGTACAGAGAGGCCATGGTGGAAGATATCGGTTGAAGCCGATAGGCATGCCACCTGGTCCGCGGGCATGGGTGTTTCCGATTGAGACCGAGAGGGGAGGCCACCCCTTAGAGCGCGCGATATAAATTTGATCCCATGCTACGCGAGGTTGTAGCCTCCCCACTTAGAGTTTTGCTTAACAAGTGTCGTGGGTGATTCCAGACACCGGTAAGTTAAGCTGGTGTGTTTTCAATTAAAAGACCATAGACGGAATTAGTCCCGATGGACTAAAGAAATCCGTTACTCGTGGGTAAAGAGTACACCCTCTGCAGAGATTAAACCTATTCGCAAAGCTGTGTCCTTGGTTAAGGATTACAGTCTGGGATGGGTCAAGTGTCGGTCTTAATGTCGGTCTTCGGAGGGGAAAACTGTTAAAACAGAACGGGGATCGCGTCTTGAGACTTGTAATGATTATGATTATTATTTCTGTTATGGACTAACCCGTTACATTATTTATCGAGTATCTCTGGGATGGTTCTACCTCCGGGATATTCATTGGGAATGTTTTCATTTTCTTTTATAGGCCATTTATGTGGTGTCGCTTAGACGCCCGACTGTGGCATTGTTTGTTTTTATTTTCTTTTGTAAGCCCTTTATGTGGTGTCGCTTAGACGCCCGACTGTGGCATTGTATGTTTTCATTTTCTTTTATAGGCCCTTTATGTGGTGTCGCTCAGACGACCAACTGTGGCACTGTTTGTTTTTATTTTCTTTTATAAGCCCTTTATGTGGTGTCGCTGAGACGCCCGACTGTGGCATTGTTTGTTTTTATTTTCTTTTATATGCCCTTTATGTGGTGTCGCTGAGACGCTCGACTGTGGCATATTTGTTATTTAATTATTTTATAAGCCCTTTATGTGGTGTCGCTGAGGCGCCCGACTTGGCATTCTTGTTACTTATTTTACTTTATGAGCCCTTTATGTGGTGTCGCTTAGACGCCCGACTGAGGCATGCTTCTTATTTATCATCAATTCGAGACGTCGCTTCAGACATCTGAATGGAACATTTTATTCCTACCTGTTATTACGTATTCATTGTTACATATTAATAACCTACCTGCATGCATCAAGGATTTATTTTATGACTGACGTTGTGATCATAGAATATTTTCAAAGCATAATTATCGGTTGTCATATTATACCTGTGTTCATAATGTTTGCGAGTACATTCAAAGTACTCACTGGCTTGTCCCTGGCTATTGTCTTGGCCAGATTTCTTGTGTGGAGAGGAGTGTTGCGAAGTCAGCCCTGGAACTAAGCAACGATGAAGCCTCGCGAAGATAGGAGTTAACCTGGTCAGCTATTCCCGTGGGAAATGGAGTCCCATAGACACGGATGATCCACAACCCGCTTCTGCCATCAACAACTAGAACCATTTGTTCTACTCACAGACCAGAATGGTCTTGTACTACACATTGTGTTTTTTGCTTGGAGTTTTCTGTATCAAGTTGGTGCCTCATCAGCTAACAGTAATCCTGGGGCTGGTGAGCACGACGGCCATTTTCTGGAAATCAATACCCGGAAAACCGGTCGAGTTTGTGACGACCGGGTTTTCGGGATATAATTTCTAGAAAATGGCCGTTGTGCTCACCAGCCCCAGGATTACTGTTAGCTGATGAGGCACCAACTTGATACAGATATTCTAAGCAAAAATACAAAATATGTGGTACAAGACCATTCTGGTCTGTGAGTACAACAAATGGTTTCTAGAGGTTGATGGCGGAAGCGGTTTGTGGATCATCAGTGTCTATGGGACTCCATTTCCCACAGGAACAGCTGACCAGGTTAATTCCTATCTTCGCGAGGCTGCTATCACCATTGCGTAGGTTCCGGGGCTGGCATTGCAACGCTCCTCTCCACGCAAGATATCTGTCCAAGACAATAGCCAGGGACAAGCCAGTGAGTACTTTGAATGTACTCGCAAACATTATGAACACACGTATAATATAACAATGATGTTCTGAAAGATTTTAAGCTCATGACGTCAGTCACAAAAGATAATAAAAACTCTGATGCATGCACGTAGGTTATTAAAATGTAACAATGAATATGTAATGATGGAGCAGGAATAAAATGCACCATTCGGATGTCTGAAGCGACGTCTCGAATTGATGGTAAAAAGCAAGCGTGCCTCAGTCGGGCGTCTGAGCGACACCACATAAAGGGCTTATAAATAAAATAAATAACAAGCAGTGTCACAGTCGGGCGTCTCAGCGACACCACATAAAGGGCTTTATAAATGAATTAAATAACAAGCAATGCCACAGTCGGGCGTCTTAGCGAAACCACATAAAGGGCTTATAAAATAAACAATAAGTATGCCACAGTCGGGCGTCTGAGCGACACCACATAAAGGGCTTATAAAATAAACAATAAGTATGCCAAAGTCGGGCGTCTGAGCGACACCACATAAAGGGCTGATAAAATAAATATTAAGCAAGCCACAGTCGGGCGTCTGAGCGACACCACATAAAGGGCTTATAAATATCACAGTGAATATCCAGGAGGTAGAATCATCCCAGGGATGCTTGATAATATAACGGTTAGTCCATAACAAAATAATAATCATGGTCCTCACAAGTCACAAGTCGGTATCCAAGTTTGATTTAACAGTTTCTCCTCCGAAGACCGACACTAAGACCAATACTTGACCCATCCCAGACTGTAATCCTTAACCATGGACATGACTATTCGAATAGGTTTAATCTCTGCAGAGGGTGTACTCTTTACCCACGAGCAACGGATTCCTTTAGTCCATCGGGGCTAATTCCGTCTACGGCCTTTTTGTTGAAAACACACCTAACTTGCACACACCAGCTTAACTTACCGGTGTCTGGAAATCACCCACGAAACCCTTTAAGCAAAACTCTAAGTGGGGAGGCTACAACCTCGACGTAGCATGGGATCAAAAAATTTATCCCGCGCGCAAACTAGGGGAGCTACCCCCTCGGCTACAACCGAAACACCCATGCCCCCGGGTCAGATGGCCTGCCTACCGGATGCCTCCGGTATCTTCCATCATGGCCTCTCTATACGGTGTGTGCTAGGAAAGGGGTTGACAACTTACTAAACCGTACCCCACGTATGGCAGGGACAAGTGGTAGTACGAAACACGTATGGGGGTTACTGGAACAAGACTCGATCTATGGTCGACTCAGGAGGTTTAAGTATTCCCTGCATGATTATCATAACAAATATATTTCATCCAACAGATAGAATCACCACTCATCATACCTCTCATGCCATGCCGGACACACTCGCCTCGACGAGGAACTAGGGACAAGCTCGGGTCTACCCAAGACAGAGACTTTCCCGTCTTCCTTCCGGTAGGCACGAAAGGCATACGAGGATGATCATTATCACAAGCATGACTATTTGCACTAGCAAGTTTCTTCATTTGGCAAACTAACCTTACCACCCTCTCTTTCATCTAAAGAGACCCCACTCTGGAAGTTTTGGCCACTCCAAGAAATGCCTAAGTGCCCTTGGCATTTTGTCAAACACCTTATGGGCATGATCTGTTTTGACATGAGTTTTTGTTTACACTGTGAACCTAATCCCCTCACCAGACCAGCTTGTCCAATGGTTTTGCCTTAGACTATAACCCCACCCTGCAAACCCTCTTGTGGTTTAGAGCCCCCTAACATGCCTTAGCATTCTGTCGAGCATGTTCCGTGCGTGCTCTGGGTACGCCCAGAGCGCGAGCGTGTGACACCCCAAAATTTTTAACCTTGTTTTGTTAATTAAAATCTTGCCAGGAAATTTAACTTTCCTTTTTCTTGGTTTTTCTTGATTTCAGAACCTTTCTTTTCTTGGTTATCTTGGAGTTGTTCCCTAAGATGAAAACCTTTCACTTATGATATTGGACTTGTTTACCCTCTCAAGAAAATCTTTTCTTTTATCAGAAGAATTTATTATATAATATTCTTCCTGATCCTTATTTTCTTGAAAAATGGTTTCCCATAGTTTTATGGTCCCATTTGTACTACAACCCTTTTATAAATTCATTAAAAAATCCCACCAAAAATTTGGAGATGTCATATGGACTTTTTGAACCACTTTTGTGCAAAAATATCTTCTGCCCATTGAATATTTTGAGCTCTACACCATATTTTCAAAACTGGTCTAGAGAGCATTTTTACACTACAACCTATTCATATATTTCTTTAAAACTTCTACCAAAATTATGGGATATCAGTAGGAGCATAGTATTCAATTTTATGCAATAGCCTAGTGATGTCCTTTGGAAAAACTGAGTGAATCAACCTCTTTTCCATTCTGGTCCAACTTGAGGAATTGTACAGCAACCACCTTTTTAGTTGCTCCTTGATCCATGATTCCTTTTCCTACTTGTTGTCCTCCCTGCCAAACCCCTAAGTCCAGAAGAGTGGACCAATTGGATGATTCCAAGTGCTTGCATCAATGCCATTTGCTTTCTGTCCAGAATTGAAGTTTTGCAAAACTTGCACTAGCAAGTTTGTGCTTTGGACAAACTAACCTTACCATCCTCTCTTTCATCTAAAGAGACCCCACTCTAGAAGTCTTGGCCACTACAAGAAATGCCTAAGTGCCCTTGGCATTTTGTCAAACACCTTATGGGCATTGTCTGTTTTGACATGATTTTTTGTTTACATTATGAACTTGACCCCCTGACCAGACCAGCATGTCCCATGGTTTTGCCTTAGACTATAACCCCACCCTGCTAACTTACTTGTGGTTTGGAGCCCCCTAACTTGCCTTAGCATTCTGTCGAGCACGTTCCGTGCGTGCTCTGGGCACGCCCTGAGCGCGAGCGGAGCACGCGTTTTGCACGTGCCAAGACCGAGCCGCCGCGTCTCGCCCCGCACTCCCTCTAGTTCGTGGCCGACCGCAGCCAGCACGCCACGTCCCCTGCTGCTCCCCACGAGCACCACAGCCCTCGCCACGTCTCCGGCAGGCCAGCAGCTAGCCGCCAATGCTGCCCGACAGCCCCTGCAATGGCCAGCGCCGCCCGAGCCACGCCCAGTCTGTGGCCACCGGTTTTCCGGGCATTAAATTCCAGAAAATGGCCGTCGCGCTCACCAGCCCCAGGATTACTGTTAGCTGATGAGGCACCAACTTGATACAGAAACTCCAAGCAAAAAACACAATCTGTAGTACAAGACCATTCTGGTCTGTGAGTACAACAAATGGTTCTAGTGGTTGATGGCGGAAGCGGGTTGTGGATAATCCGTGTCTATGGGACTCCATTTCCCACGGGAATAGCTGACCAGGTTAACTCCTATCTTCGCCAGGCTGCTATCGTCGTTGCTTAGTTCCGGGGCTGACTCCGCAACACTCCTCTCCATGCAAGAAATCTGGCCAAGACAATAGCCAGGGACAAGCCAGTGAGTACTTTGAATGTACTCGCAAACATTATGAACACAGGTGTAATATAACAACCAATAATCAAGCTTTGAAAATATTCTATGATCACAACGTCAGTCATAAAATAAATCCTTGATGCATGCAGGTAGGTTATTAATATGTAACAACGAATATGTAATAACAGGTAGGAATAAAATGCACCATTCGGATGTCTGAAGCAACGTCTCGAATTGATGATAAATAACAAGAATGCCTCAGTCGGGCGTCTAAGCGACACCACATAAAGGGCTCAGAAAGTAAAATAAGTAACAAGCATGCAACAGTCGGGCGTCTCAGCGACACCACATAAAGAGCTTATAAATAATTGAATAACAAGCATGCCACAGTCGGGCGTCTCAGCAACACCACATAAAGGGCTTATAAAAGAAAATGAAAACATACAATGCCACAGTCAGGCGTCTGAGCGACACCACATAAAGGGCCTATAAAAGAAAATGAAAACATATAATGCCACAGTCGGGCGTCTGAGCGACACCACATAAAGGGCTTATAAAAGAAAATAAAAACAAAAAATGCCACAGTCGGGCGTCTGAGCGACACCACATAAAGGGCCTATAAAAGAAAATGAGAACATTCCCAATGAATATCCCGGAGGTAGAACCATCCCAGAGATACTCGATAAATAATGTAACGGGTTAGTCCATAACAGAAATAATAATCATAATCATTACAAGTCTCAAGTCGCGATCCCTGTTCTGTTTTAACAGTTTTCCCCTCCGAAGACCGACACTTGACCCATCCCAGACTGTAATCCTTAACCAAGGACACGGCTTTACGAATAGGTTTAATCTCTGCAGAGGGTGTACTCTTTACCCACGAGTAACGGATTCCTTTAGTCCATCGGGACTAATTCCGTCTACGGTCTTTTAATTGAAAACACACCTGACTTGCACACACCAGCTTAACTTACCGGTGTCTGGAATCACCCATGACAATTGTTAAGCAAAACTCTAAGTGGGGAGGCTACAACCTCGCGTAGCATAGGATCAAATTTATATCGCGCGCTCTAAGGGGTGGCCTCCCTCTCGGTCTCAACCGGAAACAACCATGCCCCCGGACCAAGTGGCATGCCTATCGGCTTCAACCGATATCTTCCACCATGGCCTCTCTGTATGGTGTGTGCTAGAAAGGGGTTGACGACTGACTGAACCGTACCCTACTTGCGGTAGGGAAAAGTGGTAGTACGAAAAAAGTATTGGTTTACTGGTACAAGACTCGATCTACGGTCGACTCAGGAGGTTTATAAATTCCCTGCATGAGATGTATCACAAATATATATCAACCAACAGAATCAACCTTCATTATACCTTACTATGCCATACCGGACATAACCGCCTTGACGGAGACCGGCGACAAACTCATGCCTATCCAAGGCAGAGGTTTTTCCCGGATTCCTCCCGGTATGCATGCAAGGCATATGAGGATGATTACCAACACAAGTGTGTTCATTTCCAACAGCATGGAAATCACTATATGCATCCATGCAAATGATCATATCACATGAAATAACAAGTATACCGAAAGGAGGTGGTGTTATAAACGTGTCAATGAACACACCCAAAAATATTATGTCGGGCTCAGAATGCTTGCCTTCAGGTCGTGTAGAGGCAGGGTGCATCCTAAAAACTTTTGCAAGCTTTCTTCTTATCCAAAAGTCCTATTGTCAAAAATATTCAAACAACACATACTTTAAAAACAGCACAAAAAAGTTGTCTAATTTTTTTTCCAATATATATTAAAATAAACTACATTAAATTTGAGAGAGGTAGGAAAAAGAATCAATTCATTTGGAGTTATATTTAAGAAGTTATAGCCAGTCAAAGTTTAGTCAAATTCCTGGTTTTTAATTAAAACAGAAAAAGAAAAGAAAACGTTTCGAACCGGTACACGTCGAAGACGTACTTTGAGATTTACGTCTTCACTTAACCCATGTGGACTAGGGCGGGGTCACTGACAGTGGGTCCAGGGGGCCCACTGGTCAGGTTTGACCAGTCCATCTCTCCCTCCTCTTCCTCTGCCCGAACGGAGGCGAGGCGACGGCGATCAACGCCGACGAATGGCTGCTCCCCGCGGGCTCCAGAGGGTCAGGATGGATCCGCAAGACCGGGGCGGTCCTCCTAGTGGTTGTTAGGTCGGCGGGGGTGGAGAGAGTCGCCGACGGTGAGTTTCGCGACGGAGGAGACTTCGGGAGCAAAGTAGTTTTGGGGCTGCGGTGGTTCCCAATCAAAATCGAGCAGGGGGAAGGGTTCACAGGAGGAAGAGAGAGCTTCTGGTGGAGAGAGTGGAGAGGGGGAGGTCCTGGTGGCGCCGAAATGGCCGGGGCTGTGGCGGCGGCAGGAGTTGCCGAAGACGGGGAAGAAAACCTCCCCGGGTCGACTGGCTGCCACGGGGAAACGAGGGGGTGATTTTGAGGCTGCTTCCGTGCTCGGAGGGCTCGAGGGGTTTCCTTTTATAGCGCTCCCACGTTGGTTCGCGGCGGCAGTGGATGAGCTCGTCGGAGACCAACGTTCTGTAGCTTGCAGGCATCGTGGCGAGGCTGGGGATGGCGGCAGGAGCTAGCGGACGAGTGGGTACTGCTCCAAGGGCGAGCTGGCGAGTGGGCGTGGCTCGGGCGGCGCTGGCAATTGCATGGGCTGTCGGGCGGCATTGGCGGCTAGCTGCTGGTCTGCCGGAGACGTGGCGAGGGCTGTGGTGCTCGTGGGGAGCAGCAGGGGATGTGGTGTGCTGGCTGCGGTCGGCCACGAACCAGAGTGAGTGCGGGGCGAGACGCGGCGGCTCGGTCTTGGCACGTGCAAAACGCGTGCTCCGCTCGCGCTCTGGGCGTGCCCAGAGCACGCACGGAACGTGCTCGACAGAATGCTAAGGCAAGTTAGGGGGCTCCAAACCACAAGTAAGTTAGCAGAGTGGGGTTATAGTCTAAGGCAAAACCATGGGACATGCTAGTCTGGTCAGGGGGTCAAGTTCATAATGTAAACAAAAACTCATGTGAAAACAGACCATGCCCGTAAGGTGTTTAACAAAATGCCAAGGGCACTTAGGCATTCCTTGGAGTGGCCAAAACTTCCAGAGTGGGGTCTCTTTAGATGAAAGAGAGGATGGTGAGGCTAGTTTGTCCAAAGCACAAACTTGCTAGTGCAAGTTTTGCAAAACTTCAATTCTGGACAGAAAGCAAATGGCATTGATGCAAGCACTTGTAATCATCCAATGGGTCCACTCTTATGGACTTAGGGGTTTGGCAGGGAGGACAACAAGTAGGAAAAGGAATCATGGATCAAGGAGCAACTAAAAAGGTGGTTGCTGTACAATTCCTCAAGTTGGACCAGAATGGAAAAGAGGTTGATTCACTCAGTTTTTCCAAAGGACATCACTAGGCTATTGCATAAAATTGAATACTATGCTCCTACTGATATCCCATAATTTTGGTAGAAGTTTTAAAGAAATATATGAATAGGTTGTAGTGTAAAAATGCTCTCTGGACCAGATTTGAAAATATGGTGTAGAGCTCAAAATATTCAATGGGCCGAAGATATTTTTGCACAAAAGTGGTTCAAATAATCCATATGACATCTCCAAATTTTGGTGGGATTTTTGAATGAATTTATAAAAGGGTTATAGTACAAATGGGATCATAAAACTATGGGAAACCATTTTTCAAGAAAATAAGGATCAGGAAGAATATTATATAATAAATTCTTCTGATAAAAGAAAAGATTTTCTTGAGAGGGTAAACAAGTCCAATATCATAAGTGAAATGTTTTCATCTTAGGGAACAACTCCAATAAAACCAAGAAAAGAAAGGTTCTGAAATCAAGAAAAACCAAGAAAAAGGAAAGTTAAATTTCCTAGCAAGATTTTAATTAACAAAACAAGGTTAAAAATTTTGGGGTGTCACAACACTACCCCCTTAAGGAAAATCTCGTCCTCGAGATTTGCTAAGAGTTATTTTAATAGAGATATACACATTAAAACAAAAGCGGCTACAGTGAGAGGGCAATAAGTGGTGCAAAAATACAGTGTGGGGACACTGGCGCTGCGTGGAAAAATCTATGGTTAGGAGAAAAAACGAGAGATTTCTACACTGGATATAGATTTAGAATAAATTCTAAATCTCAAAATACGCTGGTCGCACCCGAGAGCACAGTGCTCTCTCTGGCTGACAGGTGGACCCGGGCCCACTGTCAGCCTCTTCTTCTTCCTCCGGCTCTCTCTTCTTCCTCTCTCCCGCGTGCTTTCCCGCGCTTTTTCCACCGGCGACGCCTAGCGCGTAGGGCATCTAGGCCGTACTGCGGTAGTGCGCGGCGTGCTAGCTGCCGGTGCAGCATGCACTCACTTCGCGGGCCAGTGTGCTGTCGGCACTGCTCGAGGATTCGCCTCCGAACACCGGTGATCGGGCGATGAGCGGCGCTGGTGGACCTCGCCCACCGTACACCGAGCTCGAGCTATAAAACGGCCGAGGTGTTCTTCTCTTTTCCTCACACCTGGCCTTGCTTCTCCTCCTCCTTCCTTCTCCCTTGTTTCCGTTTGCCAAAGCTCGAGGCGAGGCTCTAATGGCGGCGGTGATGCCGGACTGGTACGTGCTCCTGTTGTGCGGAGGGCTGGCAGCGGTGCTGGGGCTCTCTGTGCTCCTGTGCGCGATGATCCTCGATGATCGTCATGATGCTGCTGCTCGGGTGTTGGCTCTCTGCTGTGGTGGTGATCACGAGGAGTAGGTGGGGTGTGTCGGGCGCTGATTGTTTTCGGGAGGTGCTCAGTTAGATACAACACCGTTGCAAAAATTTTGCAAGCATTGTGTGTGTGTGTTCGAGTAGTTGTGATTGTGAGTCTGCTGTCGTGGTGCTGCGGGAAATAAAAATAATCCATGTCGTGAGGAGATGTATGATGCAGCAATCAGGGAAAAGAAATCCTACTCCAGGATTTCTCGCGAGAGAACACAGTAATACATTAGAGTCAAACTGCAACAGAACTACTCACATTAATAGAAAGTAAATAATTTACTTGCCGCACAAACTCGGGGTACCACGCATAAGTTACAACACATGAATAAATGTCACAACAATAAATACAGCGGCATCGTCTAAAATGAAAACGGTAACTGGACGGGGTCCCGAGAAAACGTCTCTGGTACTGGAGTACACTCTTCTTCTATCAGGGAAAGTGGATTGACCAGACGATGAATGTGCCTCTCCTGGTCGGGCCTCAGTGATCTGCCGATGGCGATCTGAGGATTTAAATTCGCGAGACTCTGGAGATAACCCATCACGCGTTGGGTTAAACGCTCTTGAGCGATGACGTACTGGACGAGGTTGGCCAGGACTGGGTCTCTCTCAATTCGTCACCTGGAAAAGATGTTACTCCTCCGGGTGCTGCACGGCTCGGAAAGTAATAATACCCTCGTTCGCTGGCATAGGGCACCGCGAATCGAAGGCGAGCAAGCGCTTCGTATGCCGCAGCTTCTACAGCCATATGTGGGGTTGGCATAGATTTCCCCACGAAGGAGACCTCAGTTGGGTCTTGGTTTGGGTTTACAGGAGGGATGTGCACTGCTGCCCAATATCTCGAGGTGGAAGGGGTGATCCTCGATTTGAACAGCTCGTACTGGGGTGGCTGGGTAGCGCCCATGGTACTGCAGGTAAAGTCCCACAATATCTTGACAAAACTACCCGGGGTTGCATCTGGGGTTCTCACATAAATACTAGGGCTCGGCATGGCAAGAAATGGTTGAGAGGAGGGTGCACAAGGCGAGGGATGCTTGGCAAGGTCACGCGGTGGCCTTTATATAGCACTGGAGCTGGGTCATTTTACCGTGGTGAGAGGTAATGAATTTTCCTGCTCAGCTGCAAGGGTCGGGGTCAAAGCTACATATACATATCTCACCAAAGTGACGTATCGCTGTGGGAAATGTCGGGGTGGTTTTGGTAACTGTGCCTGGGATAGAAAAATCACACTGCATGCTAATATATCCATGCAAGGCTACTATATAAAACAGAGGCACGACGACAGGCTGCGTTTATTTACAAGGTCACACGATTACAAAGCGAGGATACACTGGGACTCGACACTACTTGAGTGACTTAGTCTACCTCGTTTACATCCAAGCGGGTGTGCCTTGTGGATGTCAAGGCTTCTCCACGGTTCTCACCGTTGGAATTAGCTGGAGAGGGTTGAGGGGCTGCAGGCTCGGGGTAGCGATGATGACCATCGTGGGGACTGTTGGCCACAACCCCGTTGGAGTGTGCTCCCAAAAGGCGACGGAGCACTTCTGGGGTCATCAAAGTACCTTGGTTGATGGATGGGGCTGACCTCAAGGTCTCGATCGGGTGTCCGAACAGCACGACTGGGTTGTCGGCGTCGGGCTCGTTTCCTTCTCTCGCCGGGGCTCGACGAACCATCTCTCCACGAGTTGCGATCAGATCAATGGTGACTTGATCGAACAGTTCCTCCAGTGCACCCACATAGCGCACTAGGTGCAGCAATGCAGGATCCGTCTCGTGATCTCCGTTGGCAACTTGGGGTGGTCTACCATACCCTTCACGTCTGGGGTAGTAGTGGAACGAGCGACAGTTAACTCTGGGCGACAAGTGCCGGAGATGAACTATAGCCTCTCGAGCGGCTAGTTGGATGGCTTGTGGCTCAAAGGAAGTTGTTCTTCCGGTGAACCTGTAGGGGCGCTCGGGTGCTAGACCCCTACCGTAGATGTGTACAGTGGCCCAGAATTGACGGCTCTCACCACTCATGGGTCCTTGGTACACAACATATTCGGGTGGCTCTTCTAACGCATAGGCACGACGGGTGAGGTTTGCGAGTATGGTCACAAAGCCTCCAAGGTTGGTTGATGTGGTCTCGTTGTGCACGACGGGCCCAGGCATTGTGGCTCGGTTTGGGGTAGCGGCTGTGCTGTGTTGGGGCTAGCGTGCCCTTTTATAGTAAAAGGGGACGGAGTCTTCCTTCGCACGCTTGCGAATAAGACACCTTGGGTGCTGGTACCTGGGGCGCGATAGACAGGCGAGGTTGATAGGTTGGGCACCGACTGCCAAAAGGCGTCTGGACACTGTGTGGCTATCTTGCACGAGAAGCTTGGCTGGGGTTCGGTTATGGTCTGGTGGGTTGGTTTGCCTAAGTTTATTGACCTGACTAAGATAGGATTAGCCAATGGTCAGTCTGGCTCTGATACCAAGTCTGTGGCGACCGGTTTTCCGGGCATTAAATTCCAGAAAATGGCCGTCGCGCTCACCAGCCCCAGGATTACTGTTAGCTGATGAGGCACCAACTTGATACAGAAAACTCCAAGCAAAAAACACAATGTGTAGTACAAGACAATTCTGGTCTGTGAGTACAACAAATGGTTCTAGTGGTTGATGGCGGAAGCAGGTTGTGGATCATCCGTGTCTACGGGACTCCATTTCCCACGGGAACAGCTGACCAGGTTAACTCCTATCTTCGCGAGGCTGCTATCGTCGTTGCTTAGTTCTGGGGCTGACTCCGCAACAGTCCTCTCCATGCAAGAAATCTGGCCAAGACAATAGCCAGGGACAAGCCAGTGAGTAATTTGAATGTACTCGCAAACATTATGAACACAGGTATAATATAACAACCGATAATCAAGCTTTGAAAATATTCTATGATCACAACGTCAGTCATCAAATAAATACTCGATGCATGCAGGTAGGTTATTAATATGTAACAACGAATATGTAATAACAGGTAGGAATAAAATGCACCATTCGGATGTCTGAAGCGACGTCTCGAATTGATGATAAATAACAAGCATGCTTCAGTCGGGCGTCTAAGGGACACCACATAAAGGGCTCATAAAGTAAAATAAGTAACAAGCATACCACAGTCGGGCGTCTCAGCGACACCACATAAAGGGCTTATAAAATAATTAAATAACAAGCATGCCACAGTCGGGCGTCTCAGCGACACCACATAAAGGGCTTATAAAAGAAAATAAAAACAAACAATGCCACAGTCGGGCGTCTGAGCGACACCACATAAAGGGCCTATAAAAGAAAATGAAAACATACAATGCCACTGTCGGGCGTCTGAGCGACACCACATAAAGGGCTTATAAAAGAAAATAAAAACAAGCAACGCCACAGTCGGGCGTCTGAGCGACACCACATAAAGGGCTTATAAAAGAAAATAAAAACAAGCAACGCCACAGTCGGGCGTCTGAGCGACACCACATAAAGGGCTTATAAAAGAAAATAAAAACAAGCAACGCCACAGTCGGGCGTCTGAGCGACACCACATAAAGGGCTTATAAAAGAAAATAAAAACAAGCAACGCCACAGTCGGGCGTCTGAGCGACACCACATAAAGGGCTTATAAAAGAAAATAAATAACAAGCATGCCACAGTCGGGCGTCTCAGCGACACCACATAAAGGGCTTATAAAATAATTAAATAACAAGCATGCCACAGTCGGGCGTCTCAGCGACACCACATAAAGGGCTTATAAAAGAAAATAAAAACAAACAATGCCACAGTCGGGCGTCTGAGCGACACCACATAAAGGGCCTATAAAAGAAAATGAAAACATACAATGCCACTGTCGGGCGTCTGAGCGACACCACATAAAGGGCTTATAAAAGAAAATAAAAACAAACAATGCCACAGTCGGGCGTCTGAGCGACACCACATAAAGGGCCTATAAAAGAAAATGAGAACATTCCCAATGAATATCCCGGAGGTAGAACCATCCCAGAGATACTCGATAAATAATGTAACGGGTTTGTCCATAACAGAAATAATAATCATAATCATTACAAGTCTCAAGTCGCGATCCCCGTTCTGTTTTAACAGTTTTCCCCTCCGAAGACCGACACTTGACCCATCCCAGACTGTAATCCTTAACCAAGGACACGACTTTACGAATAGGTTTAATCTCTGCAGAGGGTGTACTCTTTACCCACGAGTAACGGATTCCTTTAGTCCATCGGGACTAATTCCGTCTACGGTCTTTTAATTGAAAACACACCTGACTTGCACACACCAGCTTAACTTACCGGTGTCTGGAATCACCCATGACACTTGTTAAGCAAAACTCTAAGTGGGGTGGCTACAACCTCATGTAGCATGGGATCAAATTTATATCGCGCGCTCTAAGGGGTGGCCTCCCCTCTCGGTCTCAACCGGAAACACCCATGCCCCCGGACCAGGTGGCATGCCTATCGGCTTCAACCGATATCTTCCACCATGGCCTCTTTGTACGGTGTGTGCTAGAAAGGGGTTGATGACTGACTGAACCCTACCCTACTTGCGGTAGGGACAAGTGGTAGTACGAAACAAGTATGGGTTTACTGGTACAAGACTCGATCTACGGTCGACTCAGGAGGTTTATAAATTCCCTGCATTACATGTATCACAAATATATATCAACCAACAGAATCAACCTTCATTATACCTTACTATGCCATACCGGACATAACCGCCTTGACGGAGACCGGCGACAAACTCATGCCTACCCAAGGCAGAGGTTTTTCCCGGATTCCTCCCGGTATGCATGCAAGGCATATGAGGATGATTACCAACACAAGTGTGTTCATTTCCAACAGCATGGAAATCACTATATGCATCCATGCAAATGATCATATCACATGAAATAACAAGTATACCGAAATGAGGTGGTGTTATAAACGTGTCAACGAACACACCCAAAAATATTATGTCGGGCTCAGAATGCTTGCCTTCAGGTCGTGTAGAGGCAGGGTGCATCCTAAAAACTTTTGCAAGCTTTCTTCTTCTCCAAAAGTCCAATTTTCAAAAATATTCAAACAACACATACTTTAAAAACAGCACAAAAATGTTGTCTAATTTTTTAAAAAAAAACTAGATTAAATTTGAGAATTTATAGCCAGTCAAAGTTTAGATAAATTCCTGGTTTTTAATTAAAACAGAAAAATAAAAGAAAACGTTTCGAACCGGTACAAGTCGAAGACGTACTTTGAGATTTACGTCTTCACTTAACCCACGTGGACTGGGGCGGGGTCACTGACAGTGGGTCCAGGGGGCCCACTGGTCAGATTTGACCAGTCCATCTCTCCCTCCTCTTCCTCTGCCCGAACGGAGGCGAGGCGACGGGGATCAACGCCGGCGAATGGCTGCTCCCCGCGGGCTCCAGAGGGTCGGGAGGGATCCGCAAGACCGGGGAGGTCCTCCTGGTGGTAGTTGGGTCAGCGGGGGTGGAGAGAGTCGCCGACGGTGAGTTTCGCGGCGGAGAAGACTTCGGGAGCAAAGTGGTTTTGGGGCTGCGGTGGTTCCCGATCAAAATCGAGCAGGGGGAAGGGTTCACGGGAGGAAGAGAGAGCTTCTGGTGGAGAGAGTGGAGAGGGGGAGGTCCTGGTGGCACCGGAATGGCCGGGGCTGTGGCGGCGGCAGGAGTTGCCGGAGACGGGGAAGAAAACCTCCCCGGGTCGACTGGCTGCCACGGGGAAACGAGGGGGGTGATTTTGAGGCTGCTTCCGTGCTCGGAGGGCTCGAGGGGTTTCCTTTTATAGCGCTCCCACGTCGGTTCGCAGCGCAGTGGATGAGCTCGTCGGCGACCGACGTTCTGTAGCTTGCAGGCATCATGGCGAGGCTAGGGATGGCGGCAGGAGCTAGCGGACGAGTGCGTACTGCTCCAAGGGCGAGCTGGAGAGCGGGCGTGGCTCGGGCGGCGCTGGCAATTGCAGGGGCTATCGGGCGGCCATGCAAGAGGTTGGACGCTAGTAGTTTTAGACACACATAGAGGGAAGAGAGGAGCTAGGCGTGCCCTTCTCCTTCCCCACCCCGATCAGCTCAAGGAGCAACCTTGTACCCACTTTGCCATAGTTATCATGTGGAGACCCCGCAGAGCAGCAGTAGGGGTATTATCTCCACGGAGAGCCCTGAAGCTGGATAAGATCCGCCGGCGTGCATGCCTTCGCCTCATCCCGTTTCCAGGCACCGGCGACGTTCTACTCGCGCCCACCATGATAAGCCATCCTTTGGCATATGTCGCACCCAACCCCCGACATTTGGCGCCCACCGCGGGGCTAGGTGCACCGTCGTCTGGAGACCTACTCTGGACGGGAACCCTTTTCCTCTGTGGCGAGCGCAGCCAGCCCGGCACGCCAGACGGAGTCTGCGCCGACGCGCTGCACGGCACTGAGATCGCCTGCGTGGCCAGCTGCCTCGCCGAACTTGTCGGCGAGGTTCGCCTCTCCGACGAGCCTGCATCTGATGCAGGCACAGGCGGCCCCGAGAGCCTCCTCGCGATCCTCCTCGACCAACTCCACGTCGCCGGCGAGCCTGCCACGGACTTGGAGTCCGTAGGCTCCACCAACCCGATGCTGGTCGACTTTGACACCGCGTCGCTCGACGCTTTCCCCACCAACGTGGTGGTCTACGATGAGCCGCTCCCTCGCGCGGGGAGCGGCGGAAGCACCGTCACAGAAGTGCTCGTCATCGGTCATGGCAAGCTTTCCGGCGAAGGAGCTCATGACCCTCTCGACGCGGCCCTGCAAAGACCTGACCGCGCCTATTCCAGAAGACACTGACGTCGAGATGCTGGAGGCACGCTGCCTTCAGCTCGTCGAAGGCGCGAGGAAGCTGGCAAGCATGAGAGGCTTGTCAGAAGCCTACCAGCGTGAGATGGATCGCGCAGTGGGCGGCTCGTCGGCCCCGACTAGGCCTAGCCGCCTAGGCGCGGTCCAACAGCGCGGCGTGGCCATCGCCAACCTGTTCGGGGCCAATCGCCCTGTGTACGCCACGCCTGCGGAGAACATCCGCGCCACCCTGGTGGCGGCGGACGAGCTGGACAACTTCGAGGGTGAAGAACGCCGCCTGATGACGGAGCGAGTCCAGCAGCTCCTCGACGCGGCTGCCCGCAGAACAAGGCCGGCTGCCGCACGGAGGCGCCGCAACGACAAAACGATGACCTGCCTCCCCGCCGAGATCAAGGCGCGACGTCTCGGACACCGACTGGCGGTGTCCGCGGAAGGAAAAACAAGGATCCGGCTGTCAGCCACAGTCGAACTCACATCTCCATCGAGCGCGACCAAGACGGCCGCCCAAGAGCAGTGGAACGGCGGGACGACTACCTACCTCCTCCCCTCGCAAAGAAAGGCAAGTCTCCCCGCCACCCGTCGAGCATCCGACTCTCGGCGACCGCCTTGGCCGCCGAGAGGGAGTCGGAGAAAACGACGCCCACCACCGGATCGACCGACTTCACCGGTCCCTGGCGCTGGAAGAAGAGGACGAGTTGGGTCCGCCCTGTTTCGGACCTCGCATCCGAGACGAGCCCTTTCCCAGAGGGTTCACAGTCCCCCGAGATACGCCCAAGTACACCGGCTCCGTTAAGCCAGAAGACTGGCTGGTCGACTACTCCACGGCCGTCAACATAGCGAACGGAAACAAGCGTGTTGCCGTAAAGTATGTTCTGCTCATGCTCCAGGGCACGACCCGGACATGGTTGAACAGCATGAAGCCCCGCAGCATCAACAGCTGGGTCGACTTCACCGAAGCCTTTGTTCGCAACTTCACAAGCACATACAAGTGACCTCCCAAGCCTCGTCAGCTTTCCTTGTGCGTGCAAGGCCCCAACGAGTCGACTCACAACTACCTCACGCGCTGGGCCGAGCTTCGGAACTCCTGTGAGGGCGTGCACGAGGTGCAAGCTATCGAGTACTTCACCGCCGGGTGCAGAGAAGGCACCCTCCTCAAGCACAAGCTCCTTTGCGACGAGCCGGAGACCCTTGACGAGCTGCTGATCATAGCAGACAAGTACGCTACAGCCGACTCCTCCATGAAGGCAGAGATTGAAGTTAGTGCGACCGAAAAGGTGGCTCCTCAGGCTCCCAGAACTCCGGCTGGAAACACCAGTCGGCGACAGCAACAGAACGACCACAAGCGCAAGGCCCCACAGCCGGCTTCCAGCAGCCGGCAGGTTGCGACGGTTGAAGATCAGCAGCCGGAGGGGTAGCCTCCGGCCAAGCGACAGAAAGGCGGCAAGTCCAACTGGTTGCCGGCCTTCTCTTATGAGCAGACTCTAGATAGTCCCTGCAAGTTCCATTGCGGCGCGAAGCCGTCAAAACACACCACCCGGAAGTGCCACTGGCTCACCAGGATCGCCAAGGGAGACGGCCTCCTGCCTCCCCCGCTTGCTAGGCCGCCGCCTCCACCGCCGCCCTAGCAGCCGGCTGTCAGGCCAGTCGGCGCAGTGCAAGATGAGTACCCAGAAGAGCATGGAGCCTATGTGGTGTTCACCAGTGTGGCCGACGATCGACGCAACAGGCGGCTGCAGCAGCAAGAAGTAAATGCAGTAGCATCAGATACTCCAGAGTTCATGCACTGGTCCGAGAGGCCTATCAGTTGGAGCAGAGCTGATCACCCAGAGGTGATGCCGAGTACGGGCTCCTACGCACTGGTCTTGGGAGCCACCCTTGTCGCGGATAGGCGGGCCGCTCGCTTCTCGCGAGTGCTGATAGACGGAGGCAGTAGCATCAACATCCTGTACAAGGACACGATGGAGAAGTTAGGAATCAAGCAAAGACAGCTTCAGAGCAGCCGGACTGTGTTCCACGGCATTGTACCTGGCCTTTCCTGCTCACCGATCGGGAAGATCCTGATAGATGTCCTCCTCGGGGACAAAGATCATTTCTGCCGAGAGCCAGTTTGGTTCGAAGTGGTCAACCTCGAAAGTCCGTACCATGCTCTGTTTGGCCGACCTGCTTTGGCCAAGTTCATGGCGGTCCCCCACTACGCCCACCTCAAGATGAAGATGCCGAGTTCCAAGGGGATCCTGACCGTAGCCGGCGACTACAGAAAGTCGTCCGCTTGCACGGCTGAAAGTAGTCAGCTAGCCGAGTCCCTGGTGATCGCAGCTGAGAAGCGGCTTCTTGATCGGGTTGTGGCGATGGCTGGCAAGCAGCCCGAAATATCGCCAAACCCCAAGGAGTCGGAAGCTGAGGGCTCGTTCAAGCCGGCCAAAGAACGAAGAAGATACCCTTGGACCCGGAGCACCCGGAGAGGTACGCTGTCATAGGTGCAAACCTTGACAGCAAATAGGAAGGCGAGCTCGTCGATTTCCTCCGTGAGAATCGGGACATTTTCGCATGGTCCCCTAAAGACATGCCAGGTGTATCGATGGAATTCGCCGAGCACAAGTTATATGTCCGATCTGATGTGAAGCCCGTCAGGCAGCCCTTGCGCCGCCTGTCAGAAGAGAAGAGAAGAGTTGTTGGAGAAGAGATAGCCCGGCTCCTAGCAGCCGGTTTCATTATGGAAGTGTTTTTTCCAGAATGGTTAGCAAACCTGGTCCTGGTACTGAAGAAGAACAAGCAGTGGCGGATGTGTATTGACTACACAAGCCTCAACAAAGCTTTCCCCAAGGACCCGTTTGCTCTGCCGAGGATTGACCAGGTGATAGACTCCATAGCCAGATGCGAGCTGTTGAGCTTCTTAGATGCATATTCAGGATATCACCAGATCAAGCTGAACCCGGCTGACAGACTAAAGACCGCCTTCATCACGCCGTTTGGAGCCTTCTGCTACCTGACCATGACGTTCGGCTTAAGGAATGCCGGCGCCACCTTTCAGCGTTGCATGCAGAAGTACCTCCTCAAGCAGCTCGGTAGAAACGCCCACTGAGAAGTGCATCTTCGGTTTAACGATGTGGTGGTGAAGACGGAAAAACGAGGGACACTGCTGGAAGACCTTAAGGAAACCATTGAGAACCTGCGCCGATTCCAGATCAAGCTCAACCCTGAGAAGTGCATCTTCGGAGTACCAGCCAGCCAACTCCTTGGTTTCCTGGTCTCTGAACGCGGCATAGAGTGTAACCCTGTGAAGATCAAGGCCATCGAGAGGATGGAAGTACCCCGCCGACTACTAGATGTGCAAAAGTTCACCGGCTGCTTGGCGTCCATCAGCCGATTCATCAGTCGGTTGGGCGAGAAAGCTCTCCCTTTATACCATCTCATGAAGAAGACCACCTTCTTCGAATGGAACCACAAGGCGGACAAAGCTTTCCTCCAGTTGAAGAAAATGCTGACTACTCCTCCCGTGCTGGCGGCCCCGACTCCTAAAGAGCCCATGCTCCTGTACATTGCTGCCACCAGCCGGGTAGTCAGCACAGTCATTGTAGTTGAGCGCAAGGAGGAAGGCAAGGCGCTACCTGTCTAGAGACCAGTATATTACCTGAGCGAAGTACTGTCGACCTCCAAGCAGAACTACCCCCACTACCAGAAGATGTGCTACGGCGTGCACTTTGCCACCAAGAAGTTGAAGCCTTACTTTCAAGAGCATCCAATCACTGTGGTTTGCACAGCCCCACTAGCCGAGATCATGGGAAGCCGAGATGCTTCTGGACGAGTGGCCAAATGGGCCGTAGAGCTGGCCCCCTACACCATCTATTACCAGCCCCGCACCGCCATCAAGTCGCAAGCACTGGCCGACTTCCTCATCGACTGGGCCGAGACCCAGTACCTGCCGCCAGCGCCCGACTCCACCCATTGGCGGATGCATTTCGATGGCTCCAAGATGCGCACCGGCTTGGGAGCCGGCGTTGCCCTCACTTCCCCCAAAGGCGACAAGCTCAAGTATGCGCTGCAGATCCATTTCGCCGCCTCCAACAACGTCGCCGAATACGAGGCGCTCATTCACGGGCTCCGGCTTGCCAAAGAACTTGGCATTCGCCGGATCCTGTGTTATGGCGACTCCGACTTGGTGGTCCAACAGTCATCTGGCGATTGGGACGCCAAAGATGCAAACATGGCGAGCTACCGTTTCCTGGTAAAACAACTCAGTGGATATTTTGAGGGGTGCGAGTTCCTTCACGTGCCAAGAAATGACAACGACCAAGCAGATACCCTGGCACGAATCGGCTCCACCCGCCAGGCAATACCATCTGGCGTCGCCCTTCAGCGCCTCCTCAAGCCATCTGTCAAGCCTTCACCAGAATCAGATTCCATTTTTGTGTCGGCTCCCCCTGAAGAAGTCAGATCCGACTCAAGAGCCTCAGCAGACGGCACGAGAATTCTTACAGATGGCTCCAAGAATGCCGCAGTCGAAGCCGGCCCGGGGACTTCGGAACCCGGCCCGGGGACTGCAGCAACAGTTGCGAAGACCCCAGAGCTCAGCCCGGGGACTGCACCAGTCGGCCCGGGGACTTCATCAACCCAGCAAGCGGCCGCGGACTCCAGCCCGCCGCCTCCCAGCCCAGCCGCCCTCGTCCAAGTAGCAGTACTGGCAGTTGAAGAAATAGCAGCATCCTCATGGGCCCAGCCCATCCTGAAGTTCCTAGTGAGCAAAGAGCTACAAATCGACGAAATCTTGGCTCGGCAAGTATAACGCCGAGCGGCAACCTACACCATAGTCAACAGAGAGCTGGTTAGGCGCAACGTTACTGGTGTCTACAGCGTTGCGTCGAGCCAGAGCAAGGCCAAGCGATTCTCGAAGACATTCATCAAGGCGAGTGCGTCCACCATGCGGCCTCAAGAGCACTCGTCGCCAAAGCCTTCCTACACGGTTTCTTCTGGCCAACTGCCCTAGAAGAGGCCAAGGAATTAGTGCAAAAATGCAAGGGGTGCCAGATGTTCCGCTCCAAGCCGCATCAGCCGGCTTCCGCACTCAAGACTATCCCCATCGCCTGGCCCTTTGCTGTTTGGGGCCTGGACATGGTGGGACCATTCAAAGCAGCACGAGGCGGCCACATGAAAAATGTCTAAGGACCCAAAGCATAAACATAGCTTAAGCCGGCTTCCAGCCTCTCTTCGCAAAGCCGAGTCTTGAGTAGTCGGCTTGCCGCTTTCTATCCAACTTGTTAAAAAGACTCTAAAAAATGGCCAAGTACTTGCCTTCCCAAGAGTAGCCAAGCACTTGATCCAAACGGCAGTCCGCAGAGCGGTTGTCCGACGGGCAAGGCGGCGACTAAGGGAAGGCGGCAAAGGAAAAAGCCATAAGAGCAATGAGCAAGGAAAGATAGAATTAGGATAATATTTACACAGCATAGGCCCTTGGCCGAATCTTCGAGCAGAAGTTCAAAATACACCCCGCGCGTGGAATTGTGCGAATTAACAAGTTTTTCAAAGACTATCAAAGCAGAAAAAAAAGGCAAGACGGCAGCCTAGGAAGCGGCAGACGGGTTTGGAGGGACGGAGGAGACGGTGGTGTCAGGCGTTAGGGCGGCCGGCTGGGCAGTCTCGGCTTGATCATCTCCGGCGGCAGCCGGCCCAATCGGGCGCGGCTCGTTGCTGGAGGCGCGGTCGAGCTGAGGCTGGTCGCCCGCTCCGTCTTCTGGCGCCTCCGTCTTACCTCCGTCCTCCGCCTCGCCTTCCTCCTCGGCGCTGGAGCCGATCACCTCCACCGAGTCCTCGTCATAATCTGGGTTCATCCCTAACCACTCCGGCGGCGCCTCCCCGCCGTCCTCAGCCCGCTCAGGGACGAAGACGCTGGTGCCCATGTAGTCGGCGATCGCCACCGCACGCTCGATGAGGGCGTCTTCCGCAGCCAGCAGCTCCGCCTGGGCCTCTGACCGGAACACAGCCAGCCAGTCCAGATCCAGCCCTGGATACCACGCCTTGATGAATTCCAAGGCCCGGCGTGCTCCAGCCCGGGCCGAGGAACCCTTCCAGGCCTCAAGACGGCCAGCCACGACCTCCAGCCAGTCAGTAGTCCGACTGGGAGTGCGCAGAACCGGCATGTCTGGCCATAGGGCAGCGATCACCTGGGTGCCGACACGTTGAAGCCGGCGCAGCATCCAATGGGCCGGCCGCAGATGAGCCACGATGCTCAGAAGCTGCTCGTCAAGGGTCCGGGGGGCGTTGGCAGCAATCACCGCACCATTTGCCCTCCGCGCCTTGCGATCAGCCTCGATGGCTTGATTGGCCGCCTGCGTGTGGCCGGGGAAGAAGTCTGCCAAGACGAAAAAAAGCAAGTCAAGAAACCAGGAGTCGGCCCGACCTATAGTCAGCGGCTCAAAGAAGGAAAGTAAAGAAACTCACCATCGACGATGTCCTCGATTTCATGGAAGTCGGAGGTCAGCTGTGCCTCCTTGTCAGTCCAGGAGGAGCGCTCGCTTTCGAACTCGGCCAGGAGAGCAGCCTCTTTCTTCTCCGCCTCATCCTGCACCTTCTTAAGCAGCTCCCTTTGCTCCGCTAGCTGCGTAGCCAGCAGGTCGCGCTCTGCTGCGAGCTTGCTGCACTCCTCCCCCTTGGCACGCAAGGCGGTGTCGGCTGCCCCCAGCTGCCGTCGGAGAGGGGCGTTGGCCTCTGAAGAATAAAAAGGAAAAGGACGTTAAGTCGTCAACTAATAAGGTCGCCAGGAAGATCCGGCCCGACTGCTCAGCAGTCGGCCCGAATCTCGGGGACTATAGCCCGCGGGTGCGCCAGCGCGCCCCGCCGAAGAAGAAAGAAAACTCACCCCGGCTCCTCGACAAGTCGGCGGTCCGCTTGCCCAGCTCTTCAACATTGCGGTTGAAGGCAGTGACGCGGAGGTTGTGATACTCCTGTGATAAGCATTTCAGACAAAGGTAAATATTTGGAATTCGCCAAATAGAGTTCCGAGCCGCCTGCTCAGCAGCCGGCCCGAAACTCGGGGACTACACCCAGTGGGTGCGCTGGCGCTCCCCCAGAGAGAAGAGCAAGAAAAAACTCGAAGAAGAAAACATACCTGAATGGCGGTTCGCGACGCCAGCTGCGCCTTGGTGCAGTTCTGGATGGTGTCGCCCTCGGCTCGCAGCTTCGCCTAAACGTCCAGAAGCGCCTGGTTCAGTGGACCTGTGCCGCCTCCTCGCACCCACCCAACGGGCGCGGCGCTTGTCGCCTCGGCGTCTGGGATGGCCGAGCTGGCGGCGCCGGTCTCCAAGGGGCGTCGTGCCGAAGTCGCCTTCTCAAGACGGCGGCGCGCTGGCGAGGCAACTTGAAGGAGCAGCTTCGCCACAGCCTCGTCTTCAGTCCGCCGCACCGGCGGGTCCGCCTGCTATTTACCTCGCGCGCTCCCAAAGGCGGCGGAGGCGGCGGTGGAGGCACGGCCGTTCCCGACATGGAGGCCTCGCCGCCTTCCTTCTCCATGATGGGGTGCTCGCCGCTGGCTCCCTCAGTCTGCCCCGTGAACTCCGGGGGCGGCGGCGCGGAGCTCAGCGGGGTGACGAGCAACGCCGATTGGAGGCGCGAGGCCTCCTCGGCTCGCCGCTTCGCCGCGACGGCGGCATCGGCCTCATCCAGCTTCCGCTAGGCAGAGGTGTAACACCCAGGTAATTAAGCTTCAGTAATCCCTGCTAATGATGCCACGTCACTGTGATTAAACTCACGTTGATTCAAACCCGGCTTAAATCAAATTTAAAACTTAGGCAAACAATAAAAGTTTTCAAAAATGAAAACTAAAATGTTCGGGGGTTGTCAAATATTACAAAGTTAATTATGAGTGGGTGCACACATTTTTGTAAAGTGTTTGGATATTTTAAATAAACTAAAACAGAAAAAGGAAAATAAGAAAAGGAAATAAAACAGAAAAAGGAGTGGGGGGAGAAAACCCCCACTGGCCCAACTGGGCCAAGCCCACCTGGCCCAGTCGGCCAGCCCCCTGGCCCGGCCCAACCGGCCGCCCCCCTTATCCACCTCCCCCC
>LR880968.1:804431396-804442961 GCA_904067115.1 Aegilops sharonensis | reverse complement strand
CCCGGTACTCCGAAACAACCCGAATCATTCCGGTGTCCGATTGTAGCCTTCCAATATATGAATATTTATGTCTCGACCATTTCGAGACTCCTCGTCACGTCCGTGATCTCATCCGGGACTCCGAACAAACTTCGGTCATCAAATCACATAACTCATGATACAAATCGTCATCGATTGTTAAGCATGCGGATCCTACGGGTTCGAGAAATATGTAGACATGACCGAGACACGTCTCCGGTCAATAACCAGTAGCGGAACCTGGATGCTCATATTGGCTCCTACATATTCTACGAAGATCTTTATCGGTCAAACCGCATAACAACATACGTTGTTCCCTTTGTCATCGGTATACTTACCCAAGATTCGATCGTCGGTATCATCATACCTAGTTCAATCTCGTTACCGGCAAGTCCCTTTGCTCATTACGTAATGCATCATCCCGCAACTAACTCATTAGTCACATTGCTTGCAAGGCTTATAGTGATGTGTATTACCGACAGGGCCCAGAGATACCTCTCCGATACACGGAGTGACAAATCCTAATCTTGATCTATGCCAACCCAACGAACACCTTTGGAGACACCTGTAGAGCATCCTTTTAATCACCCAGTTATGTTGTGACATTTTATAGCACACAAGGTGTTCCTCCGGTATTTGGGAGTTGCATAATCTCATAGTCAGAGGAACATGTATAAGTCATGAAGAAAGCAATAGCAAGAAAACTAAACGATCATTATGCTAAGATAACGGATGGGTCTTGTCCATCACACCATTCTCTAATGATGTGATCATGTTGATCAAATGACAACACATGTCTATGGCTAGGAAACTTAACCATCTTCGATTAACGAGCTAGTCAAGTAGAGGCATACTAGGGACACTCTGTTTTGTCTATGTATTCACACATGTATCAAGTTTCCGGTTAATACAATTCTAGCATGAATAATAAAAATTTATCATGATATAAGGAAATATAAATAACAAATTTATTATTGCCTCTAGGGCATATTTCCTTCATATACTCGAAGCTCATACCTGATAAATTAAATACAACTACCGCGGTAACATTTGACCAAGAGGGAAAATTTGTCGAAATACATACTCGACAACTACTATGTAAACCAATATGGTAATATACGAACCTCATATCAGATAACTTAAGTACAAATATTGTGGTGATTTGCATCTGAAAAAGGAGGGAAGGGGACGCCCAAGTTTGTGAACCATTCGAACCTGTGTAAAACGTCTGGGAAAAAGTTCCAAATCCCGGACAAGTGAGTCTGTCGGTTTGAATTTTCAGTTTCATTCGATCTCAACTATGAAAGATACAAGTAGTGTGCAAGTTGAAAGAAATCAATAACATGGCGTAGCCCAGTTTGTTGTTGTTGCTAAATTAGTTGTGGTAGGTTGTGGGTTCGATTCCCCTCCCATTGCATTTTTTCGCTTTTTTCAAACTGCAACCTTGTGTGTGCAGAATCAGGACAGGCCCGCCCCTAGCGAGGGGATCTGTGTGGCCCAGAAAATCGGGAGAAGGGAGGGGCTCATGTGGGGGGTCGATATGGCCCAAAAAATCGGGAGAAGGGATGGGTTTCATGCGGCACGAGGTGGTGCGGTGGTTTTTGCAATCTGTCACACGATTGCCAGTTATCACAGTCCTTTGAAATAAGAAGAAAAATCAATGAAATATTACGTAATAATCTGAAACAAGACAAATAATGTGGCACGAATCATGAAGCAGTGGCATACGAAGAATGCATGCATGGTATAGAACCAACCACACAGAGACTCCGGGATTCTACACTTCTTGATCATAGTAGCTTATTTTCCCGTGATCATAGCTCCAAATCCGCCATGAACTTCCTTAGGAAAAACGACAGGGACATTAGTCCATGGGAAATATGGTGATGTATAGTGTTACAGTGTGCCCGCCAAATCACCCATAAACGACACCAAAACTGTGATGAACATGTGAATAAATCAAGATAATTTGTAAAAGTATTAAAAGAGAGAAGAGTTGTAATACAATGTGTGTATACATACGCTTCAAGGACTAATATAGATAGAGGTGCAAGACTTCGAGGGAAAGAAGCCTTATAGGGATAAGATGAAAATTATTTCTGCCTAATCATGTGCAATTTCTAACTACTAAATGTATATCTATAGCCTCCCCAAATGGTAGTACCGCAAACAATGGGAGCATCGTGGATGGTCGAACTGGAGAGAGATCAAAGGTAGAACCAATGGGCTAACATCACCCCACAATTGGAGTGGGAGTGTCGTAGACGGTGTCATGTCGCAAATGCCTTGACTATGGAGGAAGTCAACGAGGTGCGTAGGCAAGGTGTTAGCCCTTGTGTTGATTTCTGGAGGTCAGGTGTAAGTGTGTCGAGGTAGCCACATGTGGTGTCATGGACACATGGGTGCCTCAAGAAGAAGTCGGGGTGTTATTGCGATAATCGTTGAAGAGGATGTCGATGTTGAAGACGATGTTGTTGAAGCCATTTTATACGAGACTCCACCCTGAATTTTCCAGGCTTGGGGTCATGTCGGGGCAAAGGAATGCCTCAATGTTGCTAGTATGGGAATGCGTAGATGGGGATCATCATGAATTGTACGCCATGTTGGAGTGACTAGCGGAGGAGGCCTATAGGACAATTGTGGTGCCAAACGATATGGGGGCAAAAGGTGACAATGTAACCCACGGTTGCCAGAGTAGACGAAGTAGTTGGCAGGAAACAACAAAATTGGCGATGAGCTTGTGCCAAAGTCATAATAGGGATTGTAGGTGGAACTATGGGTACCTTGAAGGGTTCACGCTAATTCTCAATAGAAGCATGGTGGAGGTGCTCGACGTAGGCGGGGGAGAACTCAATGGAGTAACAATGACCATGCGCGGACAATTGTGATGATGCGCCTAGGGAGACGGCACAATGGGTGCCAAGATAGAAGTCAACGCAAGGGGGCGGCAGTGTTGATCGTTTGTGAAGACACTACGACCCGAGGGGGTGACATAGCTATAGTTTTCAAAAGTCAGTGCAATGGCATGGGAGGCCACTAGCTACATACGCACCTAAAGAGGTGATGCAACAACTGTTAGCATGGGCCACGGGGCGATAACACTATGATCTGAAGTGGCGCCGTGGCATCCCATTGCCTGATCGATGGAGGTACCGGTGAACTCGATGACAATCTACATAGGACTTGTGACAGTGTCTGCAAATGACATATCACACCACTCGCACAACTATGACAGACACTAAAGTAATCGGTAGATCAACTATATGGCTTGAATAGGGGACTATGAATGTTTAGCTTTTCTTCACAATTTCAAGTATAAGTGTGGAAAAATTAGTTCGATAGATATGATATCTAAGGTGAGCACAACCTATATAGCAAGGCAAAGGTAGCTGCACATGTGAAATAAGAGCAACAACTAACTAGCAAGCACAAGCGCAAAGTAAAGGAGTGGAGAACAGATTAACCAAAAGTTGGAGGCGAGTGTGCGTCATGAAGTTCACATTCTCGGGCAAGTGCTTATTTCTGCTGGAGGCAGGAGCCAGAGCTTCCCGAATGATGTCGTATGCTCATCATATTCTCATTGAGCTTCACACTAAAGGAAAGACCTCAATCCACTAGTGGTTGGTCCTGAGGTGCCATCGAACATTAACAAACTTTTCCAGAGGAAACCATAATAAGGAAAATGCCTGGAAGGATTCAAACCGTCCAAGCATCCCCAAAAACTCTAAGGGTAAGAAGATCTACCTAGGATCCAAGGGTGGTTCAAAATTTTCTTTGATAGAAGTGTAGATCTGGATCTCGTCTAGCTATCCCTAATGTTTGAGCAAGATTGGGGGAACTAGGGAGGGTAATAAGGTTTGAGATTTGTTTTAATGGGGGTGAGAGAAATGGATTCATCACCTTCCTTGTGGGGAATAAAGTGGGCTTATATAGGTGGCCCAAAAATCCAATCATCATGTAGTCATTCTACGTGCCCCGGAGACTCCACGCAACATTCAGGTAGGCTTTGGGATTTCCAAAGAATTGTAACTCATTAACTACATGCCTCTTAACAAACTGGGTTTTGTACAGAGGTTGCTTAGAGGCTCTAGGCCCAGACCTTCCCAGCTGACTCTGAGCTTTCCAAAGAGCTATAACTCAAGAGGTTCTAGCTTATTGACAACCAGGAGGTTGGCCGGAGGTTCCAAGGTCCAAAAACAAATCCAAAACAGAGAATTTAAGGGTCTCTCTCTCTCTCTCTTCTCTCCATGGGTGAGATAGTGGATACATTTTTTCTAATTGTTCATGGGTTGATTCCCATGAATTGACCAGCGTGCCCCCTATTTATAGTACAACTTTCCTATCGACTAACAAAATAAAAAAATCAACAAGGCGCCGTCTTTTTCCTCTTTCTGAGTCAGGGGGATCTCCATCCATGGATGCTCGCCTTAGAATGTGCCAACACTCTATTTATAGACTCAATCACATGGTTAGATAACTAATCATGTTGTCATTAACACCAAGACTACTTATCGCATGTCCTTTTAGAGGCGTCCCGATCAGAGAAGCTAGTGACGATTGCCATCATATATCGATGAAAAGAAGAAGTGGTGGGTTGATGGCTTAATCAAGCGTCCCCAAGAAGATCACATGCCTTCCCATGCCTTGCGGTAATGGAGATTTTTGATGTGGTCGACGCCATTGTCGGAGGAGAGACATGCAAGGATTCTATGATTAGTGAACCAAAAATAAATCAACAGTCATGTGACGCGTGGAGAGAAAAGTCAATCTCACATTGAAAGACGAGGTTTATAGATTAGAGGTGGGTTCATAGGAGATTGTAAAAATTATACTTGAAAATAGAGTATTCCAAGGATTTGACAAACTCAAATTGAAAACTAAGTAAGTATATTGAAGCAACATGAATAGTTCTAGAAAATGATAATAATGAAAACAGTGAGAGAGATATCATTTAGTACTGACATACATGAAGATACACACGCAGATAACAACTGGCACAAGTACAAGCATATGAAGAACATAACTTACTCTAGACATAAAACTAAAACAAAGAGAGATTCAACACTGAAGCGCTACAAAACAATATCAACTAAGTAAGAACACCATATAAACTAATATGAACGAAAGTGGGCCAGATAGTAGCAATATTGCAGTGAGACTCGGGATTTGTTTAACAAATTTCAAGTTGTTGGCAACAACTCTATGTCTTCATGGGAGAGACTGAGCTCGATGCTCTGAAGTCACTTAGACTTCACCTTATTTTCCTTAGGCTAAGTTCCTCATATCTAGCACAATACTTGTGGTAGATCTTGTTGAAAGGATCGAGATGGACCCAAAGGGGGGATGAATAGGTACAATTACAAATTTTAATTACTTATTAGCAAAGTTGGGCAAATGCGGAATATAAATGTGAGCATAACTAATTGCTAAGGTGATTTAAGTACTAACAACAAGCTGATAACAATGTTATAGTGAGATAAGCAACACAATATGCTATGGTAAGTGCATGGTCAAATTACCAAATTAAGCCACAAGTAAAGAGATAAGGTTAGGGATAACCGAAGCTCCGGAGAATGTATCATGATATTTACTTCCTTGGAGGGAAGCTACACTTCCACTTGCAGTGAACTCTGCACCGACACAAACCAGTTTTTGAAAAAAATCAACAAATTGGATGCTAACAAATTGATGCCTAACCTTTTTGAAGATGCTAAATTTTCAAGAGTAATAAGAGGGATTTCTAGGTTCAAAGGTGTTTCTACTTATAGGGGCGTCATGGAAATCTAACCATTGTGTCAAAAGTTCTACAACTTGAAAGACACGTAAGGACCTAGTCCTTCAACAACCACCGGAATTGAAAATTAGTGCGCAGGAAAACTTGTAAACTCTAAATAACCTAGGGAAAATCCATAAGCCGAGTTCTCTAACTCCCGATGAAGTAGCTAATAAACCATAAAGAATCTAGGGCAAATCCTGATTGAATTCCAAGCAATAGACATTGTATGTAAAGTTACTTGAAGATGTATGGTTAAAAATCCTACAGCACAGCTGATCGCGATGGATTCTTGATTACAAGTAACTAAACTGATGAAGAGCGAGACTATGGTGGTGAAAATGACTACGGAGATGGGATGTTGATGAATGATGCGTAGATGGGAATGGTGATGATGACGATTGCGTGGAAAATGTTGAAAGAATTGGGTTTCAGGCGCCTCTACTATGAATTAGGCCCGGGTCCCTTCACGAAAGATGTTGGGGGTCACATCACAGAGGTGGTGGGCACCTGGTACGACTAGTATTAACCGTATCGTGCACCATCTTCTCCTATGGAACCTCTTGTGTGTCCCAAGCGTATGGGAATAATCTTCATATCTAGAATATCTCATATATGGCTTGATTTTCCATCTACAATTGTCCAGTTATGCAAGGAACAAAATAAAAAAGGAAGATTTGTAGTCATTTGCATTTAGTAGTCAATAATTGGCAAATCAAAGAGACAATCTCAAAAATATATGAGAATATCTTTTTTAGGGAATATATGAGAATATCTGACTTAAACATGTGTAAAAATGAGTGAAAAAGTCACTGATCAATTGACATCCTTTAGTTAAATCAAATCTTCATGGACTACTCATATGTGTATACCCAATAAACATATCAGTCCCGCAATTGTTTGTGTTGAATCATCAAAATCCTCTAGGGGCACTATATGCACCCACACACATCTCTTCTAAAGCCAACAACAGGTGATTGTGGCGGTTGCCTGGAGGCTCCAGGCCCAGACCTTCCCAGCTGACTCTGAGCTTTCCAAAGAGCTATAACTCAAGAGGTTCTAGCTTCTTGACAACCAGGAGGTTGGCCTGAGGTTCCAAGGTCCAAAAACAAATCCAAAACAGAGAATTTAAGGGTATCTCTCTCTCTCTCTCTCTCTCTCTCTCTCTCTCTCTCTCTCTCTTCACTCCATGGGTGAGATTGTGGATACATTTTTTCTAATTGTTCATGAGTTGATTCCCATGAATTCACCAGTGTGCCCCCTATTTATAGTACAACTTTCCTACCGACTAACAAAATAAAAAAAATCAACAAGGCGCCGTCTTCTTCCTCTTTTTGAGTTAGGGGGATCTCCATCCATGGATGCTCGCCTTAGAATGTGCCAACACTCTATTTATAGACTTAATCACATGGTTAGATCACTAATCATGTTGTCATTAACACCAAGACCACTTATCGCATGTCCTTTTAGAGGCGTCCCGATCAGAGAAGCTAGTGATGATTGCCATCATATATCGACGGACAGAAGAAGTGGTGGGTCGATGGCTTAATCAAGCGTCCCCAAGAGGACCACATGCCTTGCCATGCCTTGCGGTCATGGAGATGTTTGCTGTGGTCGACGCCATTGTCGGAGGAGAGGCGTGCAAGGATTCTATGATTAGTGAACCAAAAATAAATCAACAGTCATGTGATGTGTGGAGAGAAAAGTCAATCTCACATTGAAAGTCGAGGTTTATAGACTAGAGGTGGATTCATAGGATATTGTAAAAATTATATTTGAAAATAGAGTATTCCGAGGATTTGACTAACCCAAATTGAAAACTAAGTAAATATATTGAAGCAACATGAATAGTTCTAGATAATAATAATAACGAAAATAGTGAGAGAGATATCACTTAGTACTGACATACATGAAGAGACAAACGCAGATAACAACTGGCACAAGTACAATGAAACAATGAGTGATTCAACATTGAAGCGCTACAAAACAATATCAACTAAGTAAGAACACCATATGAACTAATATGAATGAGAGTGGGCCAGATATAGTAGCAATATTGCAGTGAGACTCGGGATTTGTTTACCGAAGTTCAAGTTGTTGGCAACAACTCTATGTCTTCATGAGAGAGACTGAGCTCGATGCTCTGAAGTCACTTAGACTTCACCTTATTTTCCTTAGGCTAACTTCCTCATATCTAGCACAATACTTGTGGTAGATCTTGTTGAAAGGATCGAGATGGACCCAGAGGGGGGATGAATAGGTACAATTACAAATTTTAATTACTTATTAGCAAGTTTGGGCAAATGTGGAATATAAATGTGAGCCTAACCAATTGCTAAGGTGATTTAAGTACTAACAACAAGCTGATAACAATGATATAGTGATATAAGCAACACAATATGCTATGGTAAGTGCACGGTCAAATTACCAAATTAAGCCACAAGTAAAGAGCTAAGGTTACGGATAACGGAAGCTCCGGAGAATGTATCTTGATATTTACTTCCTTGGAGGGAAGCTACACTTCCACTTGCAGTGAACTCTGCACCGACACAAACCAGCTTGTGAAAAAATCCACAAATTGGATGCTAACCAATTGATGCCTAACCATTTTGAAGATGCTAAATTTTCAAGAGTAATAAGCGGGATTTATAGGTTCAAAGGTGTTTCTATTTATAGGCGCTTCATGGAAAACTAACGGTTGTGTCAAAAGTTCTACAACTTGAAAGACATGTAAGGACCTAGTCCTTCAACAACCACCAGAATTGAAAGTTAATGCGTAGGAAAACTTGTAAACTCTAAAGAACCTAGGGCAAATCCATAAGCCAATTTCTCTAACTCCCGATGAGGAAGTTAATAAACCATAAATAATCTAGGGCAACTCCTGATTGAATTCCAAGCAATAGACATTGTATGTAAAGTTACTTGAAGATGTATGGATTCTTGATTACAAGTAACTAAACTAATGAAGAGCGAGACTATGGTGGATAATAACTGCAGAGATGGGATGTTGATGACTGATGCGTAGATCAGAATGGTGATGGTGACGATTGCGTGGAAAATGATGAAACAATAGGGTTTCGGGCACCTCTACTGCCAATTAGGCCCGGGTCCCTTCACGGAAGATGTTGGGGATCACGTCACAGAGCTGGTGGGCACCTGGTACGACTAACCGTATCGTGCACCGTCTTCTCCTATGGAACCTCTTGTGTGCTCCCAAGCGTATGGGAATAATCTTCATATCTAGAATATCTCATATATGGCTTGATTTTCCATCTACAATTGTCCAGTTATGCAAGGAACAAAATAAAAAAGGAAGATTTGCAGTCATTTTCATTTAGTAGTCATTAATTGGCAAATCAAAGAGATAATCTCAAAAATATATGAGAATATCTTTTTTTAGGGAATATATGAGAATATCTGACTTAAACGTGTGTAAAAATGAGTGAAAAAGTCACTGATCAATCGACATCCTTTGGTTAAACCAAATCTTCATGGACTACTCATATGTGTATACCCAATAAACATATCAGTCCCGCAGTTGTTTGTGTTGAATCATCAAAATCCTCTAGGGGCACTATATGCACCCACACACATATCTTCTAAAGCCAACAACAGGTGATTGTGGCGGTTGTTCTGATGGATCTTGCTGCAAGATTCAACAACATCCATGTCTCCCCATCTTCCTTAGATCCAACAACACTGTTGGGGAATGTAGTAATTTCAAAAAAATTCCTACGCGCACGCAAGATCATGGTGATGCATAGCAACGAGAGGGGAGATTGTTGTCCACGTACCCTCGTAGACCAAAAGCGGAAGCATTATAACAACGCGGTTGATGTAGTCGTACGTCTTCAAGGCCCGACCGTTCAAGCACCGAAACTACGGCACCTCCGAGTTCTAGCACACGTTCAGCTCGATGACAATGCCCGGACTCCGATCCAGCAGAATGTCGGGGAAGAGTTCCGTCAGCACGACGGCGTGGTGACGATCTTGATGTTCTACCGTCGCAGGGCTTCGCCTAAGCACCGCTACAATATTATCGAGGACTATGGTGGAGGGGGGCACCGCACACGACTAAGAGATCAAGAGATCAATTGTTGTGTCCTTGGGGTGCCCCCTGCCCCCGTATATAAAGGAGCAAGGGGGAGGCCGGCCGGCCCTCTATGGCACACCCCCAAGAGGGGAATCCTACTAGGACTCCAAGTCCTAGTAGGTTTCCACCTAAAGGGAGAGAGGGGGAAGGAAGGAGAGGGAGAGGGAGAAGGAAAGGGGGGCGCCGCCCCCCTCTCCTAGTCCAATTCGGACCAGAGGGGGAGGGGCACGCGGCCTGCCCTAGGCCGCCCCTCTCTCTCTCTCCACTAAGGTCCATCGAGGCCCATTAGTTCCCCCGGGGGTTCCGATAACCCTCCGGCACTCCGGTTTTATCCGAAACTTCTCCGGAACACTTCCGGTGTCCGAATATAGTCGTCCAATATATCAATCTTCATGTCTCGACCATTTCGAGACTCCTCGTCATGTTCGTAATCACATTCGGGACTCCGAAAAAACTTCGGTACATCAAAACTCATAAAATCATAATATAACTGTCATCGAAACCTTAAGCGTGCGGACCCTACGGGTTCGGGAACTATGTAGACATGACCGAGAACCATTCCGGGTCGATAACCAATAGCGGAACCTGGATGCTCATATTGGCTCCTACATGTTCTACGAAGATCTTTATCGATCAAACCGCACAACAACATACGTTGTTCTCTTTGTCATCGGTATGTTACTTGTCTGAGATTCGATCGTCGGTATCTTAATACCTAGTTCAATCTCGTTACCGGCAAGTCTCTTTACTCGTTACATAATGCATCATTCCGTAACTAACTCATTAGCTACATTGCTTGCAAGGCTTATAGTGATGTGCATTACCGAGAGGGCCCAGAGATACCTCCCCGACAATCGGAGTGACAAAACCTAATCTCGAAATACGCCAACTCAACATGTACCTTTGGAGACACCTGTAGAGCTCCTTTATAATCACCCATTTACGTTGTGACGTTTGGTAGCACACAAAGTGTTCCTCCGGTAAACGGGAGTTGCATAATCTCATAGTTATAGGAACGTGTATAAGTCATGAAGAAAGCAATATCAACATACTAAACGATCAAGTGCTAAGCTAACGGAATGGGTCAAGTCAATCACATCATTCTCCTAATGATGTGATCCCGTTAATCAAATGACAACTCATGTCTATGGTTAGGAAACTTAACCATCTTTGTTTAACGAGCTAGTCAAGTAGAGGCATACTAGTGACACTATGTTTGTCTATGTATTCACACATGTATTATGTTTCCGGTTAATACAATTCTAGCATGAATAATAAACATTTATCATGATATAAGGAAATAAATAATAACTTTATTATTGCCTCTAGGGCATATTTCCTTCAAACACGGCCATGGAGGGATGGAGGATTCTGTGGTGCTTCTCATTAGATTTCATGGCAGATCTGGATGGATGGAGGGTGCAACATGACATTGAAAATAGCCTAGGAAATTGAAGCTCAGGAGGGGACCCAACAATGGAGGTGGAAGACGGGGAGCATGAGAGGTACATGAAAATGGCTTTCGTGAAGACATTGGGAGAGGCGGGAAGGGCGACCATGCAGAACGGCCGCCGGGACGATAGTAGAGGACCTATCTAGGCATTAGCGTTGAAGGTTTGATGACCAATGAAGTGGCTGCGCATTCACACACACACACACACACACACATATATATATATAG
>LR880968.1:804378040-804415148 GCA_904067115.1 Aegilops sharonensis | reverse complement strand
CCCCCCTCTTTCCCTCTACCTCTCCCCCTTCCTTTCCCCCTCCTAGTAGGAGTAGGAAAGAGGGAGTCCTACTCCTACTAGGAGGAGGACTCCTCCTCCTTGGCGCGCCCCCAAGGGCCGGGCGGCCTCCCCCCTTGCTCCTTTATATACGGGGGCAGGGGGGCACCCTAGAATACACAAGTTGATCTTCGTGATCGTTCCTTAGCCGTGTGCGGTGCCCCCCTCCACCATATTCCACCTCGGTCATATCGTAGCAGTGCTTAGGTGAAGCCCTGCGTCGGTAGAACATCAGCATCATCACCAGGCCATCGTGCTGACGGAACTCATCCCCGACACCCTGCTGGATCGGAGTCCGGGGATCGTCATTGAGCTGAACGTGTGCTGAACTCAGAGGTGTCGTACGTTCGGTGCTTGGATCGGTCGGATCGTGAAGACGTACGACTACATCAACCGCGTTGTCATAACGCTTCCGCTTACGGTTCGCGAGGTTACGTGGACAACACTCTCCCCTCTCGTTGCTATTCATCATCATGATCTTGCGTGTGCCTAGGAATGTTTTTGAAATTACAACGTTCCCCAACAACCAGGTGTTGGCCCTTAAGGAACTCTAGTTTGGTGACCCTAAACCCTAAACCCTAAACCCTGATTTGCATGTTTGGTGGTATGTAGCCAGAGTTTTCCTTCCCTAACCCTAGGCGGCTAGGGCAAACTCTTCCCTCCAAACTTTGTCGGCGATCGAGCCCGTGGATTCGCCTCCTCTCTGCCTACCGTTCCGGCAGCTGTGCTGGGAAGGGGAATCCCGGTGCCTCGACTCCGGTTAGTAGTTTAGGTTAGGGCTTTTAGTCCTCACATGGTGCGGTACTCGAGCGGATGGCGGTGCTACTTCTTCGAGTTTGTCTTTCGGGCTCCGATCCTCCTTGAGTTCATCCATCTGGATATAGTCGGTGGAGCTCCGGCGTAGATTCCTGCTGTCTCTTTGGGGCGATGAGATTAGGGTTTCTCGTCTTGTGGCGAGATTTGGTGTCAGGTGTTTCAGATCTATCCAAGGGTTCAATGGCGACGACTGCGGCTCCAGGGCGCTGGCCCTTAGGGACACGTGCACGAAGACTTCCCGACTGTCATCGACAACGTCAAGCCGACTCCGGTAGGGGAGCGGCGATAGTGGCGCGTCGGCGGCTCATTCTTGCGGCAGTAGTGGTTGTTTGGGGGTCTTGGAATCTCAATGTAACTTTTATTATGTTTGAAATGCTTTGTACTTTTGCTGAACTTTGATAATAGATCTGGATCATTTTCAGAAAAAAATTAAACCTTGGTATGCGGCTACATAGGTCGCTAAAACTAATTGTTTTTGTTGATTTGGGCTTGTTTTGTGGGATACAATTTTGGAAAAATGGTACTTGACAGAAAGGGCGGCCACTCTCGCTTATTTATTGAAAATAGGTTTTGGAGCCTGATCCTGGAGCTCACCCTTTTGGGGGCCCGGACTGATTTCCAGGTGCAGAAACCCCGGCACACGGCCATGGGATGGTCGCCAAAACTCATTCTTTTCGTCAATTCGGGCTTGTTTTGTGGGCTGGTTCATTATTTTGGGTGTCTCGGCATGATTTTCACGCTAGTGGAGGTCACCAGAACTCATTGGTTTCGCCGATTCGGGCCTGTTTCATGGGCTAGCTCATCGTTTTTGGTCCAGGGCAATTTCCATGTTCGGGGAACCATGGTACATGGCTCCAGGGAAATCGCCAAAACTCCATGGCGCGAGTACGGCTCCTTGCCGAACTGCCAATCCACCGTGAGATTGCAGTTCGCAATATGGTTCACCGTGTCCGCCACCTCTGCGTGGGGCATGTCCTTGGAGCACAGCCGATTGGGGTCCCGGTGGCCGCTCATTTGACAGATCAGATGAGGTCGGCCTTGGAGCGGAAGGACTCGGCGCACCACGAAGGCGGCCAGCAGGTCGGCCCCGGTCAAGCCCTCCGACTGCGTCAGTACTCGGAGTCGTGCGACGGCGGCGGCACCAGCAGGAGTCAGCGTCCTGGCCCGGTGGGACCAGCTGGGGAGCCTCCCCGCCAGAACGCCGGCTTTGTAAGGCGTCAGATTGACCCAGTCGCCTTCTGAGGCGACGTTCTTCATGTAAAAATAGGACCACTGCCACATCTTCCCCGACTTGATCAGCGGAATGGTGGGAAACGGATTGTCGGCCACCGATCTCCACATCGCGATGAAGGTGCCGCACAGAGCCGGCACGCCGGCGACGTGCGTGCCGAGCTTGGACTGGAAGAACTCCCCCCACAGCTCGATGGTGGGGAGAAAGCCGAGGAATCCTTCGCACAAGGTGGCGAAGGCAGCCAGCAGCACCACCGTGTTCGGAGTAAGGTGGTGCGGCTGGAGCCCGTGGAACTCCAAGAAGGCGCGGAAGAAGCCGCTCGCCGACAACCCTAGGCCGCGCATGAGGTGCGAGCGGAATACGACCCGCTCGCCCTCCTCCGGCACCGGCGACATTTCTCCCGCCGGCACGGCGCGGGTCCGCACTAGGCTCTTGCCGGGGAGGCGGTGCGTCTGGCGGAGGAATTCGATGTGGTCGTCGTCCACCTCGGAGCCGTCCCACACGCCTGAGCGCGCGGCAGGAGGTGCAGCGGCGGAGGAAGAGCTCATCGCCGCAGCGTGGCGTGGTTCGGCGCGGCGGCGGCAAGAGAAAGAAGAAGCAGGAGGAAGCAGTGGGAGCAGGGAGATGGGCGCGCGTGCTTCGCCGCCCCCCTCCTCCCGCCTACTTATAGGCTCATGGGCTGAGAAGCCGATGGGGCGGGCGTGGGATTAACTGCGCCCAGGACCCCACGCCCCCACGATTTAACCCACGAAGTTACTGCGCGCAGTTACAACGTGGGAACCCAAACCGTCCGCACGGCCGCAACGGATCCATTCGCGCGCCGAGGCACGGTAGTGGCGGGTCCTGCCTGACGGCCTGTCTCGTCACGCGTGTGGGTGGGCAGACTGACCCTGCCGCGTGGCGCCACGCGACGGGCCCGCAACGGGCCGCCGCCTGGAAGCTTATCAGGCACGCTGCCTGGTTCCCGCTACGACTTTCAAACTCTCTAAGGGGAAACTCTCTAAGGGGCAAGACGGTCTTCTGCGAGTCCGGCTCCAGCTAGTCGGCCTAGAGGAAGACGGCGAGCAAGGCCCAGATTCCACTACCAGAAGGATGAAACTGTTGAGGCTCCTCGACATATCGCCCTCGACGCCTCACCAGCTTCGGGGACTACTGTCGGAGTAATGGGCCACGGGTAGGCAAACCCGAGCCCCGGACCTTTCAAGACAACGGGGTAGGCTGCGCCCCTCAAGACCCCAAGACGAAGAGCCGCCTTTTCAGAATCGGCGGCAAGGCCGCTGACTGCCCCTCACGGCCGAGTCCTAGGGACGGCTTCGAGATAAGCCGACTCCCAACTGGCGGCTTCCAGAGAAGCCGGCTATGGGGAGTCGACCCGCGACTCCAATCATCTCCTGCCTTCGCGACTATGGATGGGACGGGGTGCGGCCACCGCGCGGCCCATCCCTGCCCCGTTCGCAAAAGGAAGGCATGGCCACAGTGCGCCGTACCAATGAAGATCTCCATCCGGCACGGCACTATTGCCATGCCGGCCCTGACATCAGCCCCGTGGGCGGCGCCCTGTGCCCACGACGGCCTGTCTGTACGACCCAGAGACGGCGGGACCCGCCTGTCGGAGGGGGTGCAGAAGACGGCGAGAGCGCCACAAAACGGACCAGTTGGGAGTCGGCCCCCAGGAGTCGGCCGACCCCTCCCACGGGTCCCGCACGCCATTAACGAGAGAAGACAGGGAATGACAACAGTGATCGCCCGTCAGGCGGCGGCACTGTTGCCATGACCCCATGACCAAGCCATCGTCATTAGAGGCGCGGCTACAGTAATCCGCAGCCGGCAAGACCCGCCCGTGGCGGACAAGGCCTGTCGGCCCCATGCCGGGCCCGTCGGCGGGGCCCACTAGTCGGCGGGCCCCAGCAGTCGGCGGAGAAGATGGCGACCTGAGAGACAGACGGCTGGGACTTGCGCCCAGCCGGATTACCCTTGTACCCCCGGGGGGTAGGCCTATATAAACCCCCCGGGGCACCCATGCAACGGGTTGGACCCTGATAGCTTTAGACACATCGAGGGAAGATAAGAGCTAGCCGTGCCCTTCTCCTTCCTCACCCCGAACAGCTCAAGGAGCAACCTTGTACCCACTTTGCCATAGTGATCATGCGGAGACCCCGTAGAGCAGCAGTAGGGGTATTATCTCCACGGAGAGCCCTGAAGCTGGGTAAGATCTGCCGGCGTGCATGCCTTCACCTCATCCCGTTTCCAGGCACCGACGACATTCTGCTCGCACCCACCATGATAAGCCATCTTTTGGCATATGTCGCACCCAACCCCTGACATTTGGCACCAACCCCTGACATTTGGCACCCACCGTGGGGCTAGGTGCACCGTCGTCCGAAGACCTGCTCTGGACGAGAAACCTTTTCCTCCCTGGCGAGCGCAGCCAGCCGGAACGCCAGATGGAGTCTGCGCCGATGCACTGCACGGCGCTGAGATCGCCTGCGCGGCCAGCTGCCTCGCCAAACTTGCCGGCGAGATTCGCCTCTCAGACTCTCGTGATCCAGACGAGAATGACATTCTAAACAGAGGCAACTATTACATAGTAAGGGTGACATAGATGAGGATGACCAAATGGCAAGGAATATGCATAACAAAAGAAAGAACTACCCATCTAGAACAAGCAGCAAAGATAACAAAATCATTCGAAGAGATGATCCAACACCATCATAATTTGCTGCCCTGCTTCAGCGACCAGTGATCCGGAGACACCAGTACTCCACCCTTTCGACGCAACAGCCCAATTACCTATCAACCTGAAGGCTTGAACCACATCACTGCATGTCGTAATTGAGACATCCAAGGATCAAAGTTAATCCTGATGCCTTTGCCATTCTCACCTTCTTTTGGCTGCAGGCTGTATCGTTGATAATCAAGGGAGTTTGCTCCCGAACTCCTAGGGCTTGCCGGTTTGACACATATTTCCATAGCAAACGGAGCCTCTCTTCCATCAAGGTACTTGCCAACGGTGATCTCCTGGTTAATCGGATAAATGAGTCTGAGAAACAGAGAGTGTGAACCAAGGTTGTTTACCCGCCTCCAACTAAAAAGATCCTGAAGGCCCCAACAAGCTGGTATCCTGCTCATAGACGTAACAACCACTGTCCGGATACTCACGTATTTCACGGTGCTTGTATCTAGTGGGGTTTTTTCAATATAACTTTTCCGGCTCATGTGTTCGAATGACCATTAGTCTTTTGCCGTCGTCTGATCAAGCGAGGAACCAGTTGTGCTTCCCTGTTTTTGGCAAAGGTTGTGTGATTACAAAGGGCAGTAACTGTAGGGACACTGCATCATATCAAAAAGGACAGGCATTGTTAATGTAAGATCATCATTGTTCAGAGTATGAGTAGGATAATGCAAGAAACAACATTGATATGTCCCTGTTGGAACTGGGAGGAAAATACAGGGAAATGTATACTGGGTTCGAAAATATAGAAGTGCCATGCATGGTTATACTCATGTTATCTCGCAATCGATTCTTCACAAGAAACTACCATGTCATGCATGTTATGTAATCATGTTCTGTCCTCACAAACAAAATTTTCAAGGTAACTAATAGACCATGCATTGTTATATACTCGTGTTCTGTGGGCAAATTTTTTGTGAGGATATTATTCTAGCCATTGATTGCTGAAGGGCGAATATAGGTATGTACACATGGTAAGCGTTACAGGATTTCACTACTTCCAAATATAGAGTTCTCCATATGCACATTTACTTCCCTATTGTATGGTTAGATGAAACCAATAGTGTGGTGCATGTTTCTACATCATGAAAATTAGGAAACTAACATGGCCATTGATACACACTCATATTTAGTAGTAGTATATAGATTAATGTAAAATAAGGAGAATATCCATATATTCCTAACCGTTTGATTATTCAGGGGTACAAATTGGCTGTAATGACATGGTCACAATCACATGAATTAACTCATTCCAAATATAGTTGATTTATGGCGTCTCTAGTACATTGCCATAGTTCTACTCAAATTCTGCTCAAACAGGGATATGCCAATCATCACAAAAATTTCAAATAGTGTCATGGCTTCATCATTAACATGAGACGGAAACAACTTACACACGCCGTCCCAGCAATACGTGGTGCCATCTGCTTTGTCGATCGCGTAGATGTTGCCATTGTGTTCAGTAGCATCACAGGAGTGTGTATCAGCTTTGACGATGATCCACTACGAGCTGAGTTGTCTCCAGCTAAAGAAGGCACCGGCGTAAAGGTAGGTGAGTCCGCGGCCGAACAAGGCAATTAGCTTGAAGTCTGCGTACTTCACATGTCGTGTGGGCACTTGGCAGATTACAATCTTCTGCAAAACAAGGTCTGTCCAACTGACGTGGTAATCTAGATGACTTGGACCGCGATGGTAAAACTCTATATAATCCAACGGAGGAAGGATAATCTCATGGGAGGTCTGGAAGTTCACGAGCACCAACTTTTTACCATCTTCTCTGAAGGAAGCCATCCAGTGGGAGTTCATGCCGACCCAGTACATACGTGCCAAGAAGTTTCAGGCGATGGTGATCAGATCGAAGTCGAGGGAAATGATGTACAACGACCCACTACATACCTGCAAAGAAGTTTCGGCTAATGGAGATCGGATTGAAGTCGACGGGCATCATGTACGCCTCCGTATCATGGTGAGCCAATCTCGGAAGACCAGATAGAAGCAGGCAGGGTGTCTTGAAAACTTAGGCCTCGCTTCGACGATGGCCGTGTGCATGTCCCTCAAGCATGCAGCCAGTCGCAGGGCGCTCAACATATCCATACATGAACAACATAGGTCGAGGATGTCACTGGGGAGATTTCTCCAATCGCGGATCATATGGATGTTGTGCGGTTCGCGTTCGGCAATGGTGGAGTTTGGAAGGTGGGGGTTTTGGGGGGCTTGATTTATGGGGGAGAAGGATGTCAGTGCTCGAGCGGCTAGCGAGGGAATAGTGGTACCGGGGGAGGTGAGCGAGGCGACGATACACAGGGGTACAGTGAGATGGACATGGAGATGTAGTGGTGCTATGGGAGGGGAGAGGGAGACGAGGCGAGGCATGCTAATGTGATGTACAATGGCGGTGATAGACTGCACAGTGCACACAGTGAGGCTGACTTTGGTAACCCGAACACGTCGCCTGGACTAGTGTCAGGCGTAGGGTGTTGTCACTTCACTGTGAGGACCGGATGAATAGCATTTTGACCATCAAGTGTACCACAGTTGTACTACTACTACTAGTAGTAGTAGTAGGAACATGAGTACTCCAGTACTGTATAGCGGAAATAGGTCTCCCGTGCTAGCATGCCTGTTCACTTCATCCTCCAGGTATCATCCATATTGCGAGAAGAACCAAATTCTCGTGCATGCGGAAGCGCGAAGACGTGGCTTTTCTTTTTTGATGAGGATAACCGTGTATTCCTTAACCAGAGAATGTTGTGTCTCCCACACACGCGCCAATATACATCTGAACCAGCTACAACACATTTTTTATCTGTTTGCATAGGTCCCACCTATCAGGAAGGATGGGCACGTACACGAACAGGTATGACTCCTCGGTCTACCCGCATAGCCTTTTCGTTTAGTCTACCTAGCCATCTAATCAACTGCCTGCACACCACTTCTCCCATTTACTTCTCCATCGGGAACCAATTTTCCTCGGCTTCTTCACCTCCCCTTCGTCTTCATTTGCATCCAAACCCCACTGCGTTCATATTGTTTTAACCTCTTCACATACTCCTGGAGTAATTCCGAAGCCCCTTTAAATAATCATCTACTACTTCAGTTAGACTGGCCATCAAATCCTAATTCTCCAAACCATAGCCCTCCGTTCCAGCGGTTCCAAATGGCGAAAGAGATCGAGATGCAGGTTTTTAGCGTCCAACATGTCCTTATCGAAGGCTCGTTGAGCCTAGTTGCCACCGTCACCGTCCACCCAAGGGTTGTTCGGAAGTGGATCAACAATGTACCTAACTGCCTCGAAAAGCTAGAGATGAGTGTCATCGGTCTCGACGGAGAGTACATGGATTGTGCCACTGGGAAGATCCAACGTGCCGCCGTCCTTCAGCTATGCCTCAAAGATGATGTTTTGGTGTACCACATCATACACGCGCCCTCCATACTAGGTGAGCTTCACAATTTCTTGTCTCGGGAGGACATATACTTCTATGGGGCAGCCATCGAAGGGGACAAACAGAAGCTGGAGCCATACAACCTTCACGATTCCCACGACGCCGCTCCAACCCACGGCACCACGTCCCTCGACGTGTGCCTCACCCCTCTCGGCTGCACCGCCCCTCTGCCTTTGTGTGCCTGACATGTGGGCCACCTTAAATGCGGCGACCATCAAGTTTCTCACAGCCACACGCGATTCCCACGACGCCGCTGAGGGAGTCCTGGATTAGGGGGTCCTCGGACAGCCGGACTATGTACTTGTGCCGGACTGTTGGACTATGAAGATACAAGATTGAAGACTTCATCCCGTGTCCGGGTGGGACTCTCCTTTGCGTGGAAGGCAAGCTTGGCAATTCGGATATGTAGATTTCCTTCTCTATAACCGACTCTGTGTAACCCTAGCCCCTCCGGTGTCTATATAAACTGGAGGGTTTAGTCCGTAGGACGACAACAATCATAATCATAGGCTAGCTTCTAGGGTTTAGCCTCTATGATCTCATGGTAGATCAACTCTTGTAATACTCATGTAATCAAGATCAATCAAGTAGGAAGTAGGGTATTACCTCCGTCGAGAGGGCCCGAACCTGGGTAAACATTGTGTCCCCCGCCTCCTGTTACCATTAGCCTCAAACGCACAGTTCAAGACCCCCTACCCGAGATCCGCCGTTTTTGACACCGAAATTGGTGCTTTCATTGAGAGTTCCACTGTGTCGTTACGTTAAGGCTTGATGGCTCCTTCAATCATCCACAACGATGCGATCCAGGGTGAGGTTTTCCTCCCCGGACAGATCTTCGTATCCGGCGGCTTTGCACTGGGGGCCAACTCGCTTGGCCATTTGGAGCAGATCGATAGCTACGCCCCTGGCCATCAGGTCAGGTTTGGAAGCCTGAACTACACTGCCGACATCCGCGAAGATTTGATCTTCGACGGATTCGAGCCCATGACAGGTGCGTCGTACAGTCCCAATGGGCATGTCTTAGATCTGCTATCGGACGGTGTTCAGGAGAACGCACCTGCGCCTGCCTTGGCCTTAGATCCTAAGAAGATCGTGCCATCCAAGGACGGGTGGATAGGCCACGCCACGAAGGCCGCACACTCATCGAAAATAGAGCCGAACACAGACTTCGCCTCCAATGAGGTCTGTGTCATCGGACCCTCGGACTCGTCTCCGGCCATAGGCTCCGAACCGTGCGTATCCGTGCCTATCGAATCAGATTGGGCACCGATCATGGAGTTTACCTCCGTGGATATCTTTCAGCCCTCGCCCTTGGGCGATGTGCTAAATTCATTGAAATGACTCTCCCTATCAGGAGACTCCTGGCTGGACTATGTCCGGCTAGAGTGGGAAGCGGATGACGAAGGAATTCGTTCCCCAACCACCACACACTTAATAGCCACTGTCGACGACTCAACCGACATGCTCGATTTCGACTCCGAAGACATCGACGGTATGGACGACGATGCCAGATAATAACAGGAACCACCACCCACAGGGCGCTGGACAACCACCTCGTCAAAGAAAGCAATGGCGATGAGGCAACGGAGGATAACCCCCTTGAGAAGCAATCTAAGCGCCTGCGTCAGCGGCGCCACTCTAAGCCCCGCCATAGCAAAAATAGCGATACCGGCGCATGACACAATAGCACTCCGGATAATGCCGAAGACGAAAACAATCCCACCCAGCGAAGCTTCGAGCAAGCCCGACGGGAGGATGAGCAAGCTAGCCCTAATAAATAGGCAATGGATGGAGACTTAGAGGATGACAATTACATTCCCCTCTCCGAAGAAGAGGTGAGCCTCGGCGATGAAGAATTCATCGTGCCTGAGGATCCTATCGAGCAGGAGCGCTTCAAGCGCCGGCTTATAGCCACTGCAAAAAGCCTGAAGAAAAAGCAGCAGCAGATTCAAGCTAATCAAGATCTGCTAACTGATAGATGGACTGAGGTCCCGACAGCCGAGGAACACGGACTCGAGCACCCAACCAAAAGTTACCCAAAGCGCAGGTTGTTACCTCAATTCGAGGAGGAGGCACTAGAGCCTACAGTACCATTGCAGTATGCGACTGACTGGCCACCCCATGGCCGAGACAAAGCGGCGTATCAGCCCGAACAACCAGCCCGCACCCCGTCACCAAACAAACAAAGACACGAAGGCCCGGGGCTACACGCATGACCTGCGAGATGAATTGGAAAACAAAGCAGGACAGTCAAGATTGATCTACGGATCACGGGGGCGCGCCCCAACGCGTGACGATGACCGTCACGCCGGATATACTAAATACAAATCCGGACGGGCCGAATACAACAGACCAGACTCATTTGAGCTGCGTCGCGATGTAGCCCGGCATAGAGGCTCCGCACACCCCCTATGCTTCACTAACGAAGCAATGGATCATGAATTCCCAGAAGGGTTTAAGCCCGTGAATAACGATTCCTACGATGGGACTATAGACCCCGCGGTATGGATAGAAGATTTCCTTCTCCACATTCACATGGCCCGTGGGGATGATTTACACGCCATCAAGTACATCCCACTAAAACTCAAGGGACCGGCTCGGCATTGGCTGAATAGTTTGCCAGCAAACTCCATTGGAAGTTGGGAGAACCTGGAAGATGCATTCCTGGATAACTTCTAGGGCACTTATGTGCGACCACCGGATGCTGATAATTTAAGTCACATAACCCAACAGCTCGGAGAGTCCGCTAGGAAATTCTGGACTCGGTTCCTAACTAAAAAGTACCAAATTGTCGACTGTCCGGATGCCGAAGCCCTAGCGGCTTTTAAGCATAACATCCGTGACGAGTGGCTTGCCCGACACCTGGGCCAAGAGAAGCCGAAGTCCATGGCAGCCCTCACGACACTCATGACCCGCTTTTGTGCGGGCGAAGATAGCTGGCTGGCTCGCAGCAACAGCACATCAAGAAATCCTGGCACCTCGGATGCTAGAGATAGCAACGGCAAGCCCCGACGCAATAGACACAAGCGGCACAATAACAGCGATAACACCGAAGACATGGCCGACAATGCCGGATCCAGTGGCTCTAAGTCCGGTCAGCAGATAAAGCCACTCAAAAGAAACAATCCGGGCCCATCCAGTCTGGAACACATACTCGATCGCTCATGTCAAATTCATGGTACCCCCGATAAACCAGCCAACCACACCAACAGGGAATTTTGGGTGTTCAAACAGGCTGGCTAGTTGAATGCCAAAAACAAGGAAAGGAGGCCGCATAGTGATGACGACGAGGAACCCCGGCTGCCGAACACAGGAGGACAGAAGAAATTTCCTCCCCAAGTAAAAACGGTAAATATGATTTATGCAACCCATATTTCCAAGCGGGAACGGAAGCGTGCACTAAGGAACGTCTATGCGATGGAGCCAGTCGCCCCAAAGTTCAACCCATGGTCTTCTTGTCCGATCACCTTTGATCGCAGGGACCATCCGACCAGTATCTGTCATGGCGGTTTGGCCGCACTGGTCCTCGACCCCATCATTGACGGATTCCACCTCACACGAGTCCTTATGGACGGTGGTAGCAGCCTGAACCTGCTCTATCATGATATAGTGCGCAAAATGGGCATCGATCCCTCAAGGATCAAACCTACCAAAACCACCTTTAAAGGTGTAATACCATGTGTAGAGGCCTGTTGCACGGGCTCAATCACACTGGAAGTAGTCTTTGGATGTCCGGACAACTTCCGAAGCGAGGAGTTAATCTTTGATATCGTCCCCTTCCGCAGTGGCTATCACGCACTGCTCGGACGAACCGCATTTGCCAGATTCAATGCGGTAACGCATTATGCATACCTTAAGCTCAAGATGCCAGGACCTCGCGGGGTTATAACAGTCAATGGAAATACAGAACGCTCCCTCCGTACGGAGGAGCACACTACGGCTGAGGGAGTCCCGGATTAGGGGGTGTCCGGATAGCCGAACTATAACCTTCGACCGGACTCCTGGACTATGAAGATACTGGATTGAAGACTTCGTCCCGTGTCCGGATGGGACTTTCCTTGGCGTGGAAGGCAAGCTTGGCAATACGGACATGTAGATCTCCTCCCATTGTAACCGACTCTGTGTAACCCTAGCCCCCTCTGGTGTCTATATAAACCGGAGGGTTTTAGTCCGTAGGATGAACATCAATCATACCATAGGCTAGCTTCTAAGGTTTAGCCTCTCTGATCTCGTGGTAGATCTACTCTTGTACTACCCATATCATCAATATTAATGAAGCAGGAGTAGGGTTTTACCTCCATCGAGAGGGCCCGAACCTGGGTAAAAACATTGTGTCCCTTGTCTCCTGTTACCATCTGCCTAGACACACTGTTCGGGACCCCCTACCCGAGATCCGCCGGTTTTTACACTGACATTGGTGCTTTCATTGAGAGTTCCGCTGTGCTGTTGCCATCAGGAAGGATGCCTCATCCTGTCTTTAAAGACGGCTCTGTTGCTAAAGGAGCTCTGGCTATCGGCCAAACTCTCCGGCTAGACGGTTTTCTTATGACCGCCTGTTCGGCCGCCGCGCCGATGATGACTTCTCGGGTCATCAAAAGCAATCTTCACGTCAACTCGGAACTCGCCGACCAGTTAGATCCGATGGAGCTCTCCGAGCTCTTGGATCGCATCGCCGCCCTGGGTGTCGCTACAGACTACGATCAGATTAGGCTTAAACCCGATCTAAGAGAGATTAACTCTCCCCAGGTCACCCATCACATTGATGTGGTGGAGGAACAATGCGGCGACCCTTCATCTATCTTAAGGACTAACTATGTCCGGATTCCCAATCCCTCCAAGCCGGATACCCGCGGAGGGGAGGACGACACTCAAGACCTGAACTTAGAATCAGGCAACGGGCTAGATTCAGTGGACAACATCCAAGAATCCAAGCTTCCGAATTCGGAAACTCCTTGGCCCTTGAGCCTCAGATTGAGTGGGGTTTCGGATCTAATTCCACCCACCCACCCGAACATAGGCGATCTATCCAATATTAGGCAAGAGCCTGAAGAAACAATACATCATTACTGGGCCAGATTCCTCCTGGTTATGAACAGGATAAAGGACTGCCGCGAGGAAGATGCAATTTCTTTCTTCTGCAATAATTGCACGGACATGGGAATCCTCAACGCCATAGGTCGCCGTGAAATTACACGCTTTGCTAACTTGGCGTCCATAGTATGAAAGTACTATGCGATGGAAAGCGCCTGGAAAACCGAAGTAAGATTTTGGGACAATCCGGCCCCGAATACAAACCTAGTCCGAAACAAAAGGGTGCATTATCGCCAATCACCCGGGTTAAACACCAAAAAACAAAAACCCCCCACTCGGCATGGAACCGTACTGGAGGGATGGCTCAACGGACCCTGTAAAATTCATAGTACAAAGGGCGCCACACCAACTCATAGCCTTAGAGCATGTTGGATACTCCGGCAGGTGGCCAAAAGCGGCGAGGAGCTTCTAACCCCAGCATCCACAGAGCACCAGCCCAAGGATACCAGTACGGTATTAACAGTCTTCGAGACTTTTGCATCAAACAATATGCGAAAACAAACACTCCGCAGCCTTGCCGAAGTCTACCAAGTAGCAACAATAAATCCATGGAGTGACACGGCTATTACCTTTAATGCCAGTGATGAACCTAAATTCCGAACAGCCCGAGCACCAGCAGCATTGGTCCTCGGTCCAATAGTGGATGGCTTTCGCCTTTCCAAGGTACTCATGGACGGTGGCAGTGGATTGAACCTCATTTATGAGGAAACCCTTCGAAAAATGGAAATAGACTGGAGCCGCATTGAGCGAAGCAGCACAACCTTTAGAGGAATAATCCCCAGTCGGGAAGCGAGCTGCACAGGTAAAATCACACTGGATGTGTTGTTCGGCACGCTGGATAATTACAGGTCCGAGGAGGTCACGTTCCAAGTGGCCCCGTTCAGCAGCGGATACCACGCTCTATTAGGGCGAGAGGCATTCACAATTTTTCAAGCTATACCCCATTACGGGTACATGAAGCTCAAAATGCTCGGGCCCAACGGAATCATCACTCTTGCTAGTGACCCGGACATAGCACTCCGCGCCGAAAATAAGACAGCCGTACTAGCCCTTGAGGCACTATCCGAAGCCCTAGCGGCCGAGGAACTGACTGCGCTACGCTCCACGGTGAACAGGGATGATGTGATACTCGATAAAAGATCCAAGTCCATCTCCTTTAAACCAGCAGACAAAATAGTCAAATTCCAAGTCCACCCAACGGAGCCCACAAAAACGGCTTCCATAGGGGCACAATTAAACCCTGATGTAGACGCGGCACTACAGAATTCCTACGCGAAAATTGGGACATTTTTTCCTGGCACCCTTCAGACATGCCAGGAACCCCACGCCGGCTGGCCGAGCACAGCCTAAACATCCTAAAAGGATTCAAGCCAGTCAAACAGGCTCTTCGGTGTTTCTCCGAACCTAAGAGACAAGCCATGGGAGAGGAGCTAGCCAAACTATTGGATGCCGGATTCATCAGAGATATAAAACATCTGGACTGGCTAGCAAATCTGGTGATGGTACCAAAGAAGGACAAATCCTGGCGCCTATGCGTCGATTTCAAGGACCTCAACAAGGCTTGCCCAAAGGATCCCTTCCCCCTCCCCCGCATCGACCAAATTATCGACGCTACCGCAGGACACGATTCATTGTGTTTCCTCGATGCTTACTTTGGCTACCATCAAATTAAGATGGCAGAACCTGATCAAGATGCAACGGCATTTATCACCCCATACGGCCCATTCTGCTTCAACACAAAGCCCTTCGGGCTCAAAAACGCCGGCGCAACATATCAGCGCATGATTCAGACATGTCTGGCAAACCAGATCGGCAAAATAGTGGAGGCATACGTAGATGATGTGGTCGTCAAAACCAAGCATGCCGAAACCCTAGTAGACGACTTGAGGCTCACATTCGATAATATTCGAACATATGATATCAAGCTTAACCCGGAAAAATGTGTTTTTGGCGTACCAGCCGGAAAGCTCTTGGGCTTCATTGTATCCGATAGAGGAATTGAAGCAAACCCAGCCAAGATCCGAGCTCTGTCTCAATTGGATATCCCAAAGGACCTCAAACAAATACAAAAATTGACTGGATCCCATTTGGGAGAAAAGGCATTACCCCTCTATCGCCTCCTCCGGCGCACCGAACACTTCGAGTGGACGGATGCTGCCACGGCCGGACTCGAAGAAATAAAAGCCATATTGGCAACAAACCCGGTCTCGGCCGCGCCCAACATCGGCGAACCAATGCTATTATACATCACCGCAACTCATCAAGTTGTAAGCACGGTGCTCGTTGTCGATCGAGAAATGGACGGACACAAGTTTCCCCTTCAAAAACCAGTCTACTACGCGTCACTATCCTCACTCCATGAAAGTCACGGTATCCGCATTATCAAAAGATAGCGTACGCGGTGTTTATGGCATCCCGCAAGCTTCAACACTACTTTCAAGAGTGTTCGATAACACTAGCCTCCGAAGTACCTCCTAATGACATTATAAACAACCGCGACACGATGGGCCGGATTGCCAAATGGGCCATTGAGCTCCTCCCGTTCGACATATCCTAAAAGCCACGACGAGCAATTAAGTCGCAAGTTTTGGCCGACTTCGTCGCCGAATGGACTGAAGCCGAACTCCCTAAAGAGTACGGCACATATTCCAACTGGATCATGCACTTCGACGGCTCCAAAATGTTGGTTGGTCTGGGGGCTGGCGTCGTTCTGATGTCCCCAACAGGAGATACAGTTCAACACGTACTCCAGATAATGTATACGGACTCCAACAACGCAGCCGAATACGAGGCCCTTCTACATGGTCTCCGGATGGCAGTATCCATGGGAATTCAACGCCTAGAGGTGCGCGGGGACTCGAACCTCGCGATATCCCAAATAAATGGAGACTTTGATGCCAAGGATCCAAAAATGGCAGCTTATCGCAACGCCGCCCTAAAAATGTCAGCTCGGTTCGAAGGGCTCGAATTTCACCATATAGCCCGGGAAAACAATCAGGCAGCAGACATCCTGGCGCGCATTGGCGCAAAGCGCGATGCCGTCCCCCCAATATCTTCTTAGAGAGGTTGTTTAAGCCATCCGTATCATGGGAAGGGGAGTCCGGAAATAACAGCCCGGACCCAACAGCACTGCCCGACATCGAACATTCTGACACAATTGGAGGCTCTGCCAACGAATTAACATCTTCAGCCCACGTAATAATGGCAGTCATTGCCCCGTGGGCGGAAACATTCCTAGCCTACCTAACTAGGCAGGAACTTCCCGAGGACCAAAATGAGGCACGCTGCATAGTGCGGCGATCTAAAGCCTATAAAGTCCATGAGGGAGAGCTTTATAAGAAAAGCACCACCGGAGTCCTTTAAAGGTGTATCTCCGAAGAGGAAGGGCGGAATCTTCTGGCTAAAATTCATGCCGGACTCGGCTGGCACCACGCCGCAGCCCGGGCCCTTGTAAGCAAGGCCTTCCGTATAGGATTCTATTGGCCGACGGCCCGGACAGATGCTCAGGACTTAGTCCAACGATGCGTCGGTTGCCAACTCTTTGCTAATCAAAGCCACATGCCACCCACCACCCTCCAAACTATACCCATCACCTGGCCCTTCGCGATCTAGGGGCTTGATATGGTTGGACCCCTTAAAGGAGGAACCCACAAGCAAAAATACCTACTGGTCATGGTGGATAAATTCACCAAATGGATAGAAGCCAAGCCTGTTAAGACGACCGAATCCGGACTGGTGATAGACTTCATATCAGGGGTCGTACACCGTTACGGCGTCCCCCACAGCATCATCACTGATAACGACACGAACTTCACGGCCGACGAGGTCAAACTTTGGTGCAAAAACATGGGCATCAAGCTCGACTATGCTTCAGTCTATCACCCTCAAACTAACGGTCAAGTCGAGCGAGCAAATGGTCTAATAATGAGCGGCATCAAACCCAGATTAGTGCGGTCCTTCAAGGAATCTAACACGCAATGGGTAGAGGAGCTCAACTCCGTACTCTGGGGGCTGCGGACCACGCCGAATCGCACCACCAGATTCACACCATTCTTTATGGTATACGGCGCAGAGGCAGTTCTGCCCCGCGACATAATTCATGACTCACCTCGCGTGCGCATGTACGAAGAAAGAGAAGCCGAGCTCGATCGGCAGGACAGTTTGGATGCCTTGGAGGAGGAGCGTGATGTGGCCAAAGCCCGTTCCGCATTCTATCCACAGCAGGCTCGAAGATATCAAAGCAGAGAAGTACGGGCCAAAACTTACAATGTTGGCGAGTTAGTTCTACGCCTGCCGGACAAGAAAAAGGACAAACTCAAGCCCAAATGGGAAGGTACCTTTATTATCGACCAAGTCCTGACCGGTGGAGCGTACCGTCTGCGAGATGCATCGGATAACCGACTCGAGCCGAACCGATGGAACGCAGCCCGTCTCCGAAGATTCCACGCCTAGCGCCGGATTCTGCGTTCGTCTCCTTCCTCTGTCTATTTTTTACACATTAGCTTGTCTTATATTTCTCTCCTTCTCCCTCTTTTTTTCTTTCTTACAGCCTTTAAAGGCTCGTTCGTGCATTGTTCGCACACACTTGACGCGCTATCCGAGCTCATTATACATGGGGGCTTCTTTAACAGAAGCTTATTTGTACGGGCTTTATACCTAACACATGTGTAACGCTTCCGCATGTACCTTTTATTCACCATTATATGCATCGATATGACTTAAGTTTTGGCCAAGCTGGGTTGCCTGGCTCCTGTGCTTACCCCTACGTTCCCGATTGTTCGGCTAGGTGGTAAAGGGAGCACCTCTGCGATTGTTACTGCCGGGTCAGCCGGATGTGTACCTCAGACTGGGTGAAGCCAAAAGCTAGCGTTCTTAAGGGACTATTCGGTCGGTGAACTAAAGATGATTTCTCACTTATTTATTTATCCGCCCCCAGATGCTTTTCTGCTTTTTTCGCAGTCCGGACATGCACTTTAAGGCATGCCTCCCAGGGAAAGGAACCCCTAATGGAACTATTCTCCCTGGAAGATGTTTCTTACTAACCATGTAATATAACATAACTAGTTGGGCACTTGTCTATTAAAGCACTAATGACCCCTACGCCTGGTCTCCACGCATACCCCGGTTCTTACATAACCGTGATGGTATTCGGATACACTCCGGACTATAGGGTCCCGAGGTTGAAGCGAAAAGGACCGCCATGACAAACGATCTACAATCCGGCTAGGACGCATTTTTACATGTCATCTTAAATTACATAGTCAATTTTACTGGGTGTATTCCTCCTCAATACCATATAATAGGCTTTCTAGTTTACAGTCCTGTTGGGAATACTTTGCGGCCAATTCTACTTGGCCGTACACTAAGCTCACAGGGATCTCCTTCCCATCAGGCCCCACAGGTCCGACCTCGGCCATGTGGTTTGGGTCAGCCTTCGTGTACCGCATCTTCACCATGGCCCAGGCCTCCCTGGCGCCTTGACGGCAGGTCGATATCTTCCATAACCGGAAGCGCCGCCGCGCCCCCTTAAGCCTCTCTACAAGCTCTCCAAGGCCTTCGGGCAGGGAGACAGATGGCCACAAGGCCTGGGCGACGCCCTTCATCACCTGCCGAACTCGTTCTTGCAGTTGTAAGAGCTCGGGAAGAAGGTCACCCGTAGAACCGGGCATTTCCTCTGCAGGACGACCTGTGAGCATACCTACAGACATAACTCTGTTAGTCGACTTCTTCTCCGAACTCTTTTTCAAAGTTCGTTCAAGCACTTAAACAAAATGCCGCGTCGAAGCCATCGATTCTCCTTCACGGAGTACGCCAGCTGGGCACGAACATCTTTGAGTTCCTCTCCCAGCTGGGTGTTGGCATCTTGGAGATTATTCTTCTCCTGCCTCACCCTCGTAAGCACGCTTTCCCCGACTTTTAACCGTCGCAAGAGTTGTTGCTTGTCCGGATCTACTCCGGCGCCATCTGCAATGATATTGTCAGATTTACACATACACCGCACTTCACAACATACTTATCTTTCGAAGCGTATATTACCAGAGGGGGTCTCCTTGGCCTCCCCTGCAGCGGCTAGTGCGGCCTCAAGTTGGGCTTTGCACTCTTCCAGCTCCTGGGACAGTTTGGTATTCTTTGTTGTAAGATCCTGTATAACAAATGATCCTTAAATCAGTTATTCTAACTATTTCAAGTCTCGGGGGCTACTGGTATATATAACCATCAAATTTTCTCACCCGTATGTCTTTCACATATTGCTCCATGGCTCTGGCTAGACCATTTTGAGCGGCACGGAGGTGCGCATCTCCCGAATTGAAGGCATCCAATGCCTCTTGGGAGAAACATGTGTCACGAAGAACAGTCCGGCGACGCCTGTGATTCATGGCACTCTCCACCTCGGAATTGGTGGCGATAGTCCGTCGGCATCCTCTATCGGAGGAGTGTCCGACGGACGCCTCGTGTTCGTCTCCGCTTCTGGACCTGGCTTTGCATCCTGGCTGGTGGAGGCTCGATTGGCAGCCTCTCCGGATATAGTCCGACGAGCGCTCTTTTTCCTGAAGAGAGCACGAGCGTTAGTATACCTTCCAGGAATAAAACCTGGGAATAAGGCAGCATGCCATACCGTGGCGCCAGCGTCTCAATCCGGACCGTTGATATACGGTGATCAAATATAAGCACGGATGGATCATTTTCATAGTATTGGGACTTCGGTCTCAGTTACCTGTGAGGCTGGAAATATTCCGGGGTAATCGGCCGTAATGGCAACCAAGGCATTGTCGATGCTCAGTTGGTAAAATACCCCATCGATCAGCTCCATGGATATGTCCGGATCCTATTGGGAGGCCGGATCGAGGGACCTTTCCGGATCCTCGGGTTGTGGAGGAGGGTTTTTTATATCCTTTAGAGCCCGGCGCAATTCCTGCGCCGAAATCACAAAACAAGGTACCTAACTACGGGAATATGGAACGGATCGGCATAAAGAAGTGTCCGCTTACCCAGCTTGGATGATCGTACATAGAAAATCCGCCATGTGGATTGACGCGGAGGAAATCCTCCTCTTCTCTCTTGTATAATGCGGACAAGGCCTTCATCAGAGCAGCAACCGATCCCGGCCCCTTACGGCCGCAGCGGGTGGCATCATCCTCCCCATTGAAATCCCACATGAGGTGGCCTCTATACTGAAGCGGCTGCACCCCCTGCATGATGCATGTGGCCATGACCCCGATCATGGTCAGTCCGGAATGAGCTAGTAATCTTATCCGGCTCATCAGGTAAAGGACGTCCCTATCATTTTCCTTCTGAGGGCTCCGTGGGCGCCAGCTTAGGCGCTTCTTCAAATGAGCACTATTGAATTCAGGAAGGCCGATCCGAACAGGGTCCGGCAGGGGGACATCCTCTATATAAAACCATTCTGAAGGCCAGTCTTCGGACGCCTTCTTTGGGGTTCCGGATAGATATCCGGTCCCGGCGATGCGCCATAGTTCGGGTCCGCCCACTTGGTATATCGACCCCTCCTGAGAACGGGGAACAAGGCAGAACAACTTCTTCCACAATGCGAAATGAGCCTGGACGCCCAAGAACAGCTCGCAAAGGGCTACGAAGCCCGCAATATGCAATATGGAGGCAGGCATAAGGTTGTGTAGCTGGAGGCCGTAGAACTCCAGGAGCCCCCAGAGAAACGGATGAATTGGAAATCTGAGCCCTCTTATTAAGTAAGGGACAAGGCATACCCGCTCTCCTTTGGAGGGATTGGGGACTCTCTCCGCCTGCTTTCCGCCATTATGGGTGGCGAGTCCGGCTCGAACCGGGACCATGAAGGCTGGGGGAAGAAATCCCTTGGTTTGGAGCGTCACTAGCTCGCTGTGTGGGACGGAACATCTCTCCCAATATCCAGGCTGAGGGCTGGCAGGGCGAGAGGAGGAGTTGCGTCGACTGGCCATGATGGAATGTATTTCTGTCAGATGCGCTCCGATGAATGCTCGCGAAGGGGACATGGTGTGATTCGGATCTAAATCCTCGTCTCTTTTATAAGGCAACTTATTTGTGCAGCTAGGGGGGTAAAAGTAAAAACACCCTGGCTTTTCGCATTCGTTTGTCACGTGGAAGACGGCCATTATTGGGCGTGGAAGCCGAGGAGCGCAATATTCACGAAAAGCCGGACACTATTCAACAGGTACACAGAATTTGGAGGAGAACCCGCCTTGCAATGCCGAAGACAAATCTGCGCGGCGGACTCATCGTCATTGAAGCCTGGTTCGGGGGCTACTGAGGGAGTCCCGGATTAGGGGGTGTCCGGATAGCCGAACTATAACCTTCGGCCGGACTCCTGGACTATGAAGATACAAGATTGAAGACTTCGTCCCGTGTCCGGATGGGACGTTCCTTGGCGTGGAAGGCAAGCTTGGCAATACGGATATGTAGATCTCCTCCCATTGTAACCGACTCTGTGTAACCCTAGCCCTCTCCGATGTCTATATAAACCGGATGGTTTTAGTCCGTAGGACGAACAACAATCATACCATAGGCTAGCTTCTAGGGTTTAGCCTCTCTGATCTCGTGGTAGATCTACTCTTGTACTACCCATATCATCAATATTAATCAAGTAGGAGTAGGGTTTTACCTCCATCGAGAGGGCCCGAACCTGGGTAAAAACATCGTGTCCCTTGTCTCCTGTTACCATCCGCCTAGACGCACAGCTCGGGACCCCCTACCTGAGATCCGCCGGTTTTGACACCGACAACGGCCCTCACAGCAGAAGTACAGAGCAGTCTTCTTAGGCAGATCTCCAATTCGGCAATAAACCCCCCGAACACTGCCAAGCGAGTCTGAAGTACTCTGCAACAGGATAATTCGGCACGTCCAGAGCTCGCCTAGCAATTCGACCTCCGTCGTATTCCTAGTCAAGCGGTGCCATTTGTGCCGCGCGTACATAATTACGCACTTAAAATACCATGGGCATAGACGAAGGCACAGCTAGATTGCGGCCCACAATGCGGTTTAGCCGCCCCAGGATCCGTATACCTTCACCCCTTTTCTTTCTTTCAGGTCTCTATTTTCTGAAGGCTCTTCAAATAGCCTGATCATCGGACCCATCACGGGACGAAAACACCAAGGAGGCAAGGAGCTTTGACGAACAAGGGAATCCCCAGGTGGTCTCTGATAACAATCGCTATACCTGTTTTACATACCCACACGCAGTTCGCTCTTGGTTAGGATATGTCAAATATTCCTATTTTTGCTTATCGCACTACTTGTATACATACGCCTTGACGTATTATTCAAATAACAATGGGAAATAACGTACATTGTCTGCTTATTATTACATTTCTTTATCTTTTTCCTTTACTTCTTATTTATTACAAATTGCACCCGTACATTGTGGTACGTTCAGCTCGTCAGGGGCTTCAGTGTACCCCATAACACGGCAAGAAAAGTCCAAACACTTTCGACAGTGCGGCACCCCGAACTTATAGCATTATATGCATCAGCTCCGAATCATGTCTTGGGTCAATAGTTGGGTTTTCCCGGTTCCCATGTTTTGCTGGCTTACGTTCCGCTACATCGGCTAAGGTGGCACAGGGAGAACTACTGCGATTGTGTCCCGGTTCTTCCGGACGAGCACCTCAGTAGAGAAAGCCGAAAACTGACTGTCATGATGCGGCGAGAGCTGGTCGCTGTTCGAGAGGTCTCAAATCCTTAAAGATTTTTTCCGCTTTGGGCGAGGAATCGGCCTTGTCCGATTTAGGCGTGTATAGCGCCACAAGTTCGGCCTTCCAAATACCAGGGGCTATGCCATAATTTAAAATTATAGAACTTCTATGGCTAAGTGACAGTGATAAAGTTGTATAGTCCGATTGCCTTGTTCGTTGCGCTAAACACCTCCTTAAAGGACCAAACATTTGGATAAAGAGTGTTTAGATTCATCCTGAACACCCCGGTACTAGTTACATGGAGGCAGGAGCCGACGACTGGCCAACTCTCAGATTTTATAAACGGCCGCACAGAAGGTAAAATTTTAAATCAGCACGCGTTATATTGCACAAATGAACTTGTTTTCATTTCACAGGATCAAATGAGTGCATTCACTCAAATATTACATCCTTAGCACACTGCCCCGCCACAAGGCGGGAGCCCTTCAGGACACTGTCATAATACTTTTCGGGGTGCCGATGCTCCTTGCCCTTCAGCGGCCCTTCGGTCATCAACTTCTTGGCATCCATCTTTGCCCAGTGCACTTTCGCGCAGGCGACGGTCATGCGCGCACCTTCAATGCAAACTGACCACTTTATGACTTCAAGCCTCGGGCAGGCATTTACAAGCCGCTTCACGAGGCCGAAGTAGCTGCTGGGCAAGGGTTCGGTAGGCCACAGCCGGACTATGAGGTCCTTCATGGCCAGTTCGGCCGCCTTGTGCAGTTCGACCAGTTGCTTCAGCTGGTCTCTCAAGGGCATCAGATGTTCAGTCCCAAGATACTAAGACCAGAACAACTTCTCCGACGAGCTCCCTTCTTCAGCTTGGTAGAACTCCGCAGCATCAGATATGCTGCGCGGTAGATCTGCGAACGCTCCTGGAGAGCTCCAAATTCGGGTAAGTAAAAGGAAAGTCTCCTTCACATGCTTGCTTTGCATAATGAATGCCTTACCCGCCGCAATCTTCTTGACCGACTGAATCTCCTGGAGGGCCTTTTGGGCTTCGTCTTTGGCGTCTTGCACACTCTGGAGGGCCTTCGCAAGATCGGACTCTTGCGTCTTAGAGTCACGCTCCAAGGACTCGTATTTTTTAACAAAATCCTGGAGCTCTTGCTGGACCTCGTCGACCCGGGCTTCTTGCTTCTCGCGCTCGGCATGCTCCTTGGCTGCTTTGTCTTCGGCCTTGGTCAGCGCCTTCTTAAGGGCCGCCACTTCAGTCGTGGCCCCTATTAAAGTTCATGACGCTTCTATTAGCAGAAACCATTTCTTCTTTATAAATATACAAATGGGGTATGATGTACCTTCATTATCCTCGAGCTGCCTCTTCACGAGATCGTGCTCTCCCTTGGCCCGCTCCTCCTGCTTCAGTTCGGTGACCTCCGCAGTACGAGCGGCAGCAGCCAGCAGTGACACCTGCTCATTCACATAGACATTTTTTGTTAGACTCCTGCGGATGTTATTGGATCATCTGTTCGGGCTTTCTTTCCGAACACGAAACAGAGCATCAGGGGCTACTGTCTACACTGTGATACTTTCTTACAGTTTTATTACTTACCTCAAAGCCCGTTAGAGGCTGGTGCAGGCTTCGGTCAATCCGCTTTTGGTGGACCGGACCTTCTCAATCACCGTACTCATAAGAGTACGGTGTTCTTCATCAATGGAAGCGCCTCTAAGCGCTTCCAGCAAGTTGTCCAATGCCTCTTGATGGACAGAGGTCATCGGCACGGGCGGCTCGCTCCCCTTAGAGAGAAGCTTCCTGCCTGTATCCGGAACCACTGGGGGTTCCGGAGCAGTATCCGGCTGGGGGCCGAGCTTGTTGCGGCCCCCATTATCAGAGTCCATGGGGGTCTTTCCCCCCATGTGCCCGGCGACTGGGATTTCGCCTGGGGGCGTCTCCAGAACTGTCTCCCCCTGGTCCGCTATCCTCTGAGACAACACTTCAGTGTCGTCCGCGGGCCTGGGGGAGGAGGCTGTCGGGAGTGAATCGCTGTCCATCACGGACAGGCCCAGAGATCCATCCGAAGAGGATGCGTCGATGTGGGATTTGGCCGGACTGCATGTGCATGTTTGACATGATAAGAAGCAATAAATCAAAACGTACCGGAAATATTATAGTGTCCGGATACTTACGACTTAGCAAGGGGCTTGTCCCTGGGTAACCACTCCTCGCCGCTGTAGGTGGCGGCGGTGGAGTTGTCCGGAAGGAAGGTCTTTCCCTTCTTGGACGCTTTGGCCTCCCCCCGCGGGGCGGCCTTTCTCTTCTTTTCCCTCCCGCTTGGGGGACGGATTTCCTCTTCCTCCTCCTCGTCTTTGTTGGAGGAGCGCGCCTCGGTGTCTTCGGATGATAAGTCCGATACAACCTTGCACCGGAGACCTTTCCTGGTCCCCGCGGCCTTCTTCTCTAGCACCTCATAGGGCGCCGGAAACAACATCTTCGTTAAGAGTGGCGATGTTGGATCTTCAGGTAGTGGAGCCGGACAGTCAATCAGCTCTGCTATCGCTACCCAGTCCTGTTAAATTGGCATGGAGGCTTAGATTCCTCCCGCGAACATGCTGGGGAAAGGCACATCTTGTAAAATATAAAAACTTACCGGATTGGCGGGGCGCTTTGCGCTGAGTCCGCCATCTTCGGCTATGGTCGGTGGTACCTCGGTGGCCTTGAACAACACCTTCCAGACGTCTTCGTGCGTCATGTCGAAGAGCTCTCGCAGCATCTGGTGTTCGGCCGGGTCGAACTCCCACATATTATAAGCCCATCTCTGACATGGAAGGATCTGATGGATGAGTATGACCTGGACCACGTTGACAAGCTTGGTTTTCTTGCCTATCATATTTTTGACGCAGGTCTGAAGTCCAGTCAGCTCCACCGATGAACCCCAGGCTAAGCCCTTCTCTTTCTAGGAGGTGAGCCGCATGGGGATGCCGGATCGAAATTCGGGGGTCGCCACCCAGTTGGTGTCACGCGGCTCGGTGATGTAGAACCAGCCACGGTCTCCACAAAGGAGCCTTCAGGCCAGGTGACATTGGGCATTTTGCCCACCATGGAGCCTCCGCACTCGCTTGCTGGCCAACCACCACCTTTGGCTTCACGTTGAAGGTCTTCAGCCATAGGCCGAAGTGGGGCGTAATGCGGAGGAAGGCCTCGCACACGATGATAAACACCGAGATGTTGAGGATAAAATTGGGGGCCAGATCATGGAAGTCCAGCCCGCAGTAGAACATAAGTCCGCGGACGAATGGGTGGAGGGGGAATCCCAGTCTGCGGGCGAAATGAGAGAGGAAGTGAGGGAGTCCTGGATTAGGGGGTGTCCGGATGGCCAGACTATAACCTTTGGCCGGACTCCTGGACTATGAAGATACAAGATTGAAGACTTCGTCACGTGTCTGGATGGGACTTTCCTTGGCGTGGAAGGCAAGCTTGGCGATACGGACATGTAGATCTCCTCCCATTTTAACCGACTCTGTGTAACCCTAGCCCTCTCCGGTGTCTATATAAACCGGAGGGTTTTAGTCCGTAGGACGAACAACAATCATACCATAGGCTAGCTTCTAGGGTTTAGCCTCTCTGATCTCGTGGTAGATCTACTCTTGTACTACCCATATCATCAATATTAATCAAGCAGGAGTAGGGTTTTACCTCCATCGAGAGGGCCCGAACTTGGGTAAAAACATCGTGTCCCTTGTCTCCTGTTACTATCCGCCTAGACGCACAGTTTGGGACCCCATACCCGAGATCCGCCGGTTTTGACACCGACATTGGTGCTTTCATTGAGAATTCCTTTGTGTCGTCATCTTTACGCCCGATGGCTCCTCCGATCATCAACAACGAAGCGGTCCAGAGTGAGACTTTTCGCCCCGGACAGATCTTCATATTTGGCGGCTTTGCACTGCGGGCCAATTCGCTTGGCCATCTGGAGCAGATCGAAATTCGGAAATTTGAACTACACGACCGACGTCCGCGGAGACTTGATCTTCGACGGGTTCGAGCCACTGCCGAGCGCACCGCACTATCACGATGGGCATGATCTAGCTCAGCCGCCGAACAGTGCCCTGAAGGCCGCACCAGTGTCCGCTCCGACCCTTAGCTCGGAGCCGACTGCGCCAATCGAGGACGGGTGGCTGGACACCGCCTCGGGGGCAGAAATCTCTACGGCGATCGAGCCGAACACCAGCCTTGTCCTTTGCGAAGCTCGTGACTCCAAGGTGCCGGACTCCTCTCCGGACTCCGAACCTTCCGCGCCCCTGCCAATCGAATCTGATTGGGCGCCGATCATGGAGTTTGCCGTCGTGGACATCTTTCAGCACTCGCCCTTCGGCGACATCCTGAATTCACTAAAGTCTCTCTCTTTATCACGAGAGCCCTGGCCGGACTATGGTCGGCAAGGTTGGGATGCGGACGACGAAGAAATTAAAAGCCCACCCACCACCCACTTCGTAGCCACTGTCGATGATTTAACCGACATGCTCGACTTCGACTCCGAAGACATCGACGGTATGGACGCCGATGCAGGAGACAACCAAGAACCAGCGCCTATAGGGCACTGGAAGGCCACCTCGTCATATGACATATACATGGTGGACACCCCAAAAGAAGGTAAGGGCGGTGGAACAACAGAGGATGACCCCTCCAAGAAGCAGCCTAAGCGCCGGCGTCAGCGGCGCCGCTCTAAATCCCGCCAAAACAAAAACGGCGATTCCGGCACGGGAGATAATAACACCCCGGTCAGTGCCGAAGACAACCCCCTCCAGCAGGATTCAGCACAGGAGGATGGAGAAGCCAGCCCTCATGAGAGAGCGGCAGACAGAGAGGTAGAGGACGATAATTACATGCCTCCCTCCGAAGACGAGGCAAGCCTCGACGACGACGAATTTGTCGTGCCTGAGGATCCCATTGAACAAGAACGTTTCAAACGCAGGCTTATGGCCACGGCGAGCAGCCTCAAGAAAAAACAGCAACAACTTAGAGCTGACCAAGACTTGCTAGCCGACAGATGGACTGAAGTCCTTGCGGCCGAAGAGTACAAACTCGAACGCCCCTCCAAGAGCTAACCAAAGCGCAGGCTGCTACCCCGATTAGAGGAGGAAGCACCTAAACCTACAACACCAACGTACTATGCGGCCGACCGGCCACCTCGTGGCCGCGATAGAGAGGCCTCTCGGCCCTCCACTCAAGCCGCACCCCGGCGTCGCTCAAAAAGTACCAAGGCACGGGGAAATGTGCCAGACCTGCGAGATATATTGGAGGACAAGGCAAGGCAAACAAGATCGATCTACGGATCGCGTGGGCGCCCCACAACACGTGACTATAACCGTCATGCCGAATATGGCAACTCCGGCCGGGCCGAACACAGTAGACAAAGCTCATTTTAGTTACGTCGTGATATAGCCCAGTACAGTGGCGCCGCACACCCACTATGCTTCACAGATGAAGTAATGGATCATCAAATCCCCGAGGGTTTCAAACCCGTAAACATCGAATCTTACGATGGCACAACAGATTCTGCGGTATGGATCAAGGATTATCTCCTTCATATCCACATGGCCCGTGGTGATGATCTACACGCCATCAAATACCTCCCACTCAAGCTTAAAGGACCAGCTCATCATTGGCTTAACAGCTTGCCAGCAGAGTCAATTGGTTGCTGGGAGGACCTGGAAGCCGCATTCCTCGACAATTTCCAGGGCACCTATGTGCGACCACTGGACACCGATGACCTAAGCCACATAATCCAGCAGCCAGAGGAATCGGCCAGACAGTTCTGGACACGGTTCCTAACCAAGAAAAATCAAATAGTCGACTGTCCGGACGCAGAAGCCCTCGCAGCCTTCAAACATAACATCCGCGACGAGTGGCTTGCCCGGCACCTAGGACAGGAAAAGCCGAAATCCATGGCAGCCCTCACAACACTCATGACCCGCTTTTGCGCGGGAGAAGACAGCTGGCTAGCTCGTAGTAATAACATGACCAAGAGCCCTGGTAATTCGGATACCAAGGACATCAATGGCAGTTCGCGTCGCAACAAGCACAAGCACCGCATTAACGACGACAATGCTGAGGATACGACAGTTAATGCCGGATTCATAGGCTCTAAACCCGGTCAGCGGAAAAAGCCATTTAAAAGAAATACTCCGGGCCCATCCAGTTTGGACCGAATACTCGATCTCTCGTGCCATATACACGGCACCCCCGAAAAACCAGCCAATCACACCAACAGGGATTGTTGGGTGTTCAAGCAGGCAGGCAAGTTAAGTGCCAAAAACAGAGACAAGGGGCTGCATAGCGATGACGAGGAGGAGCCCCGGCCGCCGAACAATAGGGGACAGAAGGGCTTTCCCCCACAAGTGCGGATGGTGAACATGATATACGCAACCCACATCCCCAAAAGGGAGCGGAAGCGTGCACTCAGGGACGTATATGCATTGGAGCCAGTCGCCCCAAAGTTCAACCCATGGTCCTCCTGCCGCATTGGTTCTAGACCCAATCATTGACGGATTTCACCTCACTAGAGTCCTTATGGACGGCGGCTGCAGCCTGAGCCTGCTTTATCAGGATACAGTGCGAAAAATGGGCATAGATCCCTCACGGATTAAACCCACAAAGACGACCTTTAAAGGCGTCATACCAGGTGTAGAGGCCAACTGTACCGGCTCAGTTACACTTGAGGTGGTCTTCGGATCCCCGGATAATTTCCGAAGCGAGGAGTTAATCTTCGACATAGTCCCGTTCCGCAGTGGCTATCACGCACTGCTCGGACGAACCGCATTTGCAAAGTACAATGCGGTGCCGCACTACCCATACCTCAAGCTCAAGATGCCAGGCCCTCGAGGAGTCATTACGGTCAATGGAAACACAAAACGCTCTCTCCGAACGGAGGAACATACGGCGGCCGTCGCGGCGGAAGTACAAAGTAGCCTCTCAAGGAATTTCTCTAGTCCGGCTATTAAACGTCCGGACACCGTCAAGCGCGCCCGGAGTAACCTACAACAAGACCGCCTGGCACGTTCCGAGCAAGCGTAGCAATGAGGCCCCAACCCCAGCCCTCGCGAAATCGTGAAACCAGTACTACACGTACATAATTACGCTCTGGAAATACCATGGGCATAAGGGGAGGGGCACAAGCACGGCATGCCCAAAATGCGGCTCAACCGCACTAGGGGTTCCTGATTTGGTCATTCCTTTTTTTCTTACTTTCAGGACTCCACTCTCCGGAAGCCCTGTCCGGCAGTACAACCGCCGAACACACGACGCAACAGCCAGGGAGGCAGAAAGCTACGTCGAGTGTCCCGGTGGTCTCTATAACGAGCTAAATACCTGTCTTACATACCATCCCGCAGCCCGCCCCTGGAGGGGGACATGTCAAATAGTCCCATCTCTTGCTTATCACACTATTTGTATCGTTCTGCTTTTATCGCATCCTTTTCGAATAAACAATACATAGCTTTTGTCTATTATTGCTTTCCTTTTTTATGAAAATATGTTCAGTTATGCCATTATGCAACCGTACACTTTGGTACGGCCAATACACTAGGGGCTTAAGTACCCCAGAATATGGTGTGAGAAGTCCGAACACTCTCACGAGTGCGGCACCCCGAACTTATAGCATTATATGCATCGGCTCCGAATCATGTCTTGGGTCAATAGTTGGGTTTGCCCGGCTACCATGTTTTGGTACCTTACGTTCCATTATATCGGCTAAGGTAGCGCTGGGAGAACTACTGCGATTGTGCCCCGGTTGAGCTGGGTTAAGCACCTCAGTAGAGAAAGCTAAAACTGACCGTCATGATAGGGCGAGAGCTGGTCACTGTTCGAGAGGTTTCGAGTCCCTAAAGACTTATGCCGCTTAGAGCGAGGAGCCGGCTTTGTCCGTCCAAGGCGTGGATAGCGCCCCGAACTCGGTGTTCCGAATACTAGGGTGTCGGTGTCAAAACCGGCGGATCTCGGGTAGGGGGTCCCGAACTGTGCGTCTAGGCAGATGGTAACAGGAGACAAGGGACACGATGTTTTACCCAGGTTCGGGCCCTCTCGATGGAGGTAAACCCTACTCCTGCTTGATTAATATTGATGATATGGGTAGTACAAGAGTAGATCTACCACAGGATCAGAGAGGCTAAACCCTAGAAGCTAGCCTATGGTATGATTGTTGTTCGTCCTACAGACTAAAACCCTCCGGTTTATATAGACATCGGAGAGGGTTAGGGTTACACAGAGTCGGTTACAATGGAAGGAGATCTACATATCCGTATCGCCAAGCTTGCCTTCCACGCCAAGGAAAGTCCCATCCGGACACGGGACGAAGTCTTCAATCTTGTATCTTCATAGCCCAGGAGTCCGGCCATAAGGTCATGTCCGGCCATCCGGACACCCCCTAATCCGGGACTCCCTCAGTAGCCCCTGAACCAGGCTTCAATGACGACGAGTCTGGCGCGCATATTGTCTTCGGCATTGCAAGGCGGGTTCCTCCTCCGAATACTTCATAGAAGCTTTTGAACACAAGGATAGTGTCCGGCTCTGCAAAGTAATTTCCACATACCACCGTAGAGAGAATAATATTTACACAAATCTAAGCTGCTGACGTATTTCGCAGCATGTCATCACACCACGGCCAAGCCTTTATTCGAATCGTCTTTACTGTCCCACCTCAGCGCACTTAGCGAGGCGGTTTCCTTGGCACGTCTTGTTGAAGCAGAGATCGTGTCCCCTTATTCCGGGATTCTCATCAATACGGACGTGGGTAACCCAACCGTGCCATTAATTTACGGCGCTTGCGAGATATGCGAGTTTTACCAGGCTGGTGGGGGCACACAGTTTTGTCCGCCCATATAAGGGGATAAGGATCCACCTTTTCCATATACGCCTTCTTCCTCCTTTGCTTATCCATTTTCGCGCACTCGAGCCCCAACGCCCAAGTCCGCACACCCCGCCTCAACCTTCTCCAGTCATGTCCGGAGCGGGAGGCAAGTGGATGGTCTCCTCTGTCACGGAGGGACACATCAAGAAGTTGAGGGAGGCCGGATACTTGTCTAACAACATCGCGCACCGGCTCCCAGACAAGGGGCAGCTCATCCCCACCCCCAGGCCCCATGAGAGGGTGGTGTTCCTCACCCACTTCCTCCGCGGACTAGGTTTTCCACTTCACCCATTTATCCGGGGGCTCATGTTCTACTGCGGCCTGGATTTCCATGATCTGGCCCCGAACTTCGTCCTCAACACCTCGGCGTTTATCGTCGTGTGCGAGGCTTTCCTCTGCATCAAGCCCCACTTCGGCTAATGGCTGAAGACCTTCAATGTCAAGCCGAAAGTAGTGGGCGGCCAACAAGCGGAGTGCGGAGGCACCATGGTGGGCAAGATGCCCAACGTTACATGGCTCAAGGGCTACTTCGTGGAGACCATAAAGGGGTGGCAATCGGGGTGGTTCTACATCACCGAGCCGCGTGACCCCAAATGGGCAGCGGCCCCCGAATTCCGATCTGGCTTCCCTACAAGGCTCACCTCCTGGAAAGAGACTGGCCTGTCATGGGGTAATTCGGAAGAGCGGACCGGACTCCAATCCTGCATCCAAGACTTGGTGAACAAAGAGGTTAAACTCGTCAACGTAGTCCAGGTCATGCTCATCCGCCGGATCCTCCCGTGTCAACGACGGGCCTTTAATTTATGGGAGTTCAACCCGACCCAGCACCAAACTCTGACCAGGCTCTTTGACACAACGCACGAGGATGCCTGGAAGGTGCTATTCAAGGGCGCCGAGGTTCCCCCTCCCATCACCGAGGATCGCGGATTCCGCGCGAAACGACAAGCCAGCGTAGTAAGCTTATTTTACCCTTTACGAGATACTTGTTTTTCATAGTTTAACTCTATGCGGGATCTAAGCTCCTATTCCTTTGACAGGAATGGCAGAAGAAGACCAGACAGATCGACTGTCCGGCTCCTTTTCCCGAGGATCCAACAGACGCCCACTTGAGGGGGCTGCTGGTCCCGACACCTTACGTGGTGCCGGAAAAGAAGGCCAAGAAGCAGGCCACGGGAACTCGAAAGAGTTCCCGCCGCCAGGTGGTGTCGGACTCATCGTCCGATGACTCCGAGGCGGACTCCTCCCGTGAAGACGAGGAGGAGGAAAGAGAGGCCTCTCCCCCAGCGGGGGGAGAGAAGAAAAGGAAGGCCGCCCCAACTGGGGAGGCCGGAGGGTCCAAGAAGGGAAGGACCCTCCCTCCGGACTACTCCACCAACGCCGACGACAGCGAAGAAGAGTGGCCACCCAGGGCCAAGACCCTGGCGAAATCGTAAGTATCCGGGTACTAGAATAACTCATGGCGTTTCTTTTATTGCATAGCACCTTCTGACGCCGAATATAATCATGCAGTCCGCCCAAGGCCGGGCTCGATGCTTCTTCGAGCGGTTCCCTGGGTTCGTCGGATGTGAACAACACTTCACTTCCGACCGCCTCCTCTCCTCGCGCTGCGGATGATGTCGAGGTGGCGTCCCAAAAGGGGCCAGGCCAGGAGGAGGTGGTCCTGGAGGCGCCGCAAGGCAACCTCCCGGACCCCAGGCGCCAAGGGGATGAAACCCAAAAGGGCTCCAAGTCCGGCCCTAGGCCGGACACCGCACCGGAACCTTCAACGGTTCCGGCATCCAGCAGGCGGCCCCCTACTAAGAAGGGCAAGCCTACGATGCCGGTGACCTCCGTCCAACCAGGGGCACCGGATAATCTGCTGGAGGTGCTTAACGGCGCCTCCATCGATGAGGAGCACCGCACTATTATGAGTGCGGTGATCCAGAAGGTTCAGTCCACCAAGAGCAGGCTAACCGAAGCCTGTGCCAGCCTTCTAACAGGCTTTGAGGTATGTATTTAAGATATGTAAAAATATTACCGCATAGACAGTAGCCCTTGATGCTCAGTTTGGTGTTCGGAAAGAAAAGCCGAACTGAGGATCAAAAAGATATATGCAGGAGTCTAACATAAGTATGTCAATATGGGAATGCAGGCTGTGCTGCTGACCTCTGCCGCGCTGACTGCGGAGGTTAATGCATTGAAGCAGAGTCTCGAGCGGACCGAGGACGAGCTCGGCCTTGCCAAGAAGCAGCTTGAGGACAAGGAAGGTAAGTAATACCTTATGTAAGTATATATAAAAAAGATGTGGTTGCAAAATATGACAGGATCATCGTGGGTATGCAGGGGCCACGAATGAGGTGGCGACCCTGAAGGAAGCGCTGTCCAAGGCCGAAAACAATGCGGCCGTGGAGCGCACCGAGCGAGAAAAGCAGGAGGCGCGAGTGGCGGCGGTGCAGCAAGAGCTCCAGGCTCTCGTGGAAAAACACGAGAGTTTGGAGCGCGACTCGAAGACTCGAGAGTCCGAGTTCGCCTCGGCGCTTGAGAGCACCAAATCTGCCAAAGCCGAAGCCCAAAAAGCCCTCCAGGAAATTGAGGCGATGAAGAAGATAGCGGTGGGTAAGTCATTCTTTATGCAAAGCAAGCAAGCGAAAGTGAATTACTTGTTACTTACCCGAGTCCGTAGCTCTCCAGGGGCATTCGCAGATCTTCCCCGGAGTGTGTCAGACGCTGCCGCATTCTACTGAGCCGAAGAGGGAAGCTCGACGGAGAAGGTGTTCTGGCTCAGTATGGTGAGGCCGGACACTCGGTGCGCTTGAGCGACCAGATGAAGCAGTTGTTCGAGCTCCATAAGGTGGCCAAAAAGGCCATGAAGGGTCTCTTAGTCCGGCTGTGGCCTGGTGTAACGCCCCGGATTCGATGCGCCAGGTGTCCGTCAGTTATTCGCCGTCTTTGCCATGTCATGTGCTTGCGTGTCTCTCTTTGCCATGTCATCATATGCATTTCATATCATGTCATCATGTGCATTTCATTTTGCTTACGTGTTCGTCTCATGCATCCGAGCATTTTCCCCGTTGTCCGTTTTGCAATCCGGCACTCCTATGTCCCCCGGCGCCCCCTTTTACCTCTTTTCGTGTGCGGGTGTTAAACGTTCTCGGAATGGACCGAGGTTTGTCAAGCGGCCTTGGTATAGCACCGGTAGACCGCATGTCAAGTTTCGGATCGTTTGGAGGTCGTTTGATACTCCAATGGTTAACCGGGTAACCGCAAAGGCATTTTTTGTGTGCAGCCCAACACCCCATCCAAAGTGGCATAAAACCCAGCAAACTCCCCTCCATGCTCTCGGTCGTTCGATCACGATCGCGTGGCCGAAAACCACTCCTCATTTGGACTCTCCTAGCTCCCTCTACCTATAAATATGTCCTCCCCGTCCAAATTCCGGATCATTTCCCCCCTAACCCTAATTTTTCCCCTCCGCGCCGCGCCGGACACGTCCGCGCCGCCGCCCGGAGCCAGTGGCATCGGTCCACGTGGCCCCTCCGCCTCTTCCCGCTCCGCGGCCCGCCGGGGCCCATCCGGGGCCCGCCCGCGGGTGCCCCCGCGTCGCCCGCGCGCCTCTGCCGGCGTTCCCCGCCGCCTCGCCGTGCCGGCCGCCTCCGCCGCCGGCCAGGGCCGCGCCCGGCCTCGCCGCCGCCTCGCCGGGGCGCGCCCCCGCGCCGCCCGCGGTCGCCGCAGCCCCCGCCGCCGGCGCGCCTCTGCCGCGCCTCCCGCCGGAGCTCGCCGCCGCGCCTCGAGCGCCTCCACCATGCCGGAGCTTGCCTTCGCCTCCGCCGGCCCGCGCCCGAGCTCCTCCCGAGCCGGCCGCCCCGCGCCAGCGCCCCTCCGCCGCCCGGCCGCCCCTCGCCGGCCCCGCGCCGCCGCCAGCCTCGCCGGAGAGCTCGCCGGAGCTCTCCTCCGGCCAGATCCGGTCCGGGTGGACCAGATCCACCGGTCCTCCCATCCAAACGCGTGCCCCGTCCCGGACCCGCTCCGTCCCGGGATCTCCTCGTCCCGGGTTGACTTTTCCCGGAGGTGATATTTCCACTTAAGTCCCAGATTTCATGATATTTTCATGCATTTTCATCATGTCATAACTCTGCATCCGTAGCTCCGTTTTGCGCGTGTAATATGTCAAATTGTTCGCCTCAACGAGTACATCATTTCATCTCATTGCATCATTTTCATTTGAGGTCATATTGATGCACGAAATGCTGTTGGAAGAGTGCTATGTGATGTTAGTTTCTGATTCTTATCAGAACATGCACTTTTGTCATTTTTGCCATGATTGATGTGTGCACCCTATGAACTTGAGTCCTACATGTGTTTTGTAATATGCCATGCCATATTTACAGGGGTGTATGCCATGTATTTTTGTGATCTCTGTGGTGACTAGCACAAGCATGCAGACTAGGCTTCATGATGTTGCTGATTTCAGCCCTGTTTTGCTGATATTTTTATGCCATGTTGACTTGATGCTACAGAGAGATCCATGGTTATTTTGAGATACTTCAGTAAGGATGTTTTGAACATATGGTTATTATATATCCATGAATGCCCTTGTTTGAAATTATGGAGTGCCATAGCTTGAGTCAATCAAGCTCTACTTTTGCTATAAAATGTTTCCTGGCAGATTGTTTACATGTTATTCAATTTTGCCAAGGTTGTTGTAGTTGATCCTTGCATGCTATGATGTTGTTCTTGCCACGTATAACTTCTATGCCATGTCTTCTTACTGTTGGTTGCCTTGTCATGCCATGTATTGCTCTGTGGTGAGTGGTTCAAGCTCACCAACATGCCTACTTATCGTTGTTCCTGCCATGTTTAAATCTGTAATATAACTTGCCATGTTCACATGGGTGCCATCATATCTTGTGATCCTTTTTGGCTCATGGTCAGTAAGGGACATTTGTTCTATGCATTTAGTAGATTCATGCCATGCCTTTGTTTGCCATGATAAGTTCCTGTAACATGTTGTTTGATAGCTCTAAACATTGCAACCTGATGTTATTTCTGCTAAAGTCTGAAACTGTTATTATTTGCAATCTTGCCATGTCCTTTTGAGCATGTTCTAGTGATTTCTGGAGATAGCTCAGTGTTCATGTTTTGTAATGCTTTACCTGTACATCATGCCCATGCCTTTTGTTTTATTGTTGAGGTCCTGTAGCATGTTGTTTTGATGCTTGCAATATGCC
>LR880968.1:804343741-804365321 GCA_904067115.1 Aegilops sharonensis | reverse complement strand
CAACGAGTACATCATTTCATCTATGCCATGTCTTCTTACTGTTGGTTGCCTTGCCATGCCATGTATTGCTCTGTGGTGAGTGGTTCAAGCTCACCAACATGCCTACTTATCGTTGTTCCTGCCATGTTTAAATCTGTAATATAACTTGCCATGTTCACATGGGTGCCATCATATCTTGTGATCCTTTTTGGCACATGGTCAGTAAGGGATATTTGTTCTATGCATTTAGTAGATTCATGCCATGCCTTTGTTTGCCATGATAAGTTCCTGTAACATGTTGTTTGATAGCTCTAAACATTGCAACATGATGTTATTTCTGCTAAAGTCTGAAACTGTTATTAGTTGCAATCTTGCCATGTCCTTTTGAGCATGTTCTAGTGATTTCTGGAGATAGCTCAGTGTTCATGTTTTGTAATGCTTTACCTGTAAATCATGCCCATGCCTTTTGTTTTCTTGTTGAGGTCCTGTAGCATATTGTTTTGATGCTTGCAATATGCCTACATGCTGTTTTGGACAGATTGTTGCTATGACTTGTACAGGGTGTATGTGTTGCACCGTTGCTCCGTTTTGAGTGTGCTCTATATGAAACTTGCTTGATTTTGCATGTAGTTTCATTTTATCATGTTGCATCCTTGTTTTGAGGTGTTTGCTTGATGTTTGTATGCATTTTGCATCAATGCCATGCTTATCTTGTTGTGCTCATATCTTCTAGGCCGTAGCTCCGAATTAAATGAACTTTATATGTAACTTGACTAGATTTTCGTGTAGATCATCGTGGTGCATCTTAACTTGCTGGTTAACAACTTGAACATAAGGTTTATTCAGATCTGGACCAATTTCGAAATTTGCATATGAGGACTTACCGGAATTGTTATATGTTGTTTCCGGCCTCATTTAAACTTGCCTTGATGTGTTGCTCGTTTATGCATCATCTCTTGCCATGAGTAGCTTCATGTAGTCTTGTCATGCATCATGCTTGATTGTGCATCATGTCTTGTATATGTGTGGTGTGTTTACTATGTTGTGTGCTTCTTCTTGTTAGTTCCTGTTTCGTTGCGATCGTGAAGATTCGTTCGTCTACGCTTGGTTCGGCTTCATCCGTTCGTCTTCTTCATGGATTCGTTCTTCTTCCTTGCGGGATTTCAGGCAAGATGACCGCTACCCTGGATCTCATCACTATCATTGCTATGCTAGTTGCTTCGTTCTATCGCTAAGTTGCGCTACCTATCACTTGCTGCTCAAGCCTACCTAATTGCCATGTCAGCCTCTAACCTTTTGCACCCTCCCTAGCAAACCATTGTTTGGCTATGTTACCGCTTTGCTCAGCCCCTCTTATAGCGTTGTTAGTTGCAGGTGAAGATGAAGTTTGTTCCTTGTTGGAACATGGNTGTTCATGTGTGGTGTGTTTACTATGTTGTGTGCTTCTTCTTGTTAGTTCCTGTTTCGTTGCGATCGTGAAGATTCGTTCGTCTACGCTTGGTTCGGCTTCATCCGTTCGTCTTCTTCATGGATTCGTTCTTCTTCCTTGCGGGATTTCAGGCAAGATGACCGCTACCCTGGATCTCATCACTATCATTGCTATGCTAGTTGCTTCGTTCTATCGCTAAGTTGCGCTACCTATCACTTGCTGCTCAAGCCTACCTAATTGCCATGTCAGCCTCTAACCTTTTGCACCCTCCCTAGCAAACCATTGTTTGGCTATGTTACCGCTTTGCTCAGCCCCTCTTATAGCGTTGTTAGTTGCAGGTGAAGATGAAGTTTGTTCCTTGTTGGAACATGGAGATGTTGTTCCTTGCTGGAACATGTTTACTTGTTGGGATATCACAATATCTATTGTTTAATTAATGCATCTATATACTTGGTAAAGGGTGGAAGGCTCGGCCTTATGCCTGGTGTTTTGTTCCATTCTTGCCGCCCTAGTTTCCGTCATATCGGTATTATGTTCCCGGATTTTGCGTCCCTAACGCGGTCGGGTGATTTATGGGACCCCCTTGACAGTTCGCTTTGAATAAGACTCCTCCAGCAAGGCCCAACCTTGGTTTTACATTTGCCTCACCTAGCCCTTTTTCCCTTGGGAGTCGCGCTCTCAAGGGTCATCTTATTTTACCCCCCCCCCCCGGGCCAGTGCTCGTCGTGAGTGCTGGTCCAAACCGTCAGCCGCCGGTGGCAACCAGGGGCAACTCTGGGTTCGCCTACCGGAAGTTTGGACAATCCGGTGTGACTTGAGAACGAGATATGTGCAGCTCCTATCAGGATTTGTCAGCACATTCGGGCGGCTTTGCTGGTCTTGTTTTACTGCTGTCGAAATGTCTTGTAGCCGGGATTCCCAGACTGACCGGGTCTTCCCGGGGAGAAGGAATATCCTTCGTTGATCGCGAGAGCTTATCATGCGCTAACTTGGGACACCCCTGCAGGGTTTCAACTTTCGAAAGCCGTGCCCGCGGTTATGTGGCAGATGGGAATTTGTTAATATCCGGTTGTAGTAAACTTGAAGCAAACTCTTCTAAAATACACCAACCGTGTGCGTAACCGTGAGTGTCTCTTTTCGGGGTTGATCGAGAGGAGAACACAGTTTCTGGGTTATGTCTGACGTAAGTAGGAGTTCAGGATCACTTCTTGATCATTACTAGTTGACGACCGTTCCTTTGTTTCTCTTCTCGCTCTCATTTGCGTATGTTAGCCACCATATATGCTTAGTCGCTGCTGCAACCTCACCACTTTACCCCTTCCTTTCCCATTAAGCTTTGCTAGTCTTGATACCCATGGTAATGGGATTGCTGAGTCCTCGTGGCTCACAGATTACTACACCAACAGTTGCAGGTACAGGATTGCGATGATCATGACGTGAGAGCGATGTTTGCTTGTTTGGAGTTCTTCTTCTGCTTCTTCTTTGATCAGGGGATAGGTTCCAGGTCGGCAGCCTGGGCTAGCAGGGTGGATATTGTTTGAGTTTCTGTTTATGTTTCATCCGTACTCGGATGTTGATCTTGTACATGATGTTGATGTATTGTTTTATTCTTGGGGCATTTGTGCCTTATATATGTGTCCCCATCTATTATGTAATGTTGATGTAATGATATCCACCTTGCAAAAGCGTTCCAATATGCGGGTCCATCCTTGGTGGGACCGTCGAGTTCCTTTTGGATAGGGTCGCATATTGGGCGTGACACCTGGGGAAGCCATGCCTGGGAGCTACTTCGGGCTGGTAAAGCGGCTGGTGGATGCCTGTCCAAGGCTTGAAGTCATCAAGCGCTCCGTATGCATCGAAGGTGCCCGTAGGGCCCTTGCCCGTGCTAAAGTGCATTGGGGTAAGATGGACGCTGAGAAGCTTGTGACGGACGGGCCACCGCCGGGCAAGGAGCATCGCAAGCCCGAGATGTATTATGAGGGCGTCCTGAAGGGTGCCCGCCGTATAGCGAATGAGTGCTCCAAATATGTAATTTTTGAGTAAACTCGCATTTGTAATCCTGTATGCTGAAAACTTGTTCATATGCGCTAAGCAACGCTTTTGAATTTAAAATATTACCTTCTGTGCGGCTGTTTATCAAAATTGAGATATGGCGAGTCGTCGGCTTCTGCCCCCATGCCGCGAGTGTTGGGGTGTTCGGGATAAACTTGAGCACTCTTTTTCCCATTATTGGGTCCTTCGAGGGAGGCGCTCAACACAACGAACAAGGCAATCAGACTATAATGCTTGAACACTCTCACTTAGCCATAGAATTCTATAATTTTAAATTTCGGCGAAGCCCCTAGTATTCGGAAGACCGAGTTCAGGGCGCTATCCACGCCTAGGCAGGACAAAGCCGACTCCTCGCTCTAAGCGGCATAAGTCTTTAGGGACTCGAAAACCTCTCGAACAGCGACCAGCTCTTGCCCTATCATGATGGTCAGTTTTAGCTTTCTCCACTGAGGTGCTTAGCCCGGCTCAACCGGGGCACAATCGCAGTGGTTATCCCAGTGCTACCTTAGCCGATATAACGGAACGTAAGGCACCAAAACATGGGAGCCGGGCAAACCCAACTATTGACCCAAGACATGATTCGGAGCTGATGCATATAATGCTATAAGTTCGGGGTGCCGCACTCATGAGAGTGTTCGGACTTCTCACACCATATTCTGGGGTACGCAAGCCCCTGGTGTATTGCCCGTACCAAAGTGTACGGTTGCCTTATGTCATAACTGAAGATATTGTTATATAAGAAAAAGGTAATGCAATAATAGACAAAAGCTATGCATTGTTTATTCAAAAAGTCTGCGGTAAAAGCAGAACGATACAAATAGTGCGATAAGCAAGAGATGGGACTATTTAACATGTCCCCCCTCCAGGGGCGAGCGGCGGGATGATTTGTGAAACAAGTATACTGCTCGTTATAGAGACCACCTGGACACTCGACGTAGCTTTCTGCCTCCCTGGCTGTTGCATCGTGTGTTCGGCGATTATGCTGCCGGACAGGCCTTCCAGAAAGTGGAGTCCTGAAAGTAAGAAAGAAAAAAAGAATGACAAAATAGGGAGCCCCTTGTGCGGTTGAGCCGCATTTTGGGTGTGCCGTGGTCGTGCCCCTCCCCCTATGCCCATGGTATTTCCAGAGCGTAGTTATGTATGCGCAGTACTGGTTTCGCAATTTCGCGAGGGCTGGGGTTGGGGCCGCATTGCTACACGTGCTCGGAACGTGCCAGGCGGTCTTGTTGTAGGTTACTCCGGGCGCGCTTGACGGTGTCCGGACGTTTAATGGCCGGACTGGAGAATTGCCTTGACAGGCTGCTTTGTACTTCCGCCGTGAGGGCCGCCATATGCTCCTCCGTCCGGAGAGAGCGTTCAGTGTTTCCATTGACCGTAATGATTCCTCGAGGGCCTGGCATCTTGAGCTTGAGATATGCGTAGTGCGGCACCGCATTGAACTTTGCAAATGTGATTCGTCCGAGCAGTGCGTGATAGCCACTGCGGAACGGGACTATGTCAAAGGTTAACTCCTCGCTTCGGAAATTATCCGGGGATCCGAAGACCACCTCAAGTGTAACTGAGCCTGTACAGTTGGCCTCTACACCTGGTATGACGCCTTTAAAGGTCGTCTTTGTGGGTTTAATCCTTGAGGGATCTATGCCCATTTTTCGCAGTGTATCCTGATAAAGCAGGTTCAGGCTGCTGCCGCCGTCCATAAGGACTCTAGTGAGGTGAAATCCGTCAATGATTGGGTCTAAAACCAATGCGGCGAATCCGCCATGGCGGATGCTAGTGGGGTGGTCCCTTCGGTCAAAAGTGATCGGGCAGGAGGACCATGGGTTGAACTTTGGGGCGACTGGCTCCAACGCATATACGTCCCTGAGTGCACGCTTCTGCTCCCTTTTGGGTATGTGGGTTGTGTATATCATGTTCACCGTCCGCACTTGTGGGGGGAAACCCTTCTGTCCGCTATTGTTCGGCGGCCGGGGCTCCTCCTCGTCATCGCTATGCAGCCCCTTGTCATTGTTTTCGGCGTTTAACTTACATGCCTGCTTGAACACCCAACATCCCTGTTGGTGTGGTTGGCAGGTTTTTCGGGGGTGCCGTGTATCTGGCACGAGCGATCGAGTATTCGGTCCAAATTGGGCGGGCCCAGATTATTTCTTTTGAATGGCTTTTTCCGCTGACCGGGTTTAGAGCCTCTGAATCCGGCATTAACTATCGTATCATCAGCATTGTCACCGTTAATGCGGCGCTTTTGTTTGTTGCAACGCGACCTTCCAATGTTGTCCTTGGTATCCGAATTACCAGGGCTCTTGGTCATGTTATCACTACGAGCTAGCCAGCTGTCTTCTCCCGCGCAAAAGCGGGTCATGAGTGTCGTGAGGGCTGCCATGGATTTCGTCTTTTCCTGTCCTAGGTGCCGGGCAAGCCACTCGTCACGGATGTTATGCTTGAAGGTTGCGAGGGCCTCTGCGTCCGGACAGTCGACTATTTGATTTTTCTTCGTTAGGAACCGTGTTCAGAATTGCCTGGCCGATTCCTCTGGCTGCGGAATTATGTGGCTTAGGTCATCGGCGTCTGGTAGTCGCACATAGGTGCCCTGGAAGTTGTCGAGGAATGCGGCTTCCAGGTCCTCCCAACAACCAATTGATTCTGCTCGGAAGTTGTTAAGCCAATGCCGAGCTGGTCCTTTAAGCTTGAGTAGGAGGTATTTGATGGCGTGTAGATCATCACCGCGGGCCATGTGGATATGAAGGAGATAGTCCTCGATCCATACTGCAGGGTCTCTTGTGCCATCGTATGATTCGATGTTTACGGGTTTGAAACCCTCGGGGATTTGATGATCCATTACTTCATCTGTGAAGCATAGTGGGTGTGCGGCGCCTCTGTATTGGGCTATATCACGACGTAACTCAAATGAGCTTTGTCTGCTGTGTTCGGCCTGGCCGGATTTACCATATCTGGCATGACGGTTATCGTCACGTGTCGTGGGGCGCCCACGCGATCCATAGATTGATCTTGTTTGTCTTGCCCTATCCTCCAATATATCTCACAGGTCTGGCGCATTTCCCCGTGCCTTGGTATTCTTTGAGCGACGTCGGGATGCGGCTTGAGTGGAGGGCCGGGAGGCCTCTCTGTCGCGGCCACGAGGTGGCCGGTTGGCCGTATCATGCGCTGGTGATGTAGGTCTAGGTGCTTCCTCCTATAATCGAGGTAGCAGCCTGTGTTTTGGGTAGCTCTTGGAGGGGCGTTCGAGTTCGTACTCTTCGGCCGCAAGGACATCAGTCCATCTGTCGGTTAGCAAGTCTTGGTCAGCTCTAAGTTGTTGCTGTTTTTTCTTGAGGCTGCTCGCCGTGGCCATAAGCCTGCGTTTGAAACGCTCTTGTTCGACGGGATCCTCAGGCACGACAAATTCATCGTCGTCGAGGCTTGCCTCGTCTTCGGAGGGAGGCATGTAATTATCGTCCTCTACCTCTCTGTATGCCGCTCTCTCATGAGGGCTGGCTTCTCCATCCTCCTGTGTTGAATCCTGCTAGAGGGGGTTGTCTTCGGCACTGTCCGGGGTGTTATTGTCTCCGATGCCGGAATCGCCGTTTTTGCTGTGGCGGGATTTAGAGCGGCGCCGCTGACGCTGGCGCTTAGGCTGTTTCTTGGAGGGGTCATCCTCCATTTTTCCGTCGCCGTTCCCTTCTTTTGGGGTGTCCACCGTGTATATGTCATATGGCGAGGTGGCCTTCCAGTGCCCTTTAGGCGCTGGTTCTTGTTCATCTCCTGCATCGTCGTCCATACCGTCGATGTCTTCGGAGTCGAAGTCGAGCATGTCGGTTAAATCATCGATAGTGGCTACGAAGTGGGTGGTGGGTGGGGCTTGAATTTCTTCGTGGTCCGCATCCCAACCTTGCCGACCATAGTCCGGCCAGGGCTCTCCTAATAAAGAGAGAGACTTTAGTGAATCCAGAATGTCGCCAAAGGGCGAGTGCTGAAAGATGTCCGCGGCGGTGAACTCCATGATCGGCGCCCAATCGGATTCAGTTGGCAGGGGCACGGAAGGTTCGGAGTCCGGCACCTTGGAGTCACGAGCTTCGCAAAGGACAGATATGGTGTTCGGCTCGATCGCCGTAGAGATTGCAGCCCCCGAGGCGGTGTCCAGCCACCCGTCCTCGATTGGCGCAGTCGGCTCTGAGCTAAGGGTCGGAGCAGACACTGGTGCGGCCTCCAGGACATTGTTCGGCGGCAGAGCTAGGTCATGCCCATCGTAACAGTGTGGCGCGCTTGGCTGTGGCTCGAACCCGTCGAAGATCAAGTCTCCGCGGACGTCGGCCGTGTAGTTCAAACTTCCAAATCTGACCTGATGGCCAGGGGCGTAGCTTTCAATCTGCTCCAGATGGCTAAGCGAATTGGCCCGCAGTGCAAAGCCACCGAATACGAATATCTATCCGGGGAGAAAAGTCGCACCCTGGACCGCATCGTTGTTGATGATCGAAGGAGCCATCGGGCCTAAAGGTGACGTCACAGAGGAACTCTCAATGAAAGCACCAATGTCGGTATCAAAACCGGCGGATCTCGGGTAGGGGGTCCCGAACTGTGCGTCTAGGAAGATGGTAACAGGAGACAAGGGACACGATGTTTTTACCCAGGTTCACGCCCTCTCGATGGAGGTAAAACCCTACTCCTGCTTGATTAATATTGATGATATGGGTAGTACAAGAGTAGATCTACCACGAGATCAGAGAGGCTAAACCCTAGAAGCTAGCCTATGGTATGATTGTTGTTCGTCCTACGGACTAAAACCCTCCGGTTTACATAGACACTGGAGAGGATTAGGGTTACACAGAGTCGGTTACAATGGAAGGAGATCTACATATCCGTATCGCCAAGCTTGCCTTTCACGCCAAGGAAAGTCCCATCCGGACACGGGACGAAGTCTTCAATCTTGTATCTTCATAGCCCAGGAGTCCGGCCACAGGTCATATTCCAGCCATCCGGACACCCCCTAATCCGGGACTCCCTCATACGGGCTTCGCCGAAATTTAAAATTATAGAATTCTATGGCTAAGTGAGAGTGATAAAGCATTATAGTCTGTTTGCCTTGTTCGTTGTGCTGAGCGCCTCCCTCGAAGGACCCAAGAATGGGAACAAGAGCGCTCAGGTTTATCCCGAACACCCTAGCACTCGTGGCATGGGGGCAGAAGCCGACGACTCGCCATCTCTCAGATTTAATAAACGGCCGCACAGAAGGTAATATTTTAAATTCAAAAAGCGTTGCTTAGCGCATATGAACAAGTTTTCAGTGCACAGGATAACACGAGCGAGTTTACTCAAAAATTACATCCTTGGAACATTCATCCGCCATAAGGCGGGCACCCTTCAGGACGCCCTCATAATACATCTCGGGCTTGCGATGCTCCTTGCCCTGCGGTGGCCCATCTGTCACCAGCTTCTCAGCATCCATCTTGCCCCAGTTCACTTTAACACGGGCAAGGGCCCTACGGGCGCCTTCGATGCATACGGAGCGCTTGATGACTTCAAGTCGTGGACAGGCATCCGCCAGCCACCTCACCAGCCTAAAGTAGCTCCCAGGCATGACGTCCCCGGGCCATAGCCGGACTATAAGGCCCTTCATGGCCTGTTCGGCCACCTTATGGAGCGCGACCAGCTGCTTCAGCTGGTCGCTCAAGGGCACCAGGTGTCCGGCCTCAGCATATTGAGACCAGAACACCTTCTCTGTCGAGCTCCCCTCCTCGGCCCGGTAGCAGGCGGCAGCGTCGGACACACTGCGGGGCAGATCCGCGAATGCTCCTGGAGAACTCCGGACTCGGGAAAGTAACAAGTAATTCACTTTCACGTGGTTGCTTTGCATAAAGAATGCCTTACCCGCCGCTATCTTCTTCATTGCCTCAATTTCCTGGAGGGCTTTTTGGGCTTCGGCCTTGGCAGATTTGGCACCCTCAAGGGAAGTGGCAAGCTCGGACTCTCGAGTCTTTGAGCCAAGCTCCAAAATCTCGTTTTTTTTTCACGAGAGCCTGGAGCTCTTGCCGCACTTCCGCCACCCGCGCCTCCTGCTTTTCTCGCTCGATACGCTCCATGGCCGCATTTTCTTCAGCCTTGGACAGCGCTTCCTTCAGGGTTGCCACTTGGGTTGTGGCCCCTGTAATACTCACGTTGATCCTGTCAGTTTTTGCAACCACATCTTTTTTATATACTTACATAAGGTATTACTTACCTTCCTTGTCCTCGAGCTGCTTCTTGGCAAGGCCGAGCTCGTTTTCGGACCGCTCGAGGCTCTGCTTCAATGCATCGACCTCCGCAGTCAGTGCGGCAGAGGTCAGCAGCGCAGCCGGCATTCCCATATTGACACACTTATGTTAGAATCCTGTGTATTCTTTTTGATCCTCAGTTCGTCTTTTCTTTCCGAACACCAAACTGAGCATCAGGGGCTACTGTCTATGCGGTAATATTTTTACATATCTTAAATACATAGCTCAAAGCCTGTTAGAAGGCTGGCACAGGCTTCAGTCATCCCGCTCTTGGCGGACTGCACCTTCTGGATCACCGCACTCATAATAGCGCGGTGCTCCTCGTCGATGGAGGCGCCGTTAAGCACCTCCAGCAGATTATCCAGTGCTTCCGGTTGGACGGAGGTCACCGGCGTCGTAGGCTTGCCCTTCTTACTACGGGGGCGCCTGCCGGACACCGGAACCACTGAAGGTTCCAGTGCGGTGTCCGGCCCAGGGCCGGACTTGGAGCCCTTGGGGGTTTTGTCCCCTTTGCGCCTGGAGTCCGGGAGGTCGCCTTGCGGCACCTCCAGGACCACCTCCTCCTGGCTTGGACCCTTTTGGGACTCCACCTCGACATATCCGCAGTGCGAGGGGAGGAGGCGGCCGGAAGTGAAGTGCTATTCACATCCGACGAGCTTAAGGAGCCGCTCGATGACACGCCGACCTGGGCTCGGGGCGGACTGCATGATTATATTCGGCGTCAGAAGATATTGTGTAACAAAGGAACGCCATGAGTTATTCTGGTATCCGGATACTTACGATTCTGCCAGGGGCTTGGCCCTGGATGGCCACTCCTCTTCGTCGTCGTCGGTGTTGGTGGAGTAGTCCGGAGGAAGGGTCCTCCCCTTCTTGGACCCTCCGCCCCCCCCCCCCCAGTTGGGGCGGCCTTCCTTTTCTTCTGTCCCCCCGCTGGGGGAGAGACCTCTCTTTCCTCCTCCTCGTTTTTGTGGGAGGAGTCCGCCTCGGAGTCATCGGACGATGAGTCCGACACCACCAGGCGCCGGGAACTCTTTCGAGTTCTCGTGGCCTTCTTCTTGGCCTTCTTCTCCGGCACCACGTAAGGTGCCGAAACCAGCAGCCCCGTCAAGCGGGCGTCCGCTAGGTCTTCGGGCAAGGGAGCCGGACAGTTGATCTGCCCAGACGTCTTCTGCCAATCCTGTCAAAGGTAAGGGAGTTTAGATCCCGCATAGGGTCAAACTATGAAAAACAAGTATCCTATAAAGGGTAAAACAGCTTACCGCGTTGGCTTGCTGCTGCGCGCTGAATCCGCGATCCTCGGTAGTGGATACGGGAGCCTCGGCGCCCTTGAATAGCACCTTCCAGGCATCTTCGTATGTAGTGTCGAAGAGCCTGCTCAGAGTTTGGTGCTGTGCCGGATTAAATTTCCACAAGCTGAAAGCCCGTTGTTGGCATGGGAGGATCCGGCGGATGAGCATGACCTGGACTACGTTGACGTGTTTGAGCTTCTTTCTCACTAGGTTTTGGACGCAGGTTTGGAGTCCGGTCAGCTCTTCCGAATTACCCCACGACAGGCCCTTCTCTTTCCAGGAGGTGAGCCGCGTGGGGATGCCAGATAGGAATTCGGGGGCCGCTGCCCATTCAGGGTCACACGGCTCGGTGATGTAGAACCACCCCGATTGCCACCCCTTTACGGTCTCTACGAAGGAGCCCTCGAGCCATAGGATGTTGGGCATCTTGCCCACCATGGCACCTCCGCACTCCGCTTGGCGGCCGCCCACTACCTTCGGCTTGACATTGAAGGTCTTCAGCCATAAGCCAAAGTGGGGCTGGATGCAGAGGAAGGCCTCGCACACGATGATGAACGCCGAGATGTTGAGGATGAAGTTCGGGGCCAGATCGTGGTAATCCAGGCCGTAGTAGAACATGAGCCCCCGGACAAATGGGTGAAGTGGGAAACCTAGTCCGCGGAGGAAATGGGTGAGGAACACCACCCTCTCATGGGGCCTGGGGGTGGGGATGAGCTGCCCCTCGTCTGGGAGCCGGTGCGTGATGTCCTTGGACAAGTATCTGGCTTTCCTCAGCTTCTTGATGTGTCCCTCCGTGACGGAGGAGACCATCCACTTGCCTCCCGCTCCGGACATGGCTGGAGAAGGTTGAGGTGGGATGTGCGGACTTGGGCGCTGGAGCTCGAGTGCGCGAAAATGGATAAGCAAAGGAGGAAGAAGGCGTAGATGAAAAAGGTGGATCCTTATCCCCTTATATGGGCGGACGAGACTGCACGTCCCCACCCGCCTGGTAAAACTCGCTTATCTCCCAAGCGCCGTAATTAATGGCACGGTTGGGTTACCCACGCCCGTTTTGATGAGAATCCCAGAATAAGGGGGACACGATCTCTGCTTCGACAAGACGTGCCAAGGAAACCGCCTCGCTAAGTGCGCTGAGGTGGGACAGTAAAAATGATTCGAATAAAGGCTTGGCCGTGGTGTGATGTCATGCTGCGGAGTACGTCAGCAGATTGGATTTGTGTAAATATTATTTTCTCTACGGTGGTATGTGGAACTTATTTTGCAGAGCCGGACACTATCCTTGTGTTCAAAATCTTCTATGAAGTATTCGGAGGAGGAACCCGCCTCGCAATGCCGAAGACAATCTGCGCGCCGGACTCGTCGTCATTGAAGCCTGGTTCAGGGGCTATTGAGGGAGTCCTGGATTAGGGTGTGTCTGGATGGCCCGACTATAACCTTTGGCCGGACTCCTGGACTATGAAGATACAAGATTGAAGACTTCGTCCCGTGTCCGGATGGGACTTTCCTTGGCGTGGAAGGCAAGCTTGGTGATACGTACATGTAGATCTCCTCCCATTGTAACCGACTCTGTGTAACCCTAGCCCTCTCCGGTGTCAATATAAACTGGAGGGTTTTAGTCCGTAGGACGAACAACAATCATACCATAGGCTAGCTTCTAGGGTTTAGCCTCTCTGATCTCGTGGTAGATCTACTCTTGTACTACCCATATCATCAATATTAATCAAGCAGGAGTATGGTTTTACCTCCATCGAGAGGGCCCGAACCTGGGTAAAAACATCGTGTCCCTTGTCTCTTGTTACCATCCGCCTAGACGCACATTTCGGGAACCCCTACCCGAGATCTGCCGGTTTTGACACAGACAGGAACACTACCCTCTCCTGGGATTTCGGGGTAAGGACGATTTGCCCTTCAGCCGGAAGCCGGTGCACGATGTTTGTGGACAGGTATCTGGCCTCCCGAAGCTTCGTGATGTCCTCCTCCGTAACGGAGGAGGCCATCCACTTGCCTCCCGCTCCGAACATGCTTGGAATGGCTTTACGGAGAAGGTGAGAACTTGGGCGCTGGAGCTCAAGCGAGGAAGAATGGATGAGCAGAGGAAGAAGAAGGCGTGGGTGAAAAAGGGGAATCCTTATCTCTTTATAAAGGCGATAGAAATTGTGCGCCTTCCCACTTGCCCCGTAAACTCTCTTATTCCCCAAGTGCCGCGTTGATGGCGCGGTGGGGTTACCCACACCCGTATTGATGAGAATCCCGTGATAAGGGGACATGATCTCTGCTTCGACAAGACATGCCAATGAAACCGCCTCGCAAGATGTGCAGTAGCAGGTTGAGAAAAACAGTTTGAATAATGACCGGGCTGTGGCGTGATGTCACGCTATGAAAAGTTGTCAGCAGGTTAGATTTGTGGAGTATTGTGCTCTCTACGGTGATATGTGGAATTTGTTTTGGAGAGCCGGACACGATCCTTGTGTTCAAAATCTTCTATGGAGTATTCGGAGAAGGAACCCGCCTTGCAATGCCGAAGACACTCTACTCGCCGGACTCATCGTCATTGAAGCCTGGTTCAGGGGCTACTGAGGGAGTCCTGGATTAGGGGGTCCTCGGGCAGCCGGACTATGTACTTGTGCCGGACTGTTGGACTATGAAGCTACAAGATTGAAGACTTCATCCCGTGTCCGGGTGGGACTCTCATTTACGTGAAAGGCAAGCTTGGCAATTCGGATATGTAGATTTCCTTCTCTGTAACCGACTCTGTGTAACCCTAGCCCCCTCCGGTGTCTATATAAACCGGAGGGTTTAGTCCGTAGGACAACAACAATCATAATCATAGGCTAGCTTCTAGGGTTTAGCCTCTACGATCTCGTGGTAGATCAACTCTTGTAATACTCATATCATCAAGATCAATCAAGCAGGAAGTAGGGTATTACCTCCATCTGGAGGGCCCGAACCTGGGTAAACATTGTGTCCCCCGCCTCCTGTTACCATTAGCCTCAGACGCACAGTTCGGGACCCCCTATCCGAGATCCGCCGGTTTTGACATCGATAGCCGCTCGAACCCATGACACCACACGTCCCCCGACCTGCGGCTCACCCCTCTCGGCCCCACTGCCCCTCTGCCTTCAGGAGCATTACATGTGGACCAGCCACCTATCGGGTCCACATGTTATTGACTCAAAGGCAGGTGTAGTAAGGCGCAGAAGCTCGGTCCCGAGGGCCCTGAGAGGAAAACGTAACTCCTGTGCCAGGCCTTGTGGTGCTACCACTGCACGTACTCGTGCCAAACTCGAGATTTGTTTCTTTACTATAGATGCACGCAACGATTTAATGGACATTGTAATCTCAACATGCGATGGGGAGCTCTAAATTTGAATTTGAAACTTATAAAACAAAAAGATTCAAAACAAATAAATTGGGAGAGAGGGAGTATATTGTAGGATGTATCCCATACGAAACAAGTCCCCTGGTTTTTCACCGCGAAGATGCGGTTAGAAAGGAGCACAGCCTCTTCGTACTTGTACGGCAACAAATCGGCCGCAGACAGCATGGTCCACCTTTGACCACCATGTGCAAGGTTCGTGCTATCTTCTTCAATCTCACCGTGGTTCCATCGTACCAATTCATGCGGTGGCCCGTTGCATGGTTGATCCCAATGTTGGACAAAGGTTCTATGCGAACGGTGTCACCGTTTTAAATGTTGTGCAGATGTTGGTACCCTCCCGTACATATGCAAGCCAATCTCCACTCGCACCGAGCCTAACATGTGAAACAGTGGGCAGGGGAGAATTAGGAAATGGACACAGAAGTAGTCTTTAGAATGCATTTACTACGTGATCAAACTCATCTTACCTGCTCATCGGAGGAAATCCTGGTGCCCCTCAACGTCGGCATCTCAAGGGGCGTCAACATGCAACTACGGCCACGCCGCGCTGGAGAGACCCCCAAGGAAACATCCTTATGCGTTCCATGGAATATCAAGATGCATTTGTATGAGTAGTTTATCTTGTGAAAGAAAAGGATGAATGAGGGAAGGCCTCTAGAGATAGAGATAGAGAATACTACTACCAATGTGCTGGCCTGTGCGTTGCAATGGATCCAAAGTAGTAGAATAATACTTGTTCACGTGCTTGAAATATAAACACTCTAGTTTTGATATACATGTGTCAGCAGACATGACAGCTTGTCCATGGAAGTTGAGCCACGGCGACCATCATGTTTCTTGTTTCTACCACTGCCACACCCACACACGATTCCCACGACGCTGCTCCAACCCACGGCACGACGTCTCCGACGTGGACATGGATCCTCTAACGTGGCTATCACTGCCTTACCCTGCCTTTCCTTCGCTGACAGGTGGGACCCATGCTTGGGGGTCCCACATGTCAGTGACGGAATGGTAGGATTGTTCACGTCAGGGGATCCTCATCCCCCCGACGTGCGCCTCATCCCTCTCGGACCCACCACTCCTTTGCCTTTGTGTGCATGACATGCGGGCCAGCTAAACTGCGGCGACCGTCAACTTTCTACCACATCCACACCCGATTGGACGCGGTTTGCTTGCTTCGCTACTGTGCTCCGATCCGTACTCCCGCACCATCGAATTTTCATCCAGCGGCTGTGACACATTTCGTCCCGCGCATCAATCCTCAGTTGGAGTACTTCTGTACTACAGGTAGTACCCACCGGTGTGGCCATCTACGCCTCGTAACGCCCCGACACCCAGTTGTGGCACCCTCGCCACGGCCACGCCACCACCGGTCATTTCATCTCGAACGAGTGAGTCGCGAACCACGCCACCACCATGAGAATGACATGTGGGCCAGCCGCATTTAAGGTCCGCATGTCATTGACTCACAGGCCAAGCACTAAGCCACTGAAGTTCGGTCCCGTGGGCCCTAAGAGGGAAATGTAACTCCTGCGGCAGGCCTTGTGGTGATCCCGCAATACGAGCTCGTGCCAAACCTGGAATTTGTTTCTTACTACTACCAACTACTAGTAAGGTACACGTGCATTGCACGCATGAGATTCTAGTGGTTTGTGCATTATGCTTAAGGGCATGTTTGGTTTGCAGCCTAAGGTTGCCACGCCTAAGCTTAGGCGTGCCACAATATCTTAGGCATGTGTTTGGTTCATTGCCACACTTGTGGCTTGCCACGCTTTTCTAGCTACATGGTCCACATGTCATAGACTCAACTTCTTGCCAAATCTTGCCACACTTGTGGTGGCCATTTTGTTAGCCACATTTTTTGTGGCAGACACACTTTACCTAAGCTTAGTTATGGCAAAGTTAGTCATGAATTAAGTTCAACCATGGAGTCTTGTAGATTCTACATGTGGCAGAATCTGGTGGAATGTAGATGATATCCAACGGCCAGTAGTGCTCGGATTTGCCATCTTTGTACAGTCGGATTGGATTCATCCAATGACCAACTTCCAAAGTTATTCACACACTATATAGGGGGTATAGATATAGATGTGCCGACCCATTGCAATGGATCCAAAGTATATCTATTTAGTGGAGTGCACTCTAAACACATTATCTATTTATTTTTCTCTAACCTTTCGTAGCCATGCAACCAAGCCACATAAGCTTCATGGGTGCCCCTAGATCATATTATTCATACTACGTTGACTAGAAAAAGATAAATAACCCAAAACAAGATCTCCCTGTTTTTTGTTCCTATGATGCTGTGCCGTGCACGTACCTACTAGTTGTATAGTGGTAGTATTAGTTGTATAGTACAAACTTGGTACTAGTAGGAGTAGTAGTACAGAATGCTCCTACTCTATCAACGAGCCCCATCTGACACCATATTTCTTGGCTTCCGTGCTACAGCTAGATCTTCCCCTCGTTTCTGTTTTCCAACCCGGCGGCGGGCGGGGTGCGGTTTGCCAATAGTAGGTTTGCTCAACGGCGGTCCCACATGAAAGTGAAAATGCTAGGAAGCACGCTTTTCCATAAGCTATCTGTCGTGCCAGACGGGCCGTGGAGTACTCCCGATTCCTGGGCGTGTGGGGGTGCGACGCGAACGCGGCAGGCCTTTACCTTTTATTGGCAATGTGCCCGTGAGTTGCAATGAATCCAAAGTAGTAGAATAGTAGTACTTGTTCACAAACTTTAAAGAAATCACTCTTGTTTTGATATACTCCTAATATATTACTTTTCACTCAAAATATATTTCGCAGGCTGTTTTGATGAGGTGAGGGAGGGATGTGGTTGCTTTCAAGATAATAAGGGGTTTTCTACAAATTGGAGCAGAGAACTGGGCTATTGTTGCAAAAATGCCACAACTTACCTCACAGCCGTTAGATGCAGATCTAATGGTCAGAAAGGACGGATGGCAGACACACCACCATCACCAACTGAGTCTTTTATAGGAGTAGGAGTAGAGAAACATGTATAAATTGTAACATTTGGTTCTACTCCTTGGCACGATCGATAGATAGAAGTAAAGATTGGAAACGCTAGGGCGGGGCTATTTCCGCCAGATAAGCAGGGTACATAGTAGCTAGGTTGGCGCATCATCGGTTTGGTCACACGCGGTCCGACATGTTCTAGTGTTTCTAGCAAGATGCCTGCGCATTGCACGAAGTTGATGGAAAAGGTAAGCACAACTTATAAATTGACGCATGGAGTACTAGTTACGGTGATGCATATAATTAACCATAGGGATCGCACATGTCGGTATTGACTGGAACGAGAATGCAACAACACAATAAGAATTACGGCCACGATGATGCAATTGCAGTGGTGGTTACAGAAGGCAAGAAGAAAGATGCATACATCAACGTACGACCTCCTCCTCCTCAACTTAGTGCGCCGGGCCACCGACCGGAAGCTAAGGAGCGGCTACTTTTGTGGCGAGGTCGAGGTGCTTCTCAGCAAAGGCATCCAAGGCTTCCATCCGGTTGACGAAGGCCAACGTCGTAGCGTCCTCACTGGCCTTGTAGATACCTATGTACACGATTTGCTCGTACACGTGGATGTGTAGGTCGACAAATTCTTGCAGGGAGAGGCGCCTCGCGGTGAGCGCAACCTCGAGATGGTCATTCTTCGTGGTGCCGGCGGGCAGTCGTAGGGCCACCAGTGCTTGAAAGAGGTCCCGGCCATGGAGGCCGATTAGGTGGCAGGCAATGAGGAGCCCGGGCGCGCGGGCTGGAGGAGTACGGCGATGTCGTCCGCGAGCTTCTTGAGGATGGTGAACTTGTTGGTGGTGGCAATGATCATATGGTCCAACTGAGAGTTGTAGTTGGCGTCGATGGTGGCCATCCACCAGCCGGTCTCCAACACCGTCTGGAGATGATCCTCGCCGCCATGCCACAGGTCGGCATCGTGGACCATCTGGTACATCGACTGGCCACTCGCGCGCATTGCCGTCATGGGTCTGGAGTGATCTCTTTTGCACTTAATGTAGGTGCTTAGGCAAATGCTTAGGTGCGTACAATTTGGTAGATGCATCGGAATGGAGGGGCGCCTTTATATGAGGGCAAACTGCATTGCATTCACATCGTGCAGCCTCTTTTCACGGTCCTCCTCCCATTACTTCCCTCATGCATTAATTGAAGGAGGATGCATTGGTCGTTCAACATTTCGAGAACCGCTACTCCCTCCCTCGTCTGCATTAAAGCCTTATCGAGAACTGCGCCGCCTGCTGTCAAACCGAATAATACTGCGTCGCCCGCTGCATGCCCGGTTGAACACGCATCCTCGCCTCCATCAAACCCCTCCGTTAAACCCGCATGCAAACCGAGAAACCTACTCCGGCCACACGTCCGTTCATGAGCGGGCCAGAATTAAACGCAACACTGGCCGAGCTCCTCCTGTCAGCCCTCAGTTTAAACAAGGCCAGATGTCGACCAAGCTCCTACCATCCGCCCTCTATTTACACGAGGCCAGACAGACAGCGGGCAAGAATCGCACCCCTCCACCGCTCCCCCATCTCCTCCTTCATCATTTTCTCCACTCTTCCGATGGCTTCCGAGTTATTTTGCTTATTACCCGGCTGGGTGGCCCGCCGAGCCCTCCGGACATGGGCGAGGCCGCTTGGTGCTTCACCAACCTCGCTTGGCCGAACGGAGCCAGTTGCCGCCCCAAGCAGGCGCGTGGTTCAGTAACTCGCCGCTCCAGTTCAGCTTGATGAGGAGTGGCGAGTTGATGTTGGAAATATGCCCTAGGGGCAATAATAAAATGGTCATTATTATATTTCCTTGTTCATGATAATTGTCTATCATTCATGTTGTAATCGTATTGACCGGAAACCATAATACATGTGTGAATACATAGACCACAACATGTCCCTAGTGAGCCTCTAGTTGACTAGCTCGTTGATCAACAGATGGTCATGGTTTCCTGACTACGGACATTGGATGTCATTGATAACGGGATCACATCATTGGGAGAATGATGTGATGGACAAGACCCAATCCTAAGCATAGCACAAGATCGTGTAGTTCGTTTACTAAAGCTTTTCTAATGTTAAGTATCATTTCCTTGGACCATGAGATCGCACAACTCCCGGATACCGTAGGAATGCTTTGGGTGTACCAAACGTCACAACGTAACTGGGTGGCTATAAAGGTGCACTACAGGTATCTCCAAAAGTGTCTGTTGGGTTGGCATGAATCGAGACTGGGATTTGTCACTCTGTATGACGGAGAGGTATCTCTGGGCCCACTCGGTAATGCATCGTCATAATGAGCTCAATGTGACTAAGTAGTTGGTCAAGGGATCATGCATTACGAAACGAGTAAAGTGACTTGCCGGTAACGAGATTGAACGAGGTATTGGGATACCGACGATCGAATCTCGGGCAAGTAACGTACCGAATGACAAAGGTAATTGTATACGGGATTGCTTGAATCCTCGACATCGTGGTTCATCTGATGAGATCATCGTGGAACATGTGGGAGTCAACATGGGTATACATATCCCGTTGTTGGTTATTGGCCAGAGAGCTGTCTCGGTCATGTCTGCATGATTGCCGAACCTGTAGGGTCTACACACTTAAGGTTCGATGACGCTAGGGTTATAAGGAAGATTTGTATGTGATTACAGAATGTTGTTCGGAGTCCCGGATGAGATCCCGGACGTCACGAGGAGTTCCGGAATGGTCCGGAGGTGAAGATTTATATATGGGAAGTCATCATACGGTCACCGGAAATATTCGGGGGTATACCGGTATTGTACGAGGACCACCGGAGGGGTTCTGGGGGTCCATCAGGTGGGTCCACCTGCCCCGAAGGGCCTTATGGGCTGTAGGTGGATGGGAACCAGCCCCAAGTGGGCTGGGAGCCACCCCTCCTAGGGCCCATGCGCCTAGGGTTGGTGGGGACCCTAAAGGGGGCGCCCCCTTGGCTTGGGGGCCAAGCCCCCTCCCCCCTTGGCCGCCGCCCCCCCTCTAGAACCCATCTAGAGGGGCCGGCCCCCTTCCCCCTTCTCCCTATAAATAGAGGGGTGGAGGGAGGGGTGCAGCACCACATCCAAGGTGCAGCCCCTCCCCTCCCCAACGCCTCTCCTCCTCCGCAAGAGATTGGCGAAGCCCTGCCGGAGAACTGCCACTCCATCACCACCACGCCGTCATGCTGCTATTGGAGCCTTCTTCCTCAACCTCTCCCTACTCCTTGCTGGATCAAGGCGTGGGAGACATCTCCGGGATGCACGTGTGCTGAACATGGAGGCACCGTTGTTCGGTGCTTAGATCGGATTCGGCCGCGATCTGAATCGCTATGTGTACGACTCCTCCAACCGCGTTCTTGCAACGCTTCCGACTCGCGATCTTCAAGGGCATGAAGATGCACTCCCCTCTATCTTGTTGCTAGTTACTCCATAGATTGATCTTGGTGATGCATAGAAAATTTTAAATTTCTGCAACGATCTCAAACAGTGGCATCATGAGCTAGGTCTATGAGTAGTTTCTATGCACGAGTAGAACACAAGTTTGTTGTGGGCGTCGATTTTGTCAATTTACTTGCCACTACTAGTCTTATCTTGTTTCGGCGGCATCGTGGGATGAAGCGGCCCGGACCGACCTTACACGTACACTTACGTGAGACAGGTTCCACCGGACATGCACTAGTTGCATAAGGTGGCTAGCGGGTGTTTGTCTCTCCCACTTTAGTCGGATCGGATTTGATGAAAAGGGTCCTTATGAAGGGTAAATAGCAATTGGCATATCACGTTGTGCTTTTGGCGTAGGTAAGAAACGTTCTTGCTAGAAACCTATAGCAGCCACGTAAAAACTTGCAACAACAATTAGAGGACGTCTAACTTGTTTTTGCAGCATATGTCGTGTGATGTGATATGGCCAAAAGGATGTGATGAATGATATATATGTGATGTATGAGATTGATCATGTTCTTGTAATAGGAATCATGACTTGCATGTCGATGAGTATGACAACCGGCAGGAGCCATAGGAGTTGTCTTAATTTATTGTATGACCTGCGTGTCAATGAATAACGCCATGTAATTACTTTACTTTACTGCTAAACCGTTAGCCATAGTAGTAGAAATAATAGTTGGCGAGACAACTTCATGAAGACCCGACGATGGAGATCATGATGATGGAGATCATGGTGTCATGCCGGTGACGA
>LR880968.1:804320552-804333756 GCA_904067115.1 Aegilops sharonensis | reverse complement strand
TTTATCTTGGGTAGGACCAGGAGATGTCTAGGGACAATATTTTGGCCATATGGTTAGCAATGTGAAGGGAATATGAGAGATTAATTCAAACTGAATGTATGTTTGTAACTGAATTTTTTTGACAGTGTGTTAACTGAATTTTTTTGACAGTGTGTTAACTGAATTTTTTTGACAGTGTGTTAACTGGCCACTTATCTTCATTTCAAAGCCCAAGTTGCAGCCCTTTAGATTGACAGCTGGACAGAAGGTATCTTCTACTACATTTGGAGTATGGTTCTGGCTCACACTGTATTTGTAATTCTACTATAAATTTTCACTATAAATCTATTGAAATTATACTGTTAATACACTGCAATTACATGTCTACTGTATTTACCTCCTCTTCTATACCTTGTACTAGAAGTCAGCAAAAGAATATCAGTTCTACTTTGCCCCCTAGTAGATCTGGTAGAGTAAGAAACTCCCCTTATAATTATGTTTTTCTCTAGAAAAAATGATCCTGGATTTTTTTATGGTATTCTTTGTGGTATTAAGATGGAAACCTGGGATACTATTTAGGAGCTCCTGTTAGGAGCTACTGTCAAAAACTTGAGCTACTGTCAAAAAATTCAGTTATGGCATCTAGAATTATGTCAGTTTTGTTTTGTAACTAGAAGACCAAAGTGTTAGGAATTCTGTCCAAACTGTAGTTTTCAGTATTCTGTCCAAACTGAAAACTGTTAAAAAGACCATGTGTTTATTGGTCAAAATCTGCATTGTACTCCAGTGTGTAATGATGATGGAACATTATAAAGCATGATTTTCTTGGATTTCTGTAATGATGATGATGATGGAACACATGGTCTTGGATTTCTGTAATGATGATGGAACATTATAAAGCATTGTACTCCAGTGTGTATGAAGGATACAAAAAAATTAGCAACTTCTCTGATTTTATAAAGTTGTTCTTATATGGGTGAAACTTCACTTGTTTTTAGGCTAGTGCAGGGTGTTGCTTTATTGTGATGCCTCTGAATTACTTGTGATCACATTGAGAAAGACTTGCAAAGATGATGATCATCTTTTACAGAAAACAATTTCTGTAAACACGTCAGTAACTTTGCTAGTTTGTTGGGTTTTGTCTCCGACCATTGTGTCGTGATGAATTTGCAGGTACCCGGAGAGGCCCTTGAGTTTGCTGGAATGTCGATTAACTTCTGTTCCAGCAAATTCGGGTACTCCATATGTCCTATTTTCAGCAAAGGTCATGCTGAAATTTTTCGTGAATTTTAGCATGACTTTGCTAAAAATCGGACATATGGGGTACTTGCTACTAATGCATGGGCCGGGGTATCTCAGTACTTAGTTCAGTAGGATCAACTGCCCCTTTATTCTTGCTGCATTAAACCATAGGTGGCAATAGAGCCAAGTGATTAGTTCCAAGTGATTAGGCCCAACCTAGGGTGCCTCGGCATCGATAAACCCTAAATGATGAAAACTTAACTTAGCATTTAGCTTTTAGGATGCCTCGGCGTCGACAAACCCTAAATGATAAAAGCTTAGCTTTTAGGATGCCTCGGTGTCGACAAACCCTAAATGATGAGACCATGATCTTGTTCCTTGACAACAACCAACTTTTTGACCAAACTTTTTTCCTATTTAGAGCGAAACATGGCCCACAACGATGAGGCCGACGGTTCGGGTGGCAAGCAATTCTGGGAGCTGTCCTAGGAGATGGAGGAACAACCTCACCGCTATGAGGACGCTGCGGAAGACACCGATCCTGACTACACAACCCCTAGTGGCGTCGGGGATGACACCACTGATGGTGTCGCCGAGGATGCCACCACTGATGGTGCCACCGAGGATGCCACCACTGATGATGGCGGCGCACGCACAGACGGCAGCCAACCGAAGAAGCAACGGAAGGACCAGCGCCCGAACGCGCTCCGCACCGTCAAGGAGGAATTTACTCAAGTGGACTCCGACGGGAATCCAACAGAGCCCAAACATATAGTCAAGGGGTACTCGGTTCAGCTCGGGTGCATTCTCCGGAGCACCGTCTCGATCAACACTGAGAACCTTAGGCATAAGGACCGAGGGAATTTGCCCAACCTCCTCTTCACGAAGCTGCACGAACGATACAAGTTCCCCGCTGATTTTGAAAACACACGCCTCTCAGGGAATAAAGTGAACAGTGCCGCCCTCACGAGGATGAGCACGGCCCTGTCTACTTGGAGAAGCGCGGTGAAGAAAATGATTGAGAAAGGTGATAGTTATGAGAAGATCAAGGCGAAAAATCCTTCGATTAGCGAAGAGGACTACAAGGAGTTCAAGATCAAGTGCGAGAGCAGTGCAACCTCCGAATCAAGTCAGTGGGGGAAAGAAATGCGGGAGTTGAACTTAGGGGAACACAAACTCGGTCCCGATGGTTACAGAGTGGCGGAGCCTATATGGGACAAGGAGGACGCGGAGCGTGCCGAGCAAGGCCTACCGCCCCGCTTCGAAAAATACAGCAGTGACAAGCAGACCAGGAACTATGTCAGGGCCCGGTACAAGGAGGACCCGATAACAAAGGAGCTTACCACGGATCCGAAGACCAGGGCGCTTGAGCTTGTTCTGGCGAAGGAGACTGAAAGCAGTAGCGCGGGGTCGTCTCAGAGCACCCCTGCTTGGGACAGCACTCTAAATAGGGCGTTGAACATAATGAAAAACAAGGATAAGCTCAGTAAGCCGTCATCAGCTGGTCGTGTGGCCGGCAAAGGCTTGTCCACAAAATGGTCGTCATACTATACCGCTGGTGGGCCAAAGGAGAAAAAGACCAGCTTGGAAAACCAGTCGCGCGAGGTTCAAGAACTCAAGGCACAAGTGGCGCGGATTCCGGAGATTGTCCAAGAGCAAGTGCACGAACAACTGGGATCGACGCTCACCAGCATTATCCCTACCTTGATTCATGGGCTGACGGCGTGGATTGTGGGTGGCCAACAGGGGTCGCCCCCAATTCCCAGCTTCACGGCCAGCAACTCGCACAGCGCGCAGGCGGCGCCATTGGTGTCTCCGGCGGCGGCGGTATTGGTGTCTCCAACGCCGGCACGGCCGACATTGGAGCTTATGCACCCGGGTGTACGCCGGCCGGCACCTCGCCAGCAAGCGGCCCCTCCGTCAGTTGCACGCCCGCCATTGGCGGTGCCTCGACATTAGCCGAGCTCGACGCCATCATCACGGTAACTAATTAAGCTTCTCGGTCGAGGACTTCATCTCCTTTTGCCTTTGACTGGGCATCCCTGACGCCCTAAATGTTTTCGCAGGGCGCTGCCGACGTTCCGTGCACTCTCCTGCACTTCGTGAACGACGAGTTGGTCGATGTGGCCAAGGGCAAAATCATTCAACCGGGCAACCCCGTGTTCCACGGTAAACCGATGCCACCCACCGTGTATAGGGTTCAACTGGTTCGGGTGCTGCCAGGCTGCGACGAGTTGTTACCTCCGATTCGACCCGCCGGGGCCGACGAAGATGATTTGATGACCCTCAGCGCCTGCGTAAGCTGGCCCCTGCTTTGGCCGAAGAGCCAGATTCGTTTGGGGGCGGGGGACACCACCCCAAAGACAACACCGCCAGTCGTGTCGGCGCCAAGCGATGGCAAGACTGCCACAATGCTACCGGACATGCCGGACATCCCTATGGCACAGGATCCGAACATGCATATGGCACAGGATCTAGACGACGACGATAACAACGACGGCCGTAAATTTAGCAACGTCGATAAGTATTTTGCCGAACACGGGTACGATGACGAATTCTGCGGGCCTCTTTCTCAAGAACCCAACCAAGACGATCGCGGTCTAGCTGGTACGGCGGAGAAACCCAGTTGCAACAGGCGTCATCTGGCATTCAGTTCTCAGGAGACGCCTCCAGCTGCCGACTTCACCGAGCCTCAGATAGCCGAGGTGCCAAATATTATCAGCCCCAACACACTCAAGAAGGCGGTCTGTGAGCAGAACTCGGTCCCATTACAACAGAAGATCAAGAAGGGATGGAAAAGAAAGAGTAACAAGGGTGCGAGCCAGCCGGCACCGAGTACGATCCGTGCTCAAGACGGGCCACCTTCACCTAAGGATATCTCGAGGAGGGTGCATGTGGCGGGTAGGGCAATGCTACCGACAAATATGCTCAATGCTGCAACCGGTGCTATGCGGAGTCTGCATGACGGTGTTCTTTCTTTGGAGAAGCGGCGTCTCAGAGAGAATGATGTGGCATACCCGGTTTTCGTGGCCAAGGTGCCAGAGGGCAAGGGCTTTGTGGATGGCGCCATCGGGGGTACGATCGTCCTGCGGTTTGATGACATCTTTGCTATGTTTAACCTTTATCCGCTGCACTACACCTTCGTTCGGCTGTTTTCGCTGAGTATGGAGATGCGGATCATTAGAGACAAGACCCCGGACATGGTGATAGTCGACCCCTTCTACATGTGTGCCAAGATCTTGGGCAGCGCTGGGGACCGGCAAGTCGCGAGTTCTTACCTCGAAGGCCTCATTCTGGCAAACCCAGATAAGGATAACTTTCTCGTGCCTTACTTTCCCGAGTAAGTCATCCCCTCACCGCCCCGTAACATATGATTTCTTAGATTTTCGATCGTTCTTTTTTTTCTAACATTCCGTGTTCTGTGCAGTGACACACATTGTACACTCATCCTCTTAAGCCCGAAATATTCCATGGCCACGTATTTCGAACCGGACCGTGACTCCAAGATAGACTACACAAATATCAAGAAAGTTCTTAATGATGTTCTCCCCGGCTACGCCAAATCTGGAGGCACCTTCGCCAAGCCAGCTCATAGGCGGTACGGCGCGCACGTGTTTGCCCACAATACAAAGTTCTCCTGCGTCAAGCAGCCGTCTGGCGGCCAGAACGATGCCTACTACGCCCTCCATCACATGCGGGTGATCGTACGGGACCATCATCACCTTATGCTACCAGATAATCTCAAAGATTGGGCCGCGAGCTTGCCGGCAATCCAGGACGCGGTCATCAGACAAGAATTCTTTCGCATCCAGTCAGAGTTTGCGGAAATTATCCATCAAGATGTCCTTCGTACGTCGGGGCAGTTCTACCTCAGACATCAACCGTCCAATAGTGATATAGACACAACGCTACAAATGCAGGCTGATAACGCCCGCGATTTAATGACCATCACGATAGACGGCGGCTTCATCAACGCTCCGGTCCCATGAGTCGAGTCGACAGTAGTGATGCTATGTGTAGTTCTAAAACATTGATTGGCTCATGTTGTAATTAAACTTTAATGAACTTGTATGTCTCTTTGGGTTGGACAGTCATTCAACTTAGATGTAATCGATGCTATTAATGTCTTACTTTTCTCTTCCGATCCTTTTGTTGCATACTTATATATTGCTTATGTATTGTATGTTGTTTGGCTTATGCATAGAGATGCCGTCGTATGTCGTGTACAAGGGTAAGGTTCCCGGAGTCTACGACGACTGGGAGGAGTGTCGGAAACAGGTTTACCGTTTCAGCGGTAACAGTTACAAAGGGTACACCACTAGGGCGGAGGCGGAATCTAGATACGCCCGCTATCTAGCGGGAGAGAGGAGGGAGCGTTGGAGGAACCGGATGAAGACCAGTTTCATCGCGATGATGCTCATCGTGATGACCGCAGCTCTCTTCTATGTGATGGTAGTTTAGATGATCGATATCGACTTCTAATGTGAAGACAAACTCGCTACTCGCGGTCTCGAGACTTGTAATGTTCTATCTTTGTCCGGTCTTTTGAATTCGGAGACTAATATGATGAATTGTATTCGGAGACTAATCTTCTATTGTATTCGATGAATCTGCTGTTGCTGTGTGATGTTGTCTAAATTATGTCCAATAATATATTTTGTAACCTGTGAAAATATCAGAAAAGAAAAAATCCCTAATATTCATACTATTGGCGCACCACACAAGACACTAATGGCGCACTGTGATAATCACACTAATGGCGCATCACCCACTGGTGCGCCATTAGTATGCCAAAGCACATGGGTACATATGGCCCCCTGGGAGGCATTCTAATGGCGCACTGTGGGCTATACTAATGGCGCACTACCTGGTGCGCCATTAGAACACCAGATAGTAATGGCGCACCAGTGGTGCGCCATTAGAATTTAATTCTAATGGCGTGATGCCAGTGGCGCACCAGTGGTGCGCCATTAGTAGGAAAAACTGGTGCGCCACTAGCATGCCTTTTCCTAGTAGTGACCGGGTGGGTCCACCTGCCCCGGAGGGCCTTATGGGCTGTAGGTGGAAGGGAACCAGCCCCAAGTGGGCTGGGCGCCAGCCCCCCTAGGGCCCATGCGCCTAGGGTTGGGGGGGAACCCTAAAGGGGGCGCCCCCCTTGGCTTGGGGGGCAAGCCCCCTCCCCCCTTGGCCGCCGCCCCCCTGTAGATCCCATCTAGAGGGGACGGCCCCCTTCCCCCTTCTCCCTATAAATAGAGGGGTGGAGGGAGGGGTGCAACACCACATCCAAGGCGCAGCCCCTCCCCTCCCCAACACCTCTCCTCCTCCGCAAGAGCTTGGCGAAGCCCTGCCGCAGAACTGCCACTCCATCACCACCACGTCGTCGTGCTGCTGTTGGAGCCTTCTTCCTCAACCTCTCCCTCCTCCTTGCTGGATCAAGGCACGGGAGACGTCTCCGGGCTGCACGTGTGTTGAACGCGAGGCACCGTTGTTCGGTGCTTAGATCGGATTTGGCCGTGATCTGAATCGCTACGTGTACGACTCGTCCAACCGCGTTCTTGCAACGCTTCCGACTCGCGATCTTCAAGGGTAAGAAGATGCACTCCCCACTCTCTCATTGCTAGTTACTCCATAGGTCGATCTTGGTGATGCGTAGAAAAATTTTAATTTCTGCAATGATCCCCAACAGTTGCTCTACGCCGGACGGCGGCGAGCACGCCGGTACGGGCGTCGTTGCTGCCGCGTCATACCGCACCACCAGTGTCTGCGGTGGCCGCGCCTCCCGTGTCTCTGGGCGTGCCTCCCGTGCCTGCGGCCGCGCCTCCCGTGCCTGCGGCAGCGCCATGCAGGTAAAGACAGAAGCTAGGTGCGTCGAGAGCGATGAGTTGGTGGCCAGCTTCTCCGTGTCTGCCGCCATCATCGAGGAGAAGTAGAACACGAGAAGCTGCCGCCACTTGGGTCCCATGAAGGCCACCGCCGAGGCAACGACTGCGCATTCAGGTGGTTTCTTTGCTGCTTCGTCTCTTCCAAGGACCTTCGTCGACCCCGCAAGTGTCTGCCGTACATGAGGAAGACAAATGGATCCACGGGTGGCCATTTAGATTATGTACTCCCTCTCCAGCTGGTGGGAAATATTTGTTCGATGAATGCTTTAGGTGCTGGTTATATGGTTGAATTCATTCTTGATGCTACTGAAAATTATTATGAGAGAGTTCTATATGCTTCTACATATTGCAATAATATCAAGTTTCCTCTCTGTGTGTTGAAAATTTTGAAGTTATGCTTGTTTTGCCTTCCTATGCTAGTTGATTATTGTTCCCATAACTTGTTTGCTCACAGAATCCCTATGCATAGGAAGTGGGTTAGACTTAAATTTACTAGTTATATTCTTCATGATGCTCTCTTTATGTTACAATTCTTATCTTTTATGTGAGCATCATTGAAATCATCATGCCTGGCTAGGGGCGTTAAACGATAGCGCTTGTTGGGAGGCAACCCAATTTTACTTTTTTCCTTTGATTTTGCTCCTGTTTATTAATAAATAATTCATCTAGCCTCTGGTTAGATGTGGTTTTATGTTTTAATTAGTGTTTGTGCCAAGTAGAACCTTTGGGAAGACTTGGGTGAAGTTTTTGCAATCTTGCTGTAAAAAACAGGAACTTTTGCACTCACGAGATTAGATGCCATTTTTTACTCGAGAGTGCTTTTAGGTTGATTCTTTTTGCAGATGATTAATAGACAAAGTCCTCAAGTCCACCAATTTATTTCAGAATTTTCGGAGTTACAGAAGTATTCGAATGATACAGATTACTACAGACTGTTCTATTTTTGACAGATTATGTTTTCTATGTGTTGTTTGCTTATTTTGATGAATCTATGAGTAGTATCGGAGGGTATGAACCATAGAGAAGTTGGAATACATTAGATATTACAAAAATACGAATTTATAATGAGTTCACAACAGTACCTAAGTGGTGATTTATTTTCTTATACTAACGGAGCTTACGAGTTTTCTGTTGAGTTTTGTGTTGTGAAGTTTTTAAGTTTTGGGTAAAGATTCGATGGAATATGGAATAAGGAGTGGAAAGAGCCTAAGCTTGGGGATTCCCAAGGCACCCCAAGGTAATATTCAAGGACAACCAAGAGCCTAAGCTTGGGGATGCCCCGGATGGCATCCCCTCTTTCGTCTTCGTTCATCGGTAACTTTACTTGGAGCTATATTTTTATTCACCACATGTTATGTGTTTTGCTTGGAGCGTCATTTTATTTTGTTAGTATTTGCTTTCTGTTATTTATAGTAATGTTTTGCATCTATATTTTCAATAAAAATGTCAAGTATAGCCTTTACCATGCTTATTTTGCAAGTATACATGTTGCTGTTTCAAAACAGAAAGTTTACCGCTGTTGCAAAAATTCCCTAGAAAAGTCAGAAAATGATGAAATGTTGAAACGTTTTGCATATTGAGCTCTGATAAATTTTATACAGTGTAGTATTTTTCTCATAATTTTTGGAGTTAGGGAAGTATGATGAATCTTGCATTCTTTACAGACTGTACTGTTTTGGCAGATTGCTGTTATGTTTGCATTGTTTGCATATGTTTGCTTGTTTAACGATTCTATTTGAGGATAGGAGTATTAAAATATGCAGATAAAATTAGTATGAAATGTTGAATAATAATTTATGTGATTTGTTACAGTAGAATATGGTAAGGTTTTTGCATTGGTTTATACTAACTTATCTCACGAGTTCTTGTTGAGTTTGGTGTGGATGAAGCTTTCGATATTTAGGAAACCGTGATACGATAGGAATTAAGGAGATACAAAATCTCAAGCTTGGGGATGCCCAAGGCACCCCAAGAAAATGTTTCAAGAAGTCTCAAGCATCCAAGCTTGGGGATGCTTCAACAATTATCGGTTAGTATCGGTTGAACCTAAGTTTTTGCTTCTTCACATGATGTGTGCTATCCTTGAATTTTCATTTTGTTTTGTTTTTCTTGCTGTTTGAATAATATCCCAAGATCTGAAATTCTTAAATGTTAGAGAGTCTTCACATAGTTGCATAATTATTCGACTACTCATTGATCTTCACTCATAAGTTTTGGAGTAGTTTATCATTTACTCTAGTGCTTCACTTATATCCTTTTAGAGCACGGCGGTGGTTTTATTTTGAAGAAATAGATGATCTCTCATGCTTCACTTATATTATTTTGAGAGTCTTAAACAGCATGGTAATTTGCTTTGGTTATAAAAACTTTCATATAAAGTGCATTGAATACTATGAGAAGTTTGATTCGTTATGATTGTTTTGAGATATAAAGGTGGTAATGTTATAGTCATGCTAGTTGGGTAATTATGAAATTGAGAAATACTTGTGTTAAAGTTGGCAAGTCCCGTAGCATGCACATATGGTGAACATTGTGTGACAAATTTGAAGCATGGGGTGTTCTTTTGATTGCCTTCCTTATGTGTGGAGGTCGGGATCGCGCGATGGTTAACTCCTACCAACCCTTCGCCTAGGAGCATGCATAGTAGTACTTTGCTTTGAGGGATAATAAACTTTTGCAATAAGTATATGAGTTCTTTATGAGTAATGTGAGTCCATGGATTATACGCATTCTTACCCTTCCACAATTTGCTAGCCTCTATGGTACCGTGCATTGCCCTTTCTCACCTTGAGAGTTGGTGCAAACTTCGCCGGTGCATCCAAACCCCGTGACACGATACGCTCTATCACACATAAACCTCCTTATATCTTCCTCAAAATAGCCACCATACCTACCTATTATGGCATTTCCATAGCTATTCCGAGATATATTGCCATGCAACTTTCCACCATTCCGTTTATTATGACATGCTCCATCATTGTCATATTGCTTTTGCATGATCATGTAGTTGACATCTTATTTGTGGCAAAGCCACCTTTCTAATTCTTTCATACATGTCGCTCTTGATTCATTGCATATCCCGGTACACCGCCGGAGGCATTCACATAGAGTCATATTTTGTCCTAAGTGTTGAGTTGTAATTCTTGAGTTGTAAATAAATAGAAGTGTGATGATCTTCCTTATTAGAGCATTGTCCCAAGTGAGGAAAGGATGATGGAGACTATAATTCCCCCACAAGTCGGGATGAGACTCCGGACTTCATGAAAAATAAAAGAGCACAAAGAATCCCAAATGAAAAAATAGGCCAAAGAAGCCCACCAAAATTAAAAAAAATGAGAGAAAAGAGAGAAGGGACAATGTTACTATCCTTTTTCCACACTTTTGCTTGAAATTAGCACCATGATCTTCATGATAGAGAGTCTCCTATGTTGTCACTTTCATACACTAGTGGGAATTTTTCATTATAGAACTTGGCTTGTATATTCCAATGATGGGCTTCCTCAAAATGCCCTAGGTCTTCGTTAGCAAGCGAGTTGGATGCACACCCACTTAGTTTCTTTTTGAGCTTTCATACATTTATAGCTCTAGTGCATCTGTTGCATGGCAATCCCTCCTCCTCGCATTGACATCAATTGATGGGCATCTATATAGCCCGTTGATTAGTCGCGTCACTGTGAGACTTTCTCCTTTTTTGTCGTCTCCACGCAACATCCATCATCATATTCTATTCCACCCATAGTGCTATATCCATGGCTTACGCTCATGTATTGCGTGAGGGTTGAAAAAGTTGAAGCGTGTTAAAAAAGTATGAACCAATTGCTTGGCTGAAACCGGGGTTGTGCATGATGGGAGTATTTTGTGTGACGAAAATGAAGCATAGCCTAACTATATGATTTTGTAGGGATAAGCTTTCTTTGGCTATGTTATTTTGTAAGACATGATTACTGTGTTAGTATGCTTGACATATTACTATTTTGATGTCAATATTAAACTTTTATCTTGAATCTTTTGGATCTGAACATTCATGCCACAACAAAGAAAATTACATTGAGAATTATGCTAGGTAGCATTCCACATCAAAAATCCTGTTTTTATCATTTACCTACTCGAGGACGAGCAGGAATTAAGCTTGGGGATGCTTGATACGTCTCCAACATATCTATAATTTTTGATTGTTCCATGCTATTATATTAACCGTTTTGGATGTTTATGGGCTTTACTAAGCACTTTTATACTATTTTTGGGACTAACCTATTAACTGGAGGCCCAGTCCAAATTGTTGTTTTTTTGCCTATTTCAGTGTTTCGCAGAAAAGGAATATCAAACGGAGTCCAAACGGAATAAAACCTTCGGGATAGTTATTTTTGGAACAAACGCAATCCAGGAGACTTGAAGCAGACATCAAGGAAGCAACGAGGTGTCCACAAGGGTCCAGGGTGCGCCCTACCCCCTGGGCGTGCCCACACCCTCGTGGGCCCGTCGTAGCTCCCCTGGCCGACTTCTTTCGCCTATATATATATCCATATACCCCGAAAGCATCCAGGGGCACCATAGATTGGGAGTTCCACCGCCCCAAGCCTCTGTAGCCACCAAAAACCAATCGGGACCCTGTTCCGGCATCCTGCCGGAGGGGGGGATCCCTCACCGGTGGCCATCTTCATCATCCTGGCGCTCTCCATGACGAGGAGGGAGTAGTTCACCCTCGGGGCTGAGGGTATGTACTGATACGTCTCAAACGTATCTATAATTTTTTATTGTTCAATGCTATTATATTACCCCTTTTGGATGTTTATGGGCTTTATTTTACACATTTATATCATTTTTGGGACTACCCTACTAACCAGAGGCCCAACCCGTATTGCTGTTTTTTTGTGCCTATTTCACTATTTCGAAGAAAAGGAATATCAAACGGAGTCCAAACGGAATGAAACCTTCGGGAGCGTGATTTTTGGAACGAACGTGATCCGGAGAACTTGGAGTGCAAGTCAAGAAGCAAACGAGGCGGCCAGGACATAGGAGGGCGCGCCCACCCCTCCTAGGCACGCACCCTGTCTCTTGGGCCTCACGAGCAGCCACCGACGTACTTCTTCCTCCTATATATTACCTACGTACCCCGAAAACATCCAGGGAGCCAACGAAAAACAATTCCCACCGCCATAAACTTCTGTATCCGCGAGATCCCATCTTGGAGCCTTCGCCGGCGCTCCGCCGGAGGGGGAATCGACCACGGAGGGCTTCTACATCAACACCATAGCCTCTCCGATGAGTTGTGAGTAGTTTACCACAGACCTTCGGGTCCATAATTATTAGCTAGATGGCTTCTTCTCACTTTTTGGATCTCAATACAATGTTCTCCCCCTCTCTTGTGGAGATCTATTCGATGTAAACTCTTTTTGCGGTGTGTTTGTCGAGATCCGATGAATTGTGGGTTTATGATCAAGTTTATCTATGAGAAATATTTGCATATCCTCTAAATTCTTTTATGCATGATTGAGTTATCTTTGCAAGTATCTTCGAATTATCAGTTTGGTTTGGCCTACTAGATTGATCTTTCTTGCCATGGGAGAAGTGCTTAGCTTTGGGTTCAATCTTGTGGTGTCCTTACCCAGTGACAGAAAGGGTTGCAAGGCACGTATTGTATTGTTGCCATCGAGGATAAAAAGACGGGGTTTATATCATATTGCTTGAGTTTATCCCTCTACATCATGTCATCTTTGTTAATGTGGTTACTCTGTTCTTATGAACGTAATACTCTAGATGCATGCTGGATAGCGGTCGATGTGTGGAGTAATAGTAGTAGATGCAGGCAGGAGTCGGTCTACTTGTCGCGGACGTGATGCCTATATACATGATCATGCCTAGATAATCTCATAATTATTCGCTTTTCCATCAATTGCTCAACAGTAATTTGTTCACCCACCGTAATACTTATGCTATCTTGAGAGAAGCCTCTAGTGAAACCTATGGCCCCCGGGTCTATCTTCTATCATATAAGCTTTCAATCTACTTTTATTTGCATCTTTACTTTTTGCATCTATATTATAAAATACCAAAAATATATTTATCTTATCATACTATCTCTATCAGATCTCACTTTCGCA
>LR880968.1:804268011-804290983 GCA_904067115.1 Aegilops sharonensis | reverse complement strand
ATGTGGTTTTATGTTTTCATTAGTGTTTGTGCCAAGTAAAACCTATAGGATCATCTTGGGTGATAGTAAATTTGATCTTGCTGAAAAACAGAAACTTTTGCACGCATGAGAATCATTTTCATAAATCACAGAAACGTGCTTTTCAGTTGATTACTTTTGGATAAGATTAATAGATAAATTTTCTAGGACTTCCTATTTTGGTAGAATTTTTAGGGTTCCAGAAGTATTAGAAAGTTACAGATTGCTACATACTGTTCTGTTTTTGACAGATTCTGTTTTTCATATGTTGTTTGCTTATTTTGATGAATCTATGGCTAGTATCGGGGGGTATGAACCATATAGAAGTTGGAATACAGTAGGTTTAACACCAATATAAATAAAGAATGAGTTCATTACAGTACCGTAAAGTGGTGGTTTGTTTTATTTTGCTAATGGAGCTCATGAGATTTTCTGTTGAGTTTTGTGTTGTGAAGTTTTCAAGTTTTTGGGTTAAGATTTGATGGATTACGGAATAAGGAGTGGCAAGAGCCTAAGCTTGGGGATTCCCAAGGCTCCCCAAGGTAAAATTCAAGGACAACCAAAAGCCTAAGCTTGGGGATGCCCCGGAAGGCATCCCCTCTTTCGTCTTCGTTCATAGGTAACTTTACTTGATGCTATATTTTTATTCACCACATGATATGTGTTTTGCTTGGAGCGTCTTGTATGATTTGAGTCTTTGATTTTTACTTTACCACAATCATCCTTTCTGTACACACCTTTTGGGAGAGACACACATGAATCGGAATTTATTTGAATACTCTGTGTGCTTCACTTATATCTTTTGAGTTAGATAATTTTGCTCTAGTGCTTCACTTATATCTTTTTAGAGCACGGCGGTGGTTTTATTTTTATAAATTATTGATCTCTCATGCTTCACTTATATTATTTTGGCAGTCTTTTAGAACAGCATGGTAATTTGCTTTGGTTAAAATTTTAGTCTTAAAATGATGAGCATCCAAGTTGGGTATAATAAAAACTATCATATAGAGAGCATTAAATACTATGATAAATTTGATACTTGATAATTGTTTTGAGAAATAAAGGTGGTAATGTTAGAGTCATGCTAGTCGGGTAATTATGAAATTGAGAAATACTTGTGTTAAAGTTGGCAAGTCCCGTAGCATGCACGTATGGTGAACGTTGTGTGACAAATTTGAAGCATGGGTTGTTCATTGATTGCCTTCCTTATGAGTGGAGGTCGGGACCGCGCGATGGTTAACTCCTACCAACCCTTCCCCTAGGAGCATGCGTAGTAGTACTTTGCTTCGAGGGCTAATAAACTTTTGCAATAAGTATATAAGTTCTTTATGACTAATGTGAGTCCATTGATTATACGCACTCTTACCCTTCCGCAATTTGCTAGCATCTATGGTACCGTGCATTGCCCTTTCTCACCTTGAGAGTTGGTGCAAACTTCGCCGGTGCATCCAAACCCCGTGATATGGTACGCTCTATCGCACATAAACCTCCTTATATCTTCCTCAAAACAGCCATCGTACCTACCTATTATGGCATTTCCATAGCCATTCCGAGATATATTGCCATGCAACTTTCCACCGTTCCATTTATTATGACACGCTCCATCATTGTCATATTGCTTTGCATGATCATGAAGTTTACATCGTATTTGTGGCAAAGCCACCTTTATAATTCTTTCATACATGTCGCTCTTGATTCATTGCATATCCCGGTACACCGCCGGAGGCATTCACATAGTCATATTTTGTAGTAAGTATTGAGTTGTAATTTTTTGAGTTGTAAATAAATAGAATGTGATGATTTCCATTATTAGAGCATTGTCCCATGTGAGGAAAGGATGATGGATACTATGATTCCCCCACAAGTCAGTATGAGACTCTGGACTTTATGAAAAATAAAAGAGGCCAAAGAAGCCCAAATAAAAAAAGAGGCCAAAGAAGCCCACCAAATAAAAAAAGGAAAATGAGAGAAAAAGAGAGAAGGGACAATGTTACTATCCTTTTTCCACACTTGTGCTTCAAAATAGCACCATGATCTTCATGATAGGGAGTCTCCTATGTTGTCACTTTCATATACTAGTGCGAATTTTTCATTATAGAACTTGGCTTGTATATTCCAATGATGGGCTTCCGCAAAATGCCCTAGGTATATTCCAATGATGGACACCCACTCAGTTTATTTTTGATGAGCTTTCATACATTTATAGCTCTAGTGCATCCGTTGCATGACAATCCCTACTCCTCGTTTTGACATCAATTGATGGGCATCTCCATAGCCCGTTGATTAGCCGCGCTAATGTGAGACTTTCTCCTTTTTTGTTTTCTCACATTATCCCTATCATCATACTCTACTCCACCCATAGTGCTATGTCCATGGCTTACGCTCATGTATTGCGTGAGGGTTAAAAAGGCTGAAGCACGTTAAAAAGTATGAACCAATTGCTTGGCCGAAACCGGGGTTGTGCATGATGGGAGAATTTTGTGTGACGAAAATGAAGCATGGCCAAACTATATGATTTTGTAGGCATAAGCCTTCTCTGGCTATGTTATTTTGATAAGACATAAACTGCTTGGTTAGCATGCTTGAAGTATTACTATTTTTATGTCAATATTAAACTTTTCTCTTGAATCTTTTGGATCTGAACATTCATGCCACAATAAATAAAATTACATTGATAATTATGTTAGGTAGCATTCCACATCAAAAATTCTGTTTTTATCATTTACCTACTCGAGGACGAGCAGGAATTAAGCTTGGGGATGCTTGATACGTCTCCAACGTATCTATAATTATTGATTGTTTCATGCTATTATATTATCTGTTATGGATGTTTAATGGGCTTTACTATGAACTTTTATATTATTTTTGGGACTAACCTATTAACCGGAGGCCCTGTCCAAATTGTTGTTTTTGCCTATTTCAGTGTTTCGTAGAAAAGAAATATCAAACGAAGTTCAAACGGATTGAAATCTTTGGGAGAATTATTTTTGGAACAAACGCAATCCAGGAGACTCGGAGTGAACGTCAAGAAAGAAACGAGGAGGCCACGAGGCAGGACGGCGCGCCCAGGGGGGTAGTCGCGCCCCCCACACTTGTGGGCCCCTCATGACTCCCCTGGCCGACTTCTTTCGCTTATGTATACTCATATACCCTGAGAACATCCAGGAGCACCACGAAACCCTAGTTCCACCGCCGCAACCTTCTGTACCCGTGAGATCCCATCTTAGGGCCTTTTCCGCCGCTCCGACGGAGGGGGAATCGACCACAGAGGGCTTCTACATCAACACCATAGCCTCTCTGATGAAGTTTGAGTAGTTTACCACAGACCTTCGGGTCCATAGTTATTAGCTAGATGGCTTCTTCTCTCTCTTTGGATCTCAATACAAAGTTCTCCTCGATCTTCTTGGAGATCTATTTGATGTAATTTTTTTTTGCGGTGTGTTTGTCGAGATCCAATGAATTGTGGGTTTATGATAAAGATTATCTATGAACAATATTTGAATCTCCTCTGAATTCTTTTGTGTATGATTTTTTATCTTTGCAAGTATCTTTGAATTATCAGTTTGGTTTGGCCCACTAGATTGATCTTTCTTGCAATGGGAGAAGTTCTTAGCTTTGGGTTCAATCTTGTGGTGTCCTTTCCTTGTGACAGTAGGGGCAGCAAGGCACGTATTGTATTGTTGCCATCGAGGATAAAAAGATGGGGTTTATATCATATTGCTTGAGTTTATCCCTCTACATCTTGTCATCTTGCCTAATGCGTTACTCTGTTCTTATCAACTTAATACTCTAGATGAATGTTGGATAGCGGTCGATGTGTGGAGTAATAGTAGTAGATGCAGAATCGTATGATCTACTTGTCGCGGACGTGATTCCTACATAGATGATCATGCCTAGATATTCTCATAACTATGCACTTTTCTATCAATTGCTGGACAGTAATTTGTTCACCCACCGTAATACTTATGCTATCTTAAGAGAAGCCACTAGTGAAACCTATGGCCCCTGGATCTATTTTCTATCATATAAGTTTCCGATCTATTTTATTTTGCAATCTTTACTTTCCAATCTATATCATAAAAATACCAAAAATATTTATCTTATTATCTCTATCAGATCTCACTTTTGCAAGTGGTTGTGAAGGGATTGACAACCCCTTTATCGCGTTGGTTGCAAGGTTCTTATTTGTTTGTGCAGGTACGAGGGATTTGAGTGTCGCCTCCTACTGGATTGATACCTTGGTTCTCAAAAACTGAGGGAAATACTTACGCTACTTTGCTGCATCACCCTTTCCTCTTGAAGGGAAAACCAACGCATGCTCAAGAGGTAGCAATTCACAATCAAGTGATTCCAAAAGCCCATTTTTATGGAGTTTCTTCATGCGCTTTACACCGATATGACCCAAACTGCAGTGTCGCAAATAAGTTGCACTATCATTATCAACTTTGCATCTTTTGGCATCAATGTTATGAATATGTGTATCAACACAATCAAGATTCGACATAAATAGACCACTCTTCAAGGGTGCATGACCACAAAAGATATTACTCGTATAAATAGAACAATCATTATTCTCTTATTTTAATGAATAACTATCTCGCACTAAACAAGATCCAGAAATAATGTTCATGCTCAACGCTGGCACCAAATAACAATTATTCAGGTCTAAAACTAATCACTAAGGTAGATGTAGAGGTAGCGTGCCGACGGCGATCACATCGACCTTGGAACCATTCCCGACGCGCATTGTCACCTCGTCCTTAGCCAATCTTCGTTTGATTCGTAGTCCCTGTTTCGAGTTACAAATATGAGCAACCAAACTGGTATCAAATACCCAGGAACTACTATGAGAATTAGTAAGGTAAACACCAATAACATGTATATTAAATATACATGCGTTCACTTTGCCATCCTTCTTATCCGCCAAATACTTGGGGCGGTTTCGCTTCCAGTGACTAGTCCCTTTGAAGTAGAAGCACTCAGTTTCAAGCTTGGGTCTAGCTTTGGGTTTCTTCCCGGGAGTGACAACTTGCTTTTCATTCTTCTTGAAGTTCCCTTTCTTTCCCTTGCCCTTTTTCTTGAAACTAGTGGTCTTGTTAACCATCAACACTTGATGCTCCTTCTTGATTTCTACCTCCGCAGCCTTTAGCAATTTGAAGAGCTCGGGAATAGTCTTTTCCATCCCTTGCATATTGTAGTTCATCATGAAGCCTTTGTAGCTTGGTGGCAGTGATTGAAGAACTCTGTCAATGACAAAATCATCTGACAGATTAACTCCCAGCTGAGTCAAGTGATTACGGTGCACAGACATTCTGAGTATGTGCTCATTAACATAACTGTTCTCCTCCATCTTGCTGCTATAGAACTTGTTGGAGACTTCATATCTCCCAACTCGGGCATTTGCTTGAAATATTAAGTTCAACTCCTGGAACATCTCATATGGTCCATGACGTTCAAAACGTCTTTGAAGTCCTGATTCTAAGCCATAAAGCATGGCACACTGAACTAACGAGTATTCATCAACACGCGACTGCCAGGCATTCACAATGTCTGCAGTTGCTGGGGCGGGTGGTACACCTAGCGGTGCATCAAGGACATAATTGTACTGTGTTGTTTTCAGGTAGCTATCATACTGTGATTTTAAAATATATTTATGTGCCTGATATGAAATTGGCAAACAGTTGTTCGATATGAAATGTGAATTTGCGTAATACTGGAATTATTAATTGTAAACTAATAAACCTGCTAGATGGGTCATGGAACTTTGCAAACGGTTCTAGAAGTAAAACCGCTTGTGATGGATAGCCCAATGCCACACAGTTTTCTTCATCAAATCGTGTGTGATGTAGTTGATAAAAGCATACACCTATCACACACGAGCCTATACATAAACCTGGGATGTACATACGAACGGAAACGTTTTCCCTGGATTGACTGTGTGGGATGTACATATGAACGCAAACGTTTTCCCTGGATTGACTGTGTGGGATGTACATACGAACAGAAACATTTTCCTTGGATTGACTGTGTGGGATGTACATAAGAACGGAAACGTATTCCTTGGATTGACTGTGTGTGATATACATACGAACGGAAATGTTTTTCTGGGATTCACCGTGTGGGATGTACATACGAACGAAAATGATTGGGTTTCGATGCCTCGCCTGATCGCACACGAGATCATTTTGCCCCAGCCTGTGTGCCAAGAGGGCCTATCCCCGACGGCTTCTGGGTCGTGTGGGAAGGACCCCCCTATCGCCCACACTCACTTGGCGACGGTTCCAAATGTCGTCACGAAAAGGGGTTAAAAACCATGTGTATAGCACCTCGCTGTACCAGTGTAGGTTACAGGTGATAGTGGCAAGATGTATACGGAGGAGCCCAACGAGGAGGTGTACCAAGGTGTGGGACGAGGAGCTATAATTTCGTGCCACGGTGGAATCTCAGATTTTTGGTGTCACGACAACATTTTCTGAAACGGTCGCCACGGCAACTTTTTCTGAGATTGCAGCCACTAAAACGTTTTTGAAACAGTTTCCACGACAACAAATTATTGGCCGTCACATCGCTTCAAATGGAAATTAAAGACGATCACGAAGAACTCCTAGCGCCCAGGGCTATACCATATCATGCTATTATGAATTGCCTGAGATGTTTATCCCTTTGTTGTTTGCACCCTTTTATTACACAGTAGTCAATTATTAGGCTGATCTCTCACAGTAAATATCAAGTTAAAAGGTGCTCTTCCTAGTGTTGCAATCGTCTATAACAAGTAGCGTTCCAGAGTGTGTCATGTCAACATGAGTACAAACAAGGCGTTAGGTGTAAGACGGAGATGGTCATACCATGTATGTAGATAGCACTTGGTTGTCTTGAAGTTCTAGCAGAATTGTTCTGAGCTCGGAGCAAAAAGCATCGAAAGATGAACAAGAGTCATGTGGAGATATGATCGGATAAAGTTTGCATACCGGTCAAAATTCTCATCATCAGTGATGTCCACATCAATGGCTGAGAATAGGATTTGGATCTTGAATCGCTCACTATCAACTATGAGAGATATTGATTTGAGTGGGAGCACAATAATGTACTAATTAAGTTTAATAACTAGTGCAAATTAATTATGAACAATGTCTATGTGTAGTTTGCATTATAGTTGTAGAATTGTGGCTCGCGGTTCCACCTTTGTTGTTGAAATTGATGGACTGTTATTTATCTGGTTGAAACTTTATGTTTGAGAGGATCGTCTTCTAAAAGTGCGAAGAAGGATTTTGTCCTACTGCATGTTTACAATACTCTCTTTCTGATGCTATGGATGATGAGACTCACATCCTTCGATCCAAAAGCTAGAATTGCGTTATAGTCGGCTTGCTTCCGAGAAACCCGAACTTCAAAATGTTTAGGATAGTTATGTATTATTCTTGGAACTGAAAATTGTTTCTAGAAACAAGCAAAAGCTAAAAGGTATGCGATATCTAAAGAAGTGTTTCGTTTGCAAGTTCTAGTGAAGTGTTCAACTATGTTTAATACTGAAAAGCATAAGATCTGGAAGAACACCAGTCATGTGTTGACCGCGAGAACTTATAGAGAAAGAACAAAATAGAAGGATGTAATGAGACTTACACGCCTAGCGAAGTTTGGGGCACATGCCACTCTTAAAGATGATGTTTCTTCTGAGAGTAAGAGAAACATTGAAGTAAAACTATATAAAAGTAAAAGGAAGAAAGAAAAGAAGACTGGAGTGTCCAGCTCAGGTATGAATGTCATACAAGTTATGAGATGAAGATATTGTTGGTCAAGTAAAGTGTTGTTCTTGGGAAATATGATCGATTTGTTGATCATTGGTATTCGGTATTATGGTTAAAAGGTTGATCACAAGGATATCGACTCGATTGCATTGCAAATCATTCCAAGAAACTTTGAACGGCCTAAATGACCAACAAATAATGAGGTTGAAAATATGTGTTGAAAAATTTGGTAACAATTATTATACTTTTTCATCGATATATTATCTCTAAATTTATTGGCATGATTCATTTGAGATTTTTTACACTCTAAACCCATTGCATAGTAGTTGCAAGGAGCTTGTTCATAAGAGAACGGTAGTTGTTCGATGTAATGAACACAATGGCCATACTCCTATTGAGAATAGGATGTAAGTTATGAATATTGATGATAGGATTGAACATCCATAACACTAACACTAAATGTCGCAAGACTAAAAATACCACATATGTGTGCGGCACTGCATTTAGTCACATTGGAGAAACCCGCATGAAGAAATTCCATAGTGATAGATTTTGGAGTCATATGATTATGAATCATCTGACACTTGTAACTTTCATCCAAACAGTGAAGTAAACTAAAATACCGTTCATAGGCCATAGAGAACAAGCAACAAGGATAATTGGAAATATGCATTTTGATGTATGTATTCCAATAAGTGTTGTTGCAAGCAGTGGATTTATCTATCTTCAAGGCTGACTCAAGTAGATATTTATATTTACTAATTGAGACATAAATCTGGATCTTTTGAAATGTTTCAAAAAGATTTTCAGAATGAAGGAGAAATTATTTTAACAAGAAAATTGCGTTTTTACATTTGGATTGCAGAAAAGAATACTTGCGTTACAAATTTAGCAAATGTCTGATGAGCTATAAAAGAATTTTATAGCTTGCAACTCCTAGAAGCACCACTAAGATAGAGTGTTTTGAGTAGATGTAATCAAGCTATATATGACATGGTGAGATCAGAGTTGACATTAATTGTTCCATCAATATACTTTTAATGTGATGCTTTAGAGACTATGGCTTTTACACTGAAAAAGGAGTGCCATCAAGTTTATTGAAATAAGTGCTACTTTGTAGGTTATCCCAAATAGTTGGGTATTCCTCTATCACTACGCCAAGGCAAAGTGTTTTTTCCACAAAGTTTTGAAGAAAATGCTTTTTACAAAAGAGTGAGTGGGAGGACAGTGCAACTCGACAAGATTGCAGAATCTTCGTAATCAGCTCAAAGAAAAAGAAACATTGGAAGTAATTCTAGAATTTCTTACCGTGACTGGTACGAAAGTCTCTACATGAAATATAGAGACTACGGTCGAACTTGCAGCTGAACTATATAGGTTGGGAAAATTCGTGCAGACCGTTGTGGTATGCAGACGAAATATTGTTGGGTAAACAATAAACCTATACTTCACAGAGAAGCGTTGATGGACAATGACTCTGGAAATTGGCTATATGCCAACATAATCCGAGATAGTATCCATTCACATAATTCAAGCTTAGAACTTGATGAACCCTTCGAAAGACTTAAGAGTCTAAAGAATAGTAATGGATCTATAAACTGACAAAAATAAGAATGTTTTATAATGTTTGACTTGTTACAAATAGTTTATGACAAAATCAAAGAATTGATTATGATGAGATTGTATCATCATAACAATACTTAAAGTCAGTTCGGATTAAACTAGCAATTATTAATACTTCAATTTATGAGATAAAACATATGGATGTCAAAATGATTCCCATGAGATGGAAATAGAACCAAGGTTGTATATTTGATGCGATCCAAGGTAATTTTCTCGATCCAAAAGGATGCTAGTAAGTATGCAAACTTCAAGAGATCCTATAATGATCTGAAGCAGGCATAGTGGAGTTGGAATCTTCGTACTGATGAAATATTCAAATAAGTTGATTTCATCGAGTAAAGTGAAGACACTTGTATTTACCAGAGAGTAAGTGGGAGCATGATAATATTTCTAAACAGTATATGTACATGACATATTGTTGGTTGGAAGTTATGTAAATTTCTTGACACGGACTAAGACTTTACTGAAACTTAATCTTGGTATTAGACATAATTATCTATGGAGGTAATAGTGTCTAATCGGACTTAGCCAAAATACATATTGACAGAATATTGAAGCAGTTTAGTATGAAAAATGTCAAGAAGAGTTTCTTGTCAATGTCACATGGAAGGAATTGGTATCCTGAAATACTGATGAGCAAAATATGATTTCAACCACACTTATATTCCATGGTATGTAAAGAACCAGATATTCCAGTACTCCAAATTAGTTGTAACTAAAATTTACTAGTATGGTCAAATTGGTTATCATAGGACAACTGTGAAAATGTCATGAAGGATTTATGACATGTTTCTTACACACGGAGAAAATGAAGAGATTATTGTAAGGAGCTACATTAATGAAGGCTCGCTGTAGGTAGTACATCGATAAAATCTTCATCTTTGCTCTAACTGATTTTTTTGATTTCAAACTAAGTGATTTATGGTGGCACAGTACGTTGGAATTGGTCCAAGAATGTTATTATGGTGAATTCTATAACAGAAGGCTAAGTATATTACTGCTTTAGAAGCAAAAAAATGAATGGTGATGAATCGAAAGGTCATTTTTGAACTTGGTATGGTGTCTAGATGATTGTATCATTGGAACACTATTCTTAATAGTGGTTCCATAACTCAGTCTAAGGAATCAAAAGGTTCTACAGTGATTCAGTATATATACAAAGCCGGTTTCACACAAATTATGAATTCTTGTGAAAGCATGATAGATGCATAGAAATGCAAATGATACACATGGGTATGAAGTTTTCAGATTCGATAGGATGAAGTCTATACCACTAGCAAAGCATGGACTGACATCGGATTGCCATTGGTGTAAAAGTTAAAAGTGCTAACTAGATTATTGACTCTAGGGAAAATGGGAGACTGTTGGAAATATGCCATAAAGGCAATAATATTGTATTATTATATTTACATATTCATAGTTAGGAGTTTGTATTCCATGCTATAACTGCTATGATCCTGGAACATGCGATTTAGTGGAAAACTCATATGCACGTGTGGAATGATAAACAGTAACAATAGGTCCTGGTCTCGCCTCTAAGACTGGCTCAAGTGTTGTTGGTGATCTTGTTTTCCAGATCTTAGGATATCGTTAAGTGTAATGATAGTCCTAAAACAACATGTGAGGGTATGGCGTTAGAAGAACGATCATGTTGAATCGACCCAATACTTGTTTATTATACTTTGTGATTATATAGTCTAAAATCATTTGTTATAAGATGGAGTGTTAGCATGCGTTTTTTTCCTTAAACCATGAGAGTATTTTGGTCACTTCCTACCGGGCGGTAGGCTTTGGGGTTGCTCAAACGTCATCTGTAACAAGGTGATCATAACGACAACTTTTCAGGTTCACCGGAAAGTTTGACAAGTGACCGGATAGCTCAAGAGTGGGATTTGCACCTCCGACGATGGAGAGATATTCCTAGGGGCCTCTCCGTGTTAAGGCATCCATCATCGTCTGGCCAGACACAGGTGACTACGTCATGGGGATGCCGGAACACATCAGCGAGAAAGAAGAACAAAACCGGTAACAGGAGCAACGGTATAGTGAGCATGGTGATGCCTCTGAAGTATATAGATGCACACTGGGTTTTGTAAAGTATCACGAAGGGAAGGGAACATTACATGATAACCAAAGGTTCACTCGAATATCATTTGTGTAATCATAGGGACCGATATGCATGCCCACTGTTTCGCTATCGGCCACTAAACAAAGGGGTTTCGTCATGTCTATGATATACCGAACCTATGGGGCCACAAGCTTAAGGTAATCACGATCTGCTCAGTGTTAGTGTGATGGGAGTAATGAGAATATATTTGTGGAATTGTTTCATTAATATTCGAAATAGTTCCTAGAGGTTCCGGAAGCGTTTCGGAGTCACCGAGAGGGTTTCGGTGAATATCGGGTATATATAGGTGGAAAATATTTCCGGGGATGTTAAATTATATACTTATAATGCTCTGAAAATGTTTAGAACAAATGCACATTTAATTTCATATCAATGGCCTAATAAACCCAAGAGGTGGAGGGAAACTTGGGCCAAAAAGGCCAAGTGGGAAAGTGCCTCCCTCCCTAAGGAAGGGGGCTGAATAGGAGTAGGGGAGGAGTCCTACTGCTTCTACCTTAGTTGGACCCCCCAAGGAGGGCTTCGCTCCTTGGTGGCAGCCCTTCCGCTCCCCTCCAACTTATATATAGTGGAGGTTTGGTGCCTAACTGAGATATACAAGTTTTGGAGGCTCCTCTAGTTGATCTAATGCACGTTCTAGTTGGTCCTAGTTGACTAATTAGACTGAGCCCTAGACACCTCAAATCCTCATAATTATAAGCCCCGTGTGGTTGTAAACTCCTCCCTCCAATTCTTGCCGACGATTAGCTCTGCACGGCGAAGCGCTGCCGGATCGTGAAGACCGTACACTTGCAACCAAGTAGAGAGGCCGTGCTTTCTGTCTTCTTTTCTTTTCTTGAGATCGTTAAAGGGAGGTTCGTGGGATCATCATCGACGTTCAAGGGACTCCAAGTACGATCTACACCGACTCATCTACTTCCGTTGCAGTCCCGGAGTCGGTAATGATCGTTGATTACAACCCGTTATGCATCTTCATATTGTTCCTGGGTGATCGTAGAGCGATTTTTTTTGTTTTCTACTACGTTTCCCAACAACTAATTCATCCATTTATTTCACCTTTAGTAACTTAAATCATTCATATCTCATAAAACCAAAAATTTTGATTCCAAATTTTTCTATATATTTAAACTCCTGTCGCAAAGACCTTTAAAGCAAGACCGATTTTTGAATACATTTTAAATCGGTTGAAAATTCATGAAACATATTTCACATAAATCATATCTATTTCAATATCACATTTTTGAAAAATATATTTCACTCTTCTTAAAAAAATTGTTACATGTTTAAAAAATAATTAGTTTTGTAAGATGACACTTCGGTTTCATATTGTTTTCATTTTCAGAACCCACGTTTCACTTTTCATATTCTTGTTTCACAAAAATGATGTCTATTTCAATTCCACATTTTTGGAATAACATGTTTCTTTCTTTTGAAATAAACTATTACACATTTTTAAATAATCATTTTCATAAGTTAACATTTCAGTTACATATCATTTTCATTTTCAGAACCCATATTTTACTTTTCACTGACTTGTTTCACAAAAAATCACATCTATTTCAGTTTCATGTTTTTAAAATATCATGTTTCACTCATTGAAAATAAACAGTTACACATTTCCAAATAATCAGTTTCATATTATTGTCATTTTCAAAAGTCACATTTCATAATTTTGAAATAACATATTTCACTCTTTAAAAAACGTTACACATTTCCAAATAATCAGTTTCACAATTTGACATTTCAGTTTCTTATTGTTTTTTTTTTACTTTCAGAACCTACATTTCACTTTTTACTGGTTTGTTTCCCAAAAAATCACATCTATTTTAATTTCACATTATTGAAAAATCACATTTCACTCTGCTAAAATAAACCATTACACATTTCAAAAATTTCAATTTCACAAGTTGACATTCAGTTTCACTTTCAGAACCTACATGTCACTTTGCACTAGCTTGTTTCACAAAAATTACATCTATTTCAATTTCACAATATTGAAAAAGCATATTTCATCATTTTAAAGTAAATCGTTACACATTTCATAATTTTCACTTTCACAAGTTGAGAATTTAGTTTCACATTTTTTTCCACTTTCAGTAGGTGCGATTTACATTTCACCGGCTTCTTTCACAAAAATCACATCTATTTCAATTGCACAGTTATTAACTTATTTTACTCTTTTAAAATAAAAAATTTACACACTTCCAAATAATTAGTTTCACGAGTTGGCATTTGAGTTTCATATTCGGGTTTAATAAGTTTATGTGAAAATGTTATTCTCGCATATTTCTAGTGAAATAGGTTAGTTTCAGATTTTCTAGTGAAATGGGTTTATTTCACATATGAAATGTGAAACGTCGAAAGTTAAATGTGTTGGAAATATATCCAAAATTGGTCTAGTTTTAAAGTTCTTGACGCGAGTAGTCCAAATCTATAAAAAGTTAAAAAGAACGAGTCTGTAGTTTAAAAGATATGGTTGATTTAAATTGTCTAAGAGGAAATAAAGTCTATGAACTTGTACCGCGGCTAGAGTGAGAGGTGAGTTCTACATGCGTACCGTCCCTGACAAAAGGTGTACTTTGGGATCCATTATGCTGCCACTAATTTGCTAAAAATAAATATACAAGAAATATATTGATGTTATACATCTAGGTGGGCCATACAGTTTCACGAATATAGAAAAAATGGATAACCTCAGATCTACTGGTACATGACCTAACCGTGCAAAATGACTTTCCGCATGGTGTGTAGCTTCTCCCATCCGCTAAAGCCCAGTTGGGAGGTTGCTGAATGACAAGTGATATGTTTGGGCGAGCATACCGATTCAATTAGCTTCATTGTAATATTGGCTAACGACAACTTTTCGTGTTGGTGGAGCCGGACCGACCGTGTTTTTTACGTTTTTGTACTGCGATCGATCGTAGCTTCCTGAAGGTAGATTTTTGGGGATATTTCGTTCGGCTCGAATCCGCCTCATGAATTTGTGAAGCGTTGCGCGGGAGAAGATTCAAACACGCCTTTATACGGTCATAAGCCAAAGTGGCCGATATAAAATGCTCGGTTTATCGAGAAACACAAGGCATGTGCTTTTCCTGCAGTAAGCCTAACAAAAGAGCACAAGAGCTGACTTGCACTTTCCGAGGTCAACTTGCACCGCAACCACTTGAAGACTACTTAATTATCCATGGCACCAGTTGTTCACGGCACACATATATGAGTACTCTAGACGTACAGTACTTAACAGCTGAGTTACACTAGGAAAGGAGTTGTAAGCTTCGAGTTTGTCACCATTGTAGCCTAACCTCCCGTGTAAATCCTTGGCACAGTACTGCTGTCCAATCTGCACAGGCCAGTCTGTGGTTTGTACGAGGAATTAGAGATGGCAAACCACGATCCTTCACGCGTCCGTATCGTTCGCAAAAGCATCGTCAAGCCGTCCGCTGCGCGTCCCGGCGTGGTGCTGGCCGTCTCTAACCTCGACCTGCTGTATCAGACAATGCCGATCGCGATGATCTGCGCCTACCGCAGGCCCTCGGACGGCCTGGGCTTCCAAGGCGTCGTGGCCGCCTTCGAGGCCAAGCTGCCGTACCTGCTCGACCACTTCTTCCTCCTCGCCGGCCGCATCGTCGCCAACCCGCACTCCGGGCTCCCGGAGGTGCACTGCGACAATCAAGGCGCGGAGCTCGTCGTCAGCGAGGTCGGCGTGGCGCTGGGGAGCCTGGACTACGGCAGCCTGGAGGCGTCCTTGGCGAGGCTCGGCGTCCCCGTCCAGTACGACGCGGGCGTCGCGCTGTCGGTGCAGCCGGTGTCGTTCGCCTGCAGCGGGTTCGCCGTGGCGTGGGGCACCAACCACGTGCTCCTGGACGGGTGCACGCTGTGCATGATCCTCGACGTTTGGTCACAGCTCGCGCGGTCCGTGACCGAGAAGATCGCCGCCGCCCCGAACCACGACCGCTCCATATTCCGCCCTCGCGCCGCGCCGTCGTACGGCGGGCTCGGAGAGGTGTTCATGCCGCTTGAGAGCGAGCGTCTCGTCAACGCCCTCACGGCCGGGAGCTCCCTGGTCGTTCGCACCTACTACGTCGAGCAGCGGGACCTCGACATGCTGCGCGTGCAGGCGAGCGCGAGCGGCGCGAGTGCGAGCCGCGTCGAGGCGGCGTGCGCGTACCTGTGGAAGGTCTTGGCCTGCGTGGTGGGGTCGTCGGACGACAGGTGCCGCATGGGCTGGTGGGTGAACGGGCGGCCGTGTCTTGCCGAAAAGAAAAAGGAAGCGGCTATGCGCAGCTACGTCGGTAACGTCACGTCGTACGCTGTGGCGGAGGCGAGCGTGGACGCGATCAAGCGGCGGCCGCTCCCGGAGGTCGCGTCCATGGTGCGCCAGTCGATCAGGGCGACGGCGACCTCCGAGCACTTCCAGGAGCTGGTGGACTGGGTGGAGGAGCGCAAGGGCGAGGGTCCAGGCAAGTACGTGGAGACGGCAACCGTCGGGCTGGGCAGCCCGGTGCTGAGCGTGACGTCCATGGTGTCCTTTGGCCTCTGACACTGACTTCGGCTTCGGGCAAGCCGCCATAGCGATGCCGACGTGGGTGGACAGCGGGAGGCTCTGCTGCGGCTTCGTGACGATCATGGCGAGCCCGGGAGCGGGAGGCCACGGCGGTGGCTCCTGGATCTTCACCATGTCCATTTGGCCGAGGCTGGCCGCCGCGCTCGACTCCGATGCCCACCGCATCTTCAAGCCTCTCACCGCGGAGTATCTCGGCCTCGCTCAGTATAGCCGGCTCTGATCGCGTCGCATGCATGGTGCTCATTCTGCTTTGCGTGCAATTCCGTGATCCGTGACCTGCGATGCTCTTTAATCATTCTTTTCTTTGAACGTGCTGTGGATTAAGACCATTTTTTTCCTACTTTTCCTACTAGAAGGTTTAGGCGCGCTTTGCTGCGCCGTTGGTGTTGTTTAGATTTTTTAATTACTCATTAAATTTTAAAATATAATGTGTATTACTTTTTTGAAAAGTCCAACCTATTTAAGTGTGGTCAAATTTATAAAGAAATATATCAAAATATCAAATAGGTGTTATTAGATTCATCATAAAATAATTTTTCACAATTTTTTGGCTTAATATTGAGGATGTCGATATTTTTGGCTCTAAACTTCGTCAAAGTTAAAGAAATTTGACTTTTCCAAAGAACTAATAACCTCGAGTATTTTGAAACTGATGGAATATTTAGTTTGGCGGATGTGGGGCATGATGGAGTTTGTTTTATATTTATTTATATTATATGCAGTTATTTGGTGGGCCTTTCATGGTGCGATTTTGTATTATCCGCTAATCAGCTTATATTTTTGTGGGTAAATTTCTATGTCGGTGGCTACATGTACTATATTGGTGTTATAGTATCATCGGATGATGGCATTTCTTTTTTCTAGGTAGTAAGAGGGTGCACGGGGTTGATATGTTTTTCTAGCCGGTTGGTGTTGATTGATTTGAAAAACCGTTGGCCCGATCAAAACCGTAAACCAAATCCAAATTTGAATATCTCAATCAAATAAAAGAGCTTCAAAATTAGGGAGAGATCCTTGACAAATTATTGTCCCGATCAAAATCAGGTGACCAAGTTTTGAATTGAAGACCTCAATTAATTGTAAGGACTTCAAAATTAGGAAGCATAGTGTATAGTATAAAAGAATTGAATGACAGCTTTTAGAAATTGTTGACTTGATCAAAATCGGGTGATCCAATTCCAATTGGACACCCCAATTGATTGTGAAGCCTTTTACCCCTAGGGAGCCTAATGATATTGTAAATTCACGAAAAATGATCCTTATGAAAACTTAATCCTTCTACTGTCCCTCAGAAAACTTATTTGCGAATCTCCCTCATGTATTCCAATTGGACAACTCAATTGATTGTGAAGCCTTCTACCCCTAGGAAGCTTAATGATATACTAGATTCACAAAAAATGATCATTATGAAAAGTTAATCCTTCTACTGTCCCTCAGAAAACTTATTTACGAATCTGGCCCTCACGTATAGGCAGAACCGTTTGATTACACTCATACACGCACTGTAGCCAAAACCTTCAACTACATCAAGTGTATGCGCGTAGTCAAACGATTACTAAAGCGGACTTTCAGTGCAGCATTGGCGCATGTTTCTTTTAACCTCTTGAAAATGGTGCTTAAAATGTTTGATTTTTTTATTAATTTTACATGAATATACATGCATATGGTCTAAGTGCTTGTGAAATTCAATAATACATTGTATTATACGCTGCGCAAGAAGACAAAAAATCTGCCCAAAATCAACAAAAAAAAAGCACAAAATTTGCATGTATTTTACTTTTTTGTCTCTCACATGCAAGCATGTATATTGGTGAAATTTTGACATGTTATATTGCACTATTATACATGTATGCTCAAGCCGTAAAAAATCTTTATTTTTGACCTTCAAAAAATCGTGCTTAATGTGCCCGTGCTAAGATGGCAATATTCGAACGATTTGGCGCTACTACAAGACGACTTATTGTATAAATGTGTGTAGTCATACTTAGGGCGTGTTCGGTAGCCCTCTCGCTCCGCAACTCCTCAGCTCCAGGTCGGAAGCCCGGCCGAACGATCCAAATCCTGGTTATACAAGTGGGAAGCTGGCTATTAGCGTAGTGTAAAATCAGAGGAGCGGTGGAGTTGGAACATCCGAGCTCCCAGAAATCGAAGGAGCGGGAGTTGACAGAAATTACTCCCGATTGCCACCGCCAAGTGAACTTGCGTACCGGTTCGCAATGATTTTTCTCTCCCATGACTGTGCTTGTTCCCCTCCTCTCCCTCCCCTGCCGCTCGTTCCCCTTATCTTCCTCAACCGCCGCCGACGCGCTCGCATGTCCTCCTTCTCGGCCGATCTGACCTAGCTCTGCCGCCAGGAGTTCGAGCCTCTCCGGATGATTCCACACCCAGGTCCTTCTCTCTGTCCCGTATCGACGGCTCCGTCCCGGCGGCTGCGTTCCTGGCGGCCCAGTTGAGCGCCGCCCGCGAGAGTGGGCGTGGGGGAGAGTGGTCTCGCCGCCCGCGTTGTGGCGTTGTCTGCGCACGCGCTGGGCTGTGGGCTGTGCTGGCTCACGCACTGCTCGTAGCTAGGCGTCAGTGCTGCACTCCGATCTCTTCCATTACTGAATGATAGAGTGTGCTATTTGATAGAATGGATTCGGAGCAAAGTGGGCAACAAAGTACGCGTTGAAGTTCAGGCAAATCGTGGCCTTTATCTCCCTATTTGATAGCAAATTGACAGCTTCAGGAAACACCGTGTTCGTCAGTGCTGCAGGTTGAAGAAGCATCAAGGTGGGCCAAGAGGTGAGAACGTGGGAGGGCTGGGCTGCAGCCAAGCCAAATGGGCTGCCAGCCCAAGCCAGCGCTAACCAGCGAGAAGCTAAGGAGCCGAACGATCTGTGAACTCCAGGATTTTTCAGGAGAAGCTGGCTATGGTTTTGGGCTATGGAGTTGAGGATTCTGAGACCGTGGAGAGCTACCGAACACGCCCTTATTCTAGTCGAACGATTTGGCTACAATGCGTGTATGAGTGTAGTCCAAAGGTTTGACGCATATACTAGAGCCAGATTCGAAAATTAGTTTTCTTTAAGAGATCAGTAGATTAAGTTTTCAGAAGGGTCACTTAGTATAAATAATACACAAATGGCAGTCTTCTACAATGCTGGTCAGATGAATGTTTTCCTCAAATAGAGGAGATGCAAAACCGTCTGTACTCTTTTGAGAAGTTTCCGGGCTGTGCCGATGTTCTCTTGCACACCTGATATCATCCGGCATTTCTTATTCTCTGAACGAATTGTTGTATGTTAAAAGCATCTACAGTCAGGCGCATCAAATCCTTAAATGTTTGGCGGCCCGCTTGGAGCATTGACCAGTCACGAAATTTTGATTCAGACGCACGCCTCAAACGGGCTCGGGCTAACCGGCACCCCTCATATTCAGTCCAAATATAGGGCGGATAGGGGGCGCCCGCGGGCATCCGTCACGTTGGACCCGGCACACCCGATCCTACATATATTCGTCCTCATCCGCTTGCCAGACCAAACCCTAGCCACTTCACACTCCTCTCTCCTTCACTCCCTCCGCCACCCAATCTCATCTCTGGCGATTTTCGGCCGTCTTCGGCATAGCAGGCAGCGGATCTAACTCCGACCAGTCCGGATCTGTCGACTGGGGTGTCATCCCATGCGGGTTGGAGGAGGCAATGGCGGTACATATTGCACTCCACCGCTCCTGGGAGGACAACGCCCGGCCAGCGGACGGATCTATTCGGCGCGACTCCATAGCGTCGGCTCAACGGGCGCTCGGGTTCTTGATGTCTACTACACAACCTTCTTCTTATAGACGTTGTTGGGCCTCCAAGTGCAGAGGTTTGTAGGACAGTAGCAAATTTCCCTTAAGTGGATGGCCTAAGGATTATCAATCCTTGGGAGGCGTAGGATGAAGATGGTCTCTCTCAAACAACCCTGCAACCAAATAACAAGGAGTCTCTTGTGTCCCCAACACACCCAATACAATGGTAATTGTACAGCTGCACTAGTTCGGCGAAAAGACGGTGATACAAGTGCAATATGGATGTTAGATATAGGTTTTTGCAATCTGAAAATATAGAAACAACAAGGTAACTAATGATAAAAGTGAGTGTAAACGGTATTGCAATGCTAGGAAACAAGGCCTAAGGTTCATACTTTCACTAGTTCAAGTTCTCTCAACAATAATAACATAATTGGATCATACAACTATCCCTAAACATGCAACAAAGAGTCACTCCAAAGTCACTAATAGCGGAGAACAAACGAAAAGATTATGGTAGGGTACGAAACCACCTCAAAGTTATCCTTTCTGATCGATCTACTCAAGAGTTTGTATTAAAATAACACGAAGCTATTCTTTCCGTTCGATCTATCATAGAGTTCGTACTAGAATAACACCTTAAGACACAAATCAACCAAAACCTTAATGTCAACAAGATACTCCAATGTCACCTCAAGTATCTGTGGGTATGATTATACGATATGCATCACACAATCTCAGATTCATCTATTCAACCAACACAAAGAACTTCAAAGAGTGCCCCAAAGTTTCTATCGGAGAGTCAAGATGAAAACGTGTGCCAACCCCTATGCATAAGTTCATTGAACCCGCAAGTTGATCACCAAAACATAGATCAAGTAGGTAAATGATAGATACGTTGGAGACGTATCAAGCATCCCCAAGCTTAATTCCTGCTCGTCCTCAAGTAGGTAAATGATAAAAACAAAATTTTTGATGTGGAATGCTACCTAGCATATTTCTCAATGTAATTTTCTTTATTTTGGCATGAGTGTTCAGATCCAAATGATTCAAGATAAAAGTTCATATTGACATAAAAATAATAATACTTCAAGCATACTAACAAAGTAATCATGTCTTCTCAAAATAAATGGACAAAGAAAGTTATCCTTACAAAATTATATAGTCTGGCTATGATCTATCTTCATCGCACAAAATATTTAAATCATGCACAACCCCGGTTTTAACCAAGCAATTGTTTCATACTTTAGTATTTTCAAACTTTTTCAATCTTCACACAATACATGAGCGTGAGCCATGGACATAGCACTATATGTGAAATAGAATGGTGGTTGTGGAGAAGACAAAAAGGAGAAGATAGTCTCACATCAACTAGACGTATCAACGGGCTATGGATATGCCCATTAATAGATATCAATGTGAGTGAGTAGGGATTGCCATGCAACGGATGCACTAGAGCTATAAGTGTATGAAAGCTGAAAAAGAAACTAAGTGGGTGTGCATCCAACTCGCTTGCTCACGAAGACCTAGGGCAATTTGAGGAAGCCCATCATTGGAATATACAAGCCAAGCTCTAAAATGAAAAATTCCCACTAGTATATGAAAGTGACAACATAGGAGACTCTCTATTATGAAGATCATGGTGCTACTTTGAAGCACAAGTGTGGTAAAAGGATAGTAGCATTGTCCCTTTTCTCTTTTCCTCTCTTTTTTTGGGCCTTTCTCTTTTTTTTATGGCATTTCTCCTTTTTTTTGTGGCCTTTCTCTATCTTTCTTTTTCGTCCGGAGTCTCATCCCGACTTGTGGGGGAATCATAGTCTCCATCATCCTTTCCTTACTTGGGACAATGCTATAATAATGAAGATCATCACACTTTTATTTACTTACAACTCAAGAATTACAACTCAATACTTAGAACAAAATATGACTCTATGTGGATGTCTCTGGCGGTGTACCGGGATGTGTAATGGATCAAGAGTGACATGTATGAAAGAATTATGAAGGTGGCTTTGCCACAAATACGATGTCAACTACATGATCATGCAAAAGCAATATGACAATGATGGAGCGTGTCATAATAAACGGAACGGTGGAAAGTTGCATGGCAATATATCTTGGAATGGCTATGGAAATGCCATAATAGGTAGGTATGGTGGCTGTTTTGAGGAAGGTATATGGTGGGTGTATGGTACCGGCAAAAGTTGCGCGGTACAAGAGAGGCTAGCAATGGTGGAAGGGTGAGAGTGCGTATAGTCCATGGACTCAACATTAGTCATGAAGAACTCATATACTTATTGCAAAAATCTACAAGTAATCAAAACAAAGTACTACATGCATGCTCCTAGGGGAAGGTTTGGTAGGAGTTAACCATCGCGCGATCCCGACCTCCACACATAAGGAAGACAATCAATAAATAAATCATGCTCCAACTTCATCACATAACGGTTCACCATACGTGCATGCTACGAGAATCACAAACTTTCAACACAAGTATTCTTCAAATTCATAATTACCCAACTAGCATGACTCTAACATTACCACCTTTATATCTCAAAACAATTGTCAAGCATCAAGTTGATCATAGTATTCAATTCACTTCCTATGATAGTTTTTATTATACCCAACTTAGATGCCCATCATTCTAGGACCAATTTTATAACCATAGAAAATACCATGCTGTTCTAAAAGACTCTTAAAATAATATAAGTGAAGCATGAGAGATCAATAATTTCTACAAAATAAAACCACCACCGTGCTCTAAAAGATATAAGTGAAGCACATAGAGCAAAACTATCTAGCTCAAAAGATATAAGTGAAGCACATAGAATATTCTAATAAATTGTGAATCATGTGTGTCTCCCCCAAAAGGTGTGTACAACAATGATGCTTGTGGTAAACTAAAAAGGAAAGACTCAAACCATACAAGACGCTCCAAGCAAAATACATATCATGTGGTGAATAAAAATATAGCTCCAAGTAAAGTTACCGATGAATGAAGACGAAAGAGGGGATGCCATCCGGGGCATCCCCAAGCTTAGGCTCTTGGTTGTCCTTGAATATTACCTTGGGGTGCCTTGGGCATCCCCAAGATTAGGCTCTTGCCACTCCTTATTCCATAGTCCATCGAAT
>LR880968.1:804231607-804267708 GCA_904067115.1 Aegilops sharonensis | reverse complement strand
AAAGACTCAAACCATACAAGACGCTCCAAGCAAAATACATATCATGTGGTGAATAAAAATATAGCTCCAAGTAAAGTTACCGATGAATGAAGACGAAAGAGGGGATGCCATCCGGGGCATCCCCAAGCTTAGGCTCTTGGTTGTCCTTGAATATTACCTTGGGGTGCCTTGGGCATCCCCAAGATTAGGCTCTTGCCACTCCTTATTCCATAGTCCATCGAATCTTTACCCAAAACTTGAAAACTTCACAACACAAAACTCAACAGAAAACTCGTAAGCTCCGTTAGTATAAGAAAATAAATCACCACTTTTGGTACTGTTGTGAACTCATTCTAAATTCATATTGGTGTAATATCTACTGTATTCCAACTTCTCTATGGTTCATACCCTCCGATATTACTCATAGATTCATCAAAATAAGCAAACAACACATAGAAAACAGAATCTGTCAGAAACAGAACAGTCTGTAGTAATCTGTAACTCTAGAATACTTCTGTAACTCCAAAAATCCTACTCCCTCCATCCGAAAAAACTTGTCATCAAAATGAACAAAAAGGGGTGTATCTAGAACTAAAATACATCTAGATACATCCCCTTTTATTCATTTTGATGACAAGTATTTCCGGACGGAGGGAGTACCAAATTAGGAAAACCTGAGAAATTTGTGTACCAATACAGAGCAAAAAGAATCAGATCAAAAGCACGTTTCCGTGAATTATAAAAACTAATTTACTGGGCGCAAAAGTTTCTGATTTTCAGCAGGATCAACACAACTATCACCGTAAGCAATCCTAAAGGTCTTACTTGGCACTTTATTGAAACAAAAGATATAAAACATGATTACTACAGTAGCATAATCATGTGGACACACAAAAACAATAAGGGTAAATATTGGGTTGTCTCCCAACCAGCGCTTTTCTTTAATGCCTTTCTAGCTAGGCATGATGATGACAATAATGATGCTCACATAAAAGATAAGAATTGAAACATAACGGGAGCATCATGAAGCATATGAATAGCACATTTAAGCCTAACCCACTTCCTATGCGTAGGGATTTTGTGAGAAAACAACTTGTGGGAACAAGAATCAACTAGGATAGGAAGGTAAAACAAGCATAGCTTAAAAATTTAAGCACATAGAGAGGAAACTTGATATCATTGCAATTCCTACAAGCATATGTTCCTCCCTCATAATAATTTTCAGTAGCATCATGAATGAATTCAACAATATAACTATCACATAAAGCATTCTTTTCATGATCTACAAGCATAGAAATTTTATTACTCTCCACATAAGCAAATTTATTCTCATGAATAGTAGTGGGAGCAAACTCAACGAAATAACTATCATGTGATACCTTATTCACATAATCAATTTGAGCATTAAAATCATGATGACAAGTTTCATGGATATCTTTATTCTTTATATCATACGTGTCATCACAATAATCATCATAATTAGCAGGCATGCTTTCATCATAATAAATTTGCTCATCAAAACTTGGGGGACTAAACATATCATCTTCATCAAACATAGCATCCCCAAGCTTGTGGCTTTGCATATCATTAGCATCATGGGTATTCAAAGAATTCATACTAACAACATTGCAATAATGTTCATCATTCAAAGATTTAGTGCCAAACATTTTAATGCATTCGTCCTCTAGAAATTGAGCACAATTATCGGAATCCTTATTTTCACGGAAGACATTAAAAAGGTGAAGCATATGAGGCACCCTCAATTCCATTTTTTTGTAATTTTATTTTATAGACTAAACTAGTGATAAAACAAGAAACAAAAAGACTCGATTGCAAGATCTAAAGATATACCTTCAAGAACTCACCTCCCTGGCAACGGCGCCAGAAAAGAGCTTGATGTCTACTACACAACCTTCTTCTTGTAGACGTTGTTGGGCCTCCAAGTGCAGAGGTTTGTAGGACAGTAGCAAATTTCCCTCAAGTGGATGACCTAAGGTTTATCAATCCGTGGGAGGCGTAGGATGGAGATGGTCTATCTCAAACAACCCTGCAACCAAATAACAAAGAGTCTCTTGTGTCCCCAACACACCCAATACAATGGTAAATTGTATAGGTGCACTAGTTCGGTGAAGAGATGGTGATACAAGTGCAATATGGATGGTAGATACAGGTTTTTGTAATCTGATAATCTAAAAACAGCAAGATAACGAATGATAAAAGTGAGTGTAAACGGTATTGCAATGCTAGGAAACAAGGCCTAAGGTTCATACTTCCACTAGTGCAAGTTCTCTCAACAATAATAACATAATTGGATCATATAACTATCCCTCAACATGCAACAAAGAGTCACTCCAAAGTCACTAGTAGCAAAGAACAAACGAAGAGATTATGGTAGGGTACGAAACCACCTCAAAGTTATCCTTTCTGATCGATCTATTCAAGAGTCCGTAGTAAAATAACAAGAAGCTATTCTTTCTGTTCGACCTATCATAGAGTTCATACTAGAATGACAACTTAAGACACAAATCAACCAAAACCCTAATGTCACCTAGATACTCCAATGTCACCGCAAGTATCCGTGGGTATGATTATACGATATGCATCACACAGTCTCAGATTCATCTATTCAACAAACACAAAGAATTTCAAAGAGTGCCCCAAAGTTTCTACCGGAGAGTCAAGATGAAAACGTGTGCCAACCCCTAGGCATAAGTTCATTGAACCCGCAAGTTGATCACCAAAACATAGATCAAGTAGATCACGCCCATTGTCACCACAGATAAGCACGGCAAGACATACATCAAGTGTTCTCAAATCCTTAAAGACTCAATCCGACAAGACTGCTTCAAGGGGAAAACTCAATTCATCATAAGAGAGTAGAGGGGGAGAAACGTCATAAGATCCAACTATAATAGCAAAGCTCGCGATACATCAAGATCATATCACCTCAAGAACACGAGAGAGAGAGAGAGAGAGAGAGAGAGAGAGAGATCGAACACATAGCTACTAATACATACCCTCAGCCCCGAGGGTGAACTACTCCCTCCTCGTCATGGAGAGCGCCGGGATGATGAAGATGGCCACCGGTGAGGGATCCCCCCTCTGGCAGGGTGCTGGAACAGGGCCCCGATTGGTTTTTTGGTGGCTACAGAGGCTTGCGGCGGCGGAACTCCTGATCTATTGTGATCCCCGATGTTTTTAGTGTATATGGACATATATAGGCGAAAGAAGTATGTCAGGGGAACCACGAGGGGCCCACGAGGGTGGGGGTGCGCCTCCCTGCCTCGTGGCTTCCTCGAAGCTTCCCTAACGTCTACTCCAAGTCTCCTGGATTGCTTCCGTTCCAAAAATAACTCTCCCGAAGGTTTCATTCCGTTTGGACTCTGTTTGATATTCCTTTTCTTTGAAACACTGAAATAGGCACGAAAACATCAATTTGGGCTGGGCCTCCGGTTAGTAGGTTAGTCCCAAAAATGATATAAAAGTGTAAAGTAAAGCCCATAAACATCCAAAACAGGTAATATAATAGCATGGAACAATCAAAAATTATAGATATGTTGCAGACGTATCAGTCCTCTAGGGCTGGATCATCGCGATCCCGATAGTCAGAAAATCTCTCCTTCCCCATCAACGGCCGGGCATACTATAAGTCCCACGGGGAACGGGCGGCCCGCTGTGGGAAGGAGAGGATAAGGGCCGCCAAGGCCCATATTGCGGCGGAAATGGCGGCAGTGGAGGCGGCTGATGCAGCGGCGTGGGCGGCCGCAGAGGAGGAAGCCATCAGCACCCGTATTATGAAGATACGATGGCAGAGGAACACACGCACCCTCGCCCGAGAGCAGAATCGAGCTATTTGTGCCATGTCCGGACTGCCACCGAAGTAGGAGAAGGAGGACAACGACGGCGAGGATAGCTCCGGCGATGAGCAGATCCTTCTTGATCCTTATAGTGTCTTTGCCTGGTACTTCCGCGAGAAGGATGGCAAGAGTGCCGGGAAGGGCAAGGACAGTCGTGGATGATCTCCACCATAGCCAAACAAGCCAAATTTTGATAGTCCGATGGCATGTTAGTAGTCATGGAGTAGCCGAACGATGTGTGTAATATGTATCAACGTAGTTGCATGATTATGTATGGATTTGATGTTAGAACTCAGAAGATTGAGAGAAAACTTTTGTTTCATTGATTCTCAACATAGGGTATTTATACAGGGATTGGTGTCTCTTGAAGGCACCGTTACATGAATAGGCGTCTGTAGGACACGTCGGTTACAGGGAGAAGGTGTCTGTTCGAAGTGAACAGACATCTGTACATAGAAGAGGCGTTTGTATGGACAGACATGTCCGCACGACGCTTTGGGCATAAATAGTAGTTACCATCTATTCCTAACACTCCCCCTTGCACAAAGTTGCTCTTTGTATGTCTTCAAATCCTTGTATAGTCTTGAGAATCCTTTGATCTTAATCACAACTGTACAATAACTCCTCCAAATAACCCGTGGGAAAAATATGAGGAGAATAGTGTTTGATATGTTGCTAAAACTCCTTTAAACCCAATGGGAAAAATAATAAGGAGAAAAGGTGCAACATACAATAATTATTGTCTCCTTGATAACTGATACGTCTCCAACGTATCTATATTTTTTGATTGCTCCATGCTATATTATCTACTGTTTTAGGCAATATTGGGCTTTATTTTCCACTTTTATATTACCTTTGGGACTAACCTATTAACCGGAGGCCCAGCCCAGATTTGCTGTTTTATGCCTATTTCAATGTTTCGAGGAAAAGTAATATCAAACGGAGTCAAAACGGAACAAAATCAACTGGAGAAGTTATTTTTGGAAAGAAAGCCACCCGATGGACTTGGAGTGCACGTCAGGAGATACGGGAGGTGCTCACGAGGGTGGGGGCGCGCCCACGCCCCTAGGGCGCGCCCCCTGCCTCGTGGGGCCCCCGTAGCTCCACCGACGTACCCCCTGCACCCATATATACCTACGTATCGAAAAACTTCCAGAACAGAAGATAGATCGGGAGTTCCGCCGCCGCAAGCCTCTGTAGCCACCAAAAACCAATCGGGGCCCTGTTCCGACACCCTGCCGGAGGGGGGATCCCTCACCGGTGGCCATCTTCATCATCCCGGCGCTATCCATGACGAGGAGGGAGTAGTTCACCCTCGGGGCTGAGGGTATGTACCAGTAGCTATGTGTTTGATCTCTCTCTCTCTCTCTCTCTCTCTCTCTCTCTCTCTCTCTCTCTCTCTCTCTCTCGTGTTCTCTCTCGTGTTCCCTCTATGGCACGATCTTGATGTATCCCGAGCTTTGCTATTGTAGTTGGATCTTATGATGTTTCTCCCCCTCTACTCTCTCGTGATGAATTGAGTTTCACCTTTGAAGTTATCTTATCGGATTGAGTCTTTTATGACAACACTTGATGTATGTCTTGCCGTGTTTATCTATGGTGACAATGGGATATCATGTGCCACTTGATGTATGTTTTGGTGAACAACTTGCGGGTTCCGCCCATGAACCTATGCATAGGGGTTGGCACACGTTCTTGACTCTCTAGTAGAAACTTTGGGGCACTCTTTGAAGTACTTTTATGTTGGTTAGATGAATCTGAGATTTTGTGATGCATATCGTATAATCATGCCCACGGATACTTGAGGTGACATTGGAGTATCCATGTGACATTAGGGTTTTGGTTGATTTGTATCTTAAGGTGTTATTCTAGTATGAACTCTAGGGCTGTTTGTGACACTTATAGGAATAGCCCAATGGATTGATTGGAAAGAATAACTTTGAGGTGGTTTCGTACCCTACCATAATCTCTTCGTTTGTTCTCCGCTATTAGTAGCTTTGGAGCGACTCTTTGTTGCATGTTGAGGGATTGTTATATGATCTATCTATGTTATTATTGTTGAGAGAACTTGCACTAGTGAAAGTATGAACCCTAGGCCTTGTTTCCTATCATTGCCATACCGTTTACGCTCACGTTTATCACTTGTTACATTGTTGTTTTTATTATTTCATATTACAAAAACTTATATCTACCATCCATATTGTACTTATATCACCAACTCTTCGCTGAACTAGTGCACCTATACAATTTACCATTGTATTGGGTGTGTTGGGGACACAAGAGACTCTTTGTTATTTGGTTGCAGGGTTGTTTGAGAGAGACCATCTTCATCCTACGCCTCCCACGGATTGATAAACCTTAGGTCACCCACTTGAGGGAAATTTGCTACTGTCCTACAAACCTCTGCACTTGGAGGCCCAACAATGTCTACAAGAAGAAGGTTGCGTAGTAGACATCAAGCTCTTTTCTGGCGCCATTGCCGGGGAGGCTAGGTAAGTGAAGGTATATCTTGAGATCTTGCAATCGAATCTTTTTGTTTCTTGTTTTAGCACTAGTTAGTCTATAAAAGAAAATTACAAAAAATGGAATTGAGTTTGTCTCATACGCTTCACCTTTTTAATATCTTTCGTGAGAATGATGGAAAGGAAAATTGTGCCAAAGTGCTAGAAGAAGAATTACATAGAATGCTTGGCATGAAATATGTGAATGATGAGCATGATTGCAATGTTGTTAGTATGAATTCCTTGAATATCCATGATGCTATAATGATATGCAAAGCCACAAGCTTGGGGAAGCTATGTTTGATGAAGATGATATTTTTTGTCCCCCAAGCTTTGATGAGCAAATTTACTATGATGAAAGCATGCCTCCTATCTATGATGATTATTGTGATGACACATATGCTTTAAGGAATAATGATAACCGTGAAACTTGTCATCTTGATCTTAACTCTCAATCATATGATAGTTATTTTGTTGAGTTTGCTCCCACTACTATTCCGAATGAGAAGAATTTTGCTTATGTGGAGAGTAGTAAATTTTCTATGCAAGTAGATCATGAAAAGAATGCTTTAGGTGCTGGTTATATTGTGGAATTCATTCATGATACTACTGAAAATTATTATGAGTGAGGAATATATGCTTGTAGTAATAGAAATAATATCAAGTTTCCTCTCTATGTGCTTAAAGTTTTGAAGTTGTGCTTGTTTTACCTTCCTATGCAAGTTGATTATTGTTCCCATAAAGTGTTTGCTCACAAAATCCCTATGCATAGGAAGTGGGTTAGACTTAAATTTGCTAGTCATATTCTTCATGATGCTCTCTTTATGTTTCAATTCTTATCTTTTATGTGAGCATCATTGAAATCATAATGCCTAGCTAGGGGCGTTAAACGATAGCGCTTGTTGGGAGGCAACCCAAATTTATTTTAGTTCCTTGATTTTTGGTTCTGTTTAGTAATAAATAAATCATCTAGCCTCTGTTTAGATGTGGTTTTATGTTTTAATTAGTGTTTGTGCCAAGTAGAACCTTTGGGAAGACTTGGGTGAAGTCTTTATGATCATGCTGTAAAAAACAGAAACTTTAGCGCTCACGAGATTAGCTAGAACTTTTTACTGGAGAGTGCTATTTAGTTGATTCTTTTTGCAGATGATTACTAGTCAAACTAGATGATGCCCCGCGCGTTGCTGCGGAACATGTAGAAGTATTTTTAGGTGATTCAACTTGCGAACGTGTTGATTCATATTGATGGACTCGAGTTTAGAAAAAAAGAGCAACAACAGCATCATAATGCAATGGGAAATGGATCAAGATAATATACAGGGCAGAGCAGCCGCCTCGCACCACATTTAAATGTACACCTGCAAAATTTTGTTATCATATTTAGGTATCTTGACTGTAAATCACAATCGTTCCCTACAAGTTGTCTTTTGTTTTCGTATAACAACGGAAATGAAGGCTAAGCAAATCTAATCAAACTTAGTTATAGCACCTGAAACATAGACCTTCAAATTATGCAAAAGAAATGATTCGACTCCGGGGCTAAGTTGGCAAAAACATAATAAGAAAGCTCAAAATTACTTCTTGCATGCACAGGTATAAAGAGATGGTTTCTTAGGGACATAATTTTATTTGACAGGAAATTGTTGATAAAATAAGGCATGGTAATATATTAATACTTTGTAAATTATATTAACTAAATCTGAAATGTAATGATATACCATACCTGAGTACTCCCTCCAAACATCTAGTGTTTCCAACTGCTACAGACAACAGCATGCATTTTTCCGTAGGATAATATAATGTAGCTGCAGTTGAGAGGCCCCACTTATATGCAGGAGGTTAGAATACTACCAATTGAAGATAATATTTCTCATATGCATTCATATGATCATAGGTAAACTGTGCAAAACTTGCCCAATTGAATCAGCAAACATGATGTGCTATATTCCAGAGGAAGAATGAAATGATAACTTTTATTAGAGCATTGCATAAACTAACTGAGAATATACCTAAATTGTAGACATAAAACACAGCTAACAAAATCTGCGTGTAGTTTCTGTATAAGTCTAAGGTCTGAAAGGAAGGAGGTTGCTGCTTGAATTGTTAATAGAGGACTATAAGTAGGCGTTCAGGGACATGTGTACAGCTAGCAAATTGAAATATTGACCGTCGAATAACTCAATAAAAAAGCAATGGTTGCCAATCTAAGCAGCCAACTGAACTTACACTACAGGAAATCAGACATTTGACGATGGTACTATACACTTGCCAATCAGACCTTCAGGGGCACATGTGTTCAGTTGAACTACACACCGAATTTTGCAAAAAAATACAACAACAAATGACTCAGTATGATGAGTAAGATGTACATGCATATGATCATGATTTATGAGAGAGAGAGAGAGAGAGAGTAACAGATAAAAGTATGTAAATACAAAACTAAACGTGCAGACCGTGATTTATGAGAGAAAAATTATAGATGAAGAATAGGAGCAAATTTACCACACCTTCGTGGGTGGGTTGGGGGGGGGGGGTTCAACTTCAACCTCGACCCATGCACATAGATCCAAAAGAACAGGGTAATACAATAACCAAACAACAGGAGTACATGGATCATGAGCATCACTTACCAGCATTGCCAAAAAATTAGGTCGGTACTGAATCCATCGATCTAACCAAATTCATACAGATGATTCAACATAGTAAGAGCACCTTACTTGCCCTAGGTTTGGTAATTCAGATAAACATGTAATCTGCGGAAAGTCTACCTACCTCACTTCATATCTGGGAGAACTTACGAATCTACAAAAGAAACAACTAATCAAATGTAGCCGTAATGCTGCAGGCGTGCATGCATAAGAGGTTCCCTACATGAAACTAAGATTTTCTAGAACTGGCCATGCATGGTGTGGATCTAACGACTTTGACAGGGATTTGTGTAAGTCTGTTCCTGCACTGCAATGGCAAACTCGTAATTGTTCCTGAAAATCCCATGAGGAGAGGAGTAGATCGTCGTTTCTCTTGGTGCTATGGGCTGCAATTGAAACTTAGCTTTGGCTAAGTACTGCATGGTGTTAAACATCATCCTAAAGTAGGTATCGAGTGAGGCTGCCGAGGGTAGGAGATGAAGTTGGGACCTAGAAGATCGAAGCTAGACCCATTGCCCGACAGGGAGAGAAGATATTGTAGACTTTTGGACTTCTAGGCACATCTAGTGCGCTTCAACCGAAGACATGGTCGCAGACGGGCACCCGGCCGCTCGGTTGCCTGCAATCCCGCTTCAGGTAACAAAGTCGGGCTGCCGGAGATGTCAGAGGCCGGAGATGCCAGACCTAGGGGTGGATGTTGGGGTTGGGTCGTCTGGACACTAGGTGGGGCAACATAGACTCGCAGCAACGGCGCACCATTGGCGGCGGCGAGTTGACCTCGCAGCCTCAAACTCCATCCAGTAAGATGGCAAGGAGGAGTTGCGGCAGGGGATCTCGATCGGGACTGCAGAGAGTTTGTCCCCTGATGTGCTACTCCTCTTCCTGGCGGAAGTCTAGTGGCGCGAGATTTTCATGGAGATATGGGAAGAGGCGTACTGGAGGGAGATGTGAAGAGACGACATGGAGATGGGACTCGCCCGTTTCCCATCTGCTGGGTCTTTATTGATCGGATGATGGATGGCTCTTCAACTATCTGGGTGTTACAGAAGATGGAAGAGGAAGCGTGCGAAGGAGAAATTAAATCACATGAAATAAAAAGGGTATTTGGAATTGATGATGTGGCTAGACTGCTGAGGTGGAGTGAGGTGAATGGTTGCATGTTCATTAGTGATGTGGATAGCCTGCATGTTAAGAGAAATATGTTAGTGGGGATGAACTATTTAGGTATTATAGATTCCTCAGGTCCACCAGTTTATTTTAGAATTTTTGGAGTTCCAGAAGTTTGCGTTAGTTACAGATTACTACAGACTGTTCTGTTTTTGACAGATTCTGATTTCATTGTGTTGTTTGCTTATTTTGATAACTCTCTGGCTAGTAAAATAGTTTATAAACCATAGAGAAGTTGGAATACAGTAGGTTTAACACCAATATAAATAAATAATGAGTTCATTACAGTACCTTGAAGTGGTGTTTTGTTTTCTTTCGCTAACGAAGCTCACGAGTTTTCTGTTAAGTTTTGTGTTGTGAAGTTTTCAAGTTTTGGGTAAAGATTCGATGGACTATGGAATAAGGAGTGGAAAGAGCCTAATCTTGGGGATGCCCAAGGAACCCCAAGGTAATATTCAAGGACAAACAAGAGCCTAAGCTTGGGGATGCCCCGGAAGGCATCCCCTCTTTCGTCTTCGTTCATCGGTAACTTTACTTGGAGCTATATTTTTATTCGCCACATGATATGTGTTTTGCTTGGAGCGTCATTTTCTCTTGTTAGTTTTTGCTTGCTGTTATTTAGAATAGTGTTTTACATCTTTAGTTTAAATAAAAAAAAGTCAAGGATAGCGTTTGCCATGCTTATTTTGCTAGTATACATGTTGCTGTTTAAAAACAGAAAGTTTACCGCTGTTGCAAAAATTCCCTAGAAAAGTCAGAGAGTAGTATGATGTTGAATCTTTTTGCATAATGAGCTCTGATAAATTTACGACAGTGGGCATTTTAGTTGATAACTTTTGGAGTTAGGGAAGTATTGATACTCTTGCATTCTTTACAGACTGTACTGTTTTGGCAGATTGCTGTTATGGTTGCATTGTTTGCATATGTTTGCTTGTTTAATGATTCTATTTGAGGATAGGAGTATTGAATATGCAGAGGCATTTAGTATGCAATGTTGAATAATAATTTAAGTGATTTGTTACAGTATGAAATTATAAGGTTTTGCATTGGTTTATACTAACCTATCTCACGAGTTCTTGTTGAGTTTGTTGTGAATGAAGCTTTTGATAAAAAGAGAAACCATCATATGAGAGGAATTAAGGAGACACAAAAGCTCAAGCTTGGGGATGCCCAAGGCACCCCAAGATATTATTTCAAGAAGTATCAAGCATCTAAGCTTGGCGATGCCCCGGTAGGCATCCCACCTTTCTTCTTCAACAACTATCGGTTAGTATCGGTTGAGCCTAAGTTTTTGCTTCTTCACATGAGTTGTGCTATCCTTGCAATGTAGTTTTATTTAGCTTTGCTTGCTGTTTGAATACAATACCAAGATCTGAAATTATTAAATGGGAGAGTCTTCACATAGTTGTATAATTATTCGACTACTCATTGATCTTCACTTATATCTTTCGGAGTAGTTTGTCATTTGCTCTAGTACTTCACTTATATCTTTTAGAGCACGGTAGTGGTTTTATTTTGAAGAAATAGATGAACTCTCATGCTTCACTTATATTATTTTGAGAGTCTTAAATAGCATGGTAATTTGCTTAAATAATCATAATATGCTAAGCATAAAAGATTTGTAAGAATTCTTATGAGTGTGTTGAATACTAAGAAAAGTTTCATACTTGATAATTGTTTTGAGATATGGAGGTAGTGATATTAAAGTCATGCTAGTTGGGTGATTATGAATTTAAAGAATGCTTGTGTTGAAGTTAGCAAGTCCCGTAGCATGCACGTATGGTTAAAGTTGTGTAACAAATTTGAAACATGAAGTGTACCTGGCTTGTGCATCCTTATGAGTGGCGGTCGGGGACGAGCGATGGTATTTTCCTACCAATCTATCCCCCTAGGAGCATGCGCTTAGTACTTGATTTTTGATGAATTCTAAATTTTTGCAATAAGTATATGAGTTCTTTTGACTAATGCTGAGTCCATGGATTATACGCACTTTTACCTTTCCACCTTTGCTAGCCTCTTCGGTACCGTGCATTGCCCTTTCTCACCTTGAGAGTTGGTGCAAACTTCGCCGGTGCGTCCAACCCCGTGATACGATACGCTCTATAACACATAAACCTCCCTATATCTTCCTCAAAACAGCCACCATACCTACCTATTATGGCATTTCCATAGCCATTCCGAGATATATTTCCATGCAACTTTCCACCGTTCTGTTCATCATCATCATGACATACTTTACTTTTGTCATATTGCCATTGCATGATCATGTACTTGACATCGTATTTGTGGCAAAGTCACCATGCATTATTTTTCATACATGTCACTCTCGATTCATTGCACCATCCCGGTACACCGCTGGAGGCATTCATATAGAGTCATATCTTGTTCTAGTTTCGAGTTCTAATCCTTATGTTGTAATCAATAGAAGTGTGATGATCATCATTATTAGAGCATTGCCCAAAAAAAGAGAGAAAGGCCAAAAAAAGGAAGGCCCAAAAAAAAAAGGGCAATGCTACTATCTTTTTTTCCACACTTGTGCTTCAAAGTAGCACCTTGTTCTTCATGTAGTGAGTCTCATATATTGTGCTTCAAAGTAGCACCATGTTTTTCATATAGTGAGTCTCATAAGTTGTCTTTCATACTAGTGGGAATTTTTCATTATAGAACTTGGCTTGTATATTCCTACGATGGGCTTCCTCAAATGCCCTAGGTCTTCATGAGCAAGCAAGTTGGATGCACACCCACTAGTTTTATTTTGTTGAGCATTCATAGCTCTAGTGCATCCGTTGCATGGTAATCCCTACTCCTCATGTTGACATCAATTGATGGGCATCTCCATAGCCCGTTGATTATCCTCGTCAATGTGAGACTTTCTCTTTTTTTGTCTTCTCCATACAATCCCCATCATTATATTCTATTCCACCCATAGTGCTATATCCATGGCTCACGCTCATGTATTGCGTGAAGCTTGAAAAAGTTTGAGATTATTTAAGTATGAAACAATTGTTTGGCTTGTCATCGGGGGTATAGAAGTTGGGAACATCTTTGTGTGACAAAAATGAAGCATAGCCTAACTATATGATTTTGTAGGGATGAACTTTCTTTTGCCATGCTATTTTGAGAAGACATAATTGCTTAGTTAGTATGCTTGAAGTATTATTGTTTTTATGTCAATATGAACTTTTGTATTGAATCTTATGGATCTGAATATTCATATCACAATTAAGAAGAATTACATTGAAATTATGCCAAGTAGCACTCCGCATCAAAAATTATCTTTTTATCATTTACCTACTCGAGGACGAGCAGGAATTAAGCTTGGGGATGCTTGATACGTCTCCAACGTATCTATAGTTTTTTATTGCTCCATGCTATATTATCTACTGTTTTAGGAAATATTGGGCTTTATTTTCCACTTTTATATTACTTTTGGGACTAACCTATTAACTGGAGGCCTAGCCCAGATTTGTTGTTTTATGCCTATTTCAGTGTTTCGCGGAAAAGGAATATCAAATGGAGCCAAAACGGAACAAAATCAACTGGAGAAGTTATTTTTGGAAGGAAAGCCACCCGATGGACTTGGAGTGCACGTCAGGATATACGGGAGGTGCTCACGAGGGTGAGGGCGCGCCCACCCCCCTAGGGCGCACTCCCTGCCTCATGGGGGCCCCGTAGCTCCACCGCGTACCCCCTGCACCCATATATACCTATGTATCAAAAAACTTCCAGAACAGAAGATAGATCGGGAGTTCCGCCGCCGCAAGCCTCTGTAGCCACCAAAAACCAATCGGGACCCTGTTCCGGCACACTGCCGGAGGGGGGATCCCTCACCGGTGGCCATCTTCATCATCCCGGTGCTATCCATGACGAGGAGGGAGTAGTTCACCCTCGGGGCTGAGGGTATGTACCAGTAGCTATGTGTTTGATCTCTCTCTCTCTCTCTCGTGTTCACTCTCGTGTTCCCTCTATGGCACGATCTTGATGTATCCCGAGATTTGCTATTGTAGTTGGATCTTATGATGTTTCTCCCCCTCTACTCTCTCGTGATGAATTGAGTTTCCCCTTTGAAGTTATCTTATCGGATTGAGTCTTTTATGAGAACACTTGATGTATGTCTTGCCGTGTTTATCTGTGGTGACAATGGGATATCATGTGCCACTTGATGTATCACTACAAGAAACCTGTTAATCCATGACGGATTTCCGGTGACAATTTTAAAATCTGTCATGAACCCCGTCGTATAGACCCGCAAGCCCGCCAAAGACCGCCTAAAGCCCTAAACCTTTCCCCGTATAAAAGCTAACTCTAAGTCACTCCCGTCCGCAACCCCTTTCCCCATCCGCCGCCACCACGCCTCGCTTCTCCTCGATCCTGTCCTTCGCCTCCACCTCCCCCTCCTTGCCTCCAAACGATGATGACGGCCCAACATCTACATGGCGACAACAGCTGCTGCGGCTTGATGGAAGCGGCGGCCAACCCTAGCCGCCGTGGCGTGCCTCTCCTACTCACAACAATGACCCACACCATGGATTTGCGGCAGAGGCCTCCCTTCTCTGTCTCCCAGGCTGCGTACCTGCCTCCTTTTCGGAGATTTGGAGCAGCAATCGCCGGACAAGGAGAGGACAACGACCGTGACCTACGGGAGGCCCGACCTCGACCTCGCCGGCGACGTCTACGCCCCACACAAGGTCCCTCCCTGCTTCCCACATCGTCTCATGTCTCCTTCATCACTTCCTTTTCTCCCCCATCCTCAATTGAGTTTTTTTTTCTTCGATTCAGATCAGCAGGACCTCCCTGCCTCTCCGGTTCGATGGGCGTTGATGACCGGAGCCCTTGCTCAAGCTCGATGACGATATCCTCTGTCCAAACCACCATGATTCCCCAGCGAATAAGAAGGTCGACCCCCTCGCCCTGTTTATTTTTCTTTCAAAGTGATTGTTGTTCTGCTGTTGCGTATTTCTCTATGGGCTATCCATTTTTCTTGGACTGAATCTGATGCAGAAAATGTGGCCAACTTCGTTTTCCTGATACTCACAAGTTACAGCCAACGATAGACTAGTTCTGTTGGCTATTTCCTTTTCCTTTCTCACCGTGCGAGCACTACCAATGTAGAATTTGTGAGATCTGCTAGTTAGTTAAGCAACTACTAATTTAATAATTAAATGTCCATGAGATGCTCTTATTGGTTCCTTCAATTTTTCTTGTTTGTGGAATAAAAGTAATTGAGTAATCTCACTCAATCGATTGACCAAGAGTAAGATTGTTAACTAGATCTGCTATTACACTGCTGCTCTGTTATATATTATGTACAAAGTTTATATTTATTATCATCATTTGGTTGATCAGTCCTCCTCGTCTACTCCTCGCCTACTCTCGCTCTCGCACTAATTATATATACAAGTTTAGTGTCAGATCCGTGAAATGTACTTACTACCATCATTTGTTTGCAGCAAATATTACAAATTTTGTTCATCGCACCTTGTCGTACTCAGAGGCAAGGCATTATTTGCTACCATATTGGATTGTAACAATTGGGTTTATTTACTACTCCCTCCGTTATTACTTGTCGTGGTTTTAGTTCAAATTGAACTAAAACCACGACGAGTAAATCAGAACGGAGGGAGTATTATTCTGTAAGATTTTTCTAATGCTAGTTTTCTGGTTTGTCTAGCCTGAACAACCTCTAACATTGGTTTTCATGGAGACAAAATCAGAAGCTGATTCATTGAGATATTGGCTATACAAAAGAGGATTCCTTGCAACGGCAATCCATGGTGACAGAATACAGTAGGTAAATACATATTCCGAACTCTTCTGCCATTGCCTAACTTGTTCGTTAGCAGCAATATAAAACTGTAATTCCAACAAATTATAGCTAATATTTTAATTTTAAATATCTGCCATGTTGTTTTAACACTGGAAGCTAAATAACAAGATACATTTTTCTCAGCATTCTTTACTTGTATGAGTTACAGATTTCATAAGTATCAAGGATATATCTAGCTTAAGCATATGTACACCTCTTGTTATACCTACGACTCTGCTTGGAGTATCTCTGCTAAGATTTTAGCTAGTTTAATATACCTCGTGTCCACCTGTTATGCTTAGCTGAATATAAGAACAATTAGGATGTCGTTATCATTACACTAGCAATGATAGCTGTAAGTAGTTATTCCAGACATGCGATTCACATAATTTTCGAAAGAGGGAAAACCTTTGCCTTGTATATTAATAAAGAAAGAAAATGTCAAACTATATGTATGTGCCAGAGTTGCACAGGTAACAGAGACATGTGCTCACAGATTGCTGCTAGTCTGTTTCCTGTAACCATGTAAATACATTGTTTATTACATGGCACTCCTTTGACATTTTCTTAAAGTTTCTTGATGATTCTATACCACTTCAATATGCTACACATTGTTTACTGTTGTCTGTAGCGACCCGACCCGAATGGATCAAGTCTCTGTGCTTAAGTGTCATCCCTGGATCAGTATGCTGACACACACAGTACTCGAGGATTTATAACAGAGGTAAATCACATGTATAAATAACGTAAATACTATTACCTCAATCCAAAATAGCGGAAGTAACAAGGTTGTGGATTCCCATCAACACCAACGGCAAAGTTGAGTGTAGAAATGTAGCCCTAACGTATCACTTACTCGTCGTAAGATCCTGCAACATGAGACGTTGCAGCCCGAAAACAGGTCAGCACATGGTATATGCTGGCAAAGTAACACATAGAGAGTGATGAAAGAATAAGCCTATACTATATGCATATATGGCTGGTGGAAAGTTCTATGGTTACAGTTTTGCGTAAAGCCAATTTTTCCCTACTGCAAAGGAATAAATTTATTTAACTATCATGGTGGTTGTTGAACATTGAGAATGGTTGACAGCATCCTCAATCCCAATTAAAAGTACTCATTAACAACCCAACAGAATTATTTTAAAGTAACATGATGAGATCAACATGATAATCCAAGTACTAGATACTCGACACGGCTAATCATGATTAGTTTGTACACTCTGCAGAGGTTTGCGCACTTTTCCCCACAAGACTCGATCTCCTCCGTTTGATTTCTCGCACTACATGATGTTTGAGAAACGGATGACCGAGACATAGTCTTTCGGAAGCGCTAGCACCTTACATGTGGGTAGACCGGTACACCTACTTTCCCCTACATCTGCTAGTCTACCCGTAAGAGTTCGCACAACTTAATCAACTATGCCAGAGCCCATAATGGCTTGTGGCTGCACACGGAAGTTTCTAGTTTGAATAATCTCATGATCCCTTTGAGCATGGGTGGCGGTCCGAAGAAATACAGGCAAGTCCTGATAGAAACCAGGTGCCTCAATCCACCCAGATGTGTGTTTAAGTTGCCACCTTAAATAAACCATTAAATAACAATCTCACATCTGTCATGGATAGACTCACCCAATCCACGTCTACTAGCATAGCATGGCATAATAAGCAAACGTAGAAGTAACTCCCAAGGGTTTGATAATAAAACAGGTAATAGGTACTACCTCAACTACTTCCCATAACCCACAATTTAATTTGATCCTAATCATGCAATGTTTGAGGATTGATCTAATGCAATAAAAACTGGGTATGAGAAGGGGTATGATCAACTCTTGATAGTTCTACTCGTCACACTCCGGTCAATCTATTGTAAGCAAGCAATAGTAGCCACACATAAGCAATCACTCAAAACATCGGACCGAACGAAGAGAACGATTCAGAAAACATCAAAACCAAGCAAATAACTCTTGCATCATAAAACAATTTCTAACAGTACCAAAATTATTTGAATTTGGCCTTATCAGAAAGTTTAGGTCAAGAACTTCGATCTGCAAAAAGAATCAACTAAATCGGAGTTACGAAACTCAAGTTATGATCAAACGAGGTTCAAATTCAAATCTGATCTAATTCAAATTTTAAACTTTCAAAAACATGTTTGAGTTGGATTACTAGATAGAGGAGATCATAACGAAGAAGTGGGCGTTGGTTTCGTTGAATTCCGACTAACGAGCAAAAAGTTATGAGCGTTTGAAAACCAGGGGCTAAACTGTAAGAAAAGTATTTACTGCTGGGTCCCTGGCCGAAATTAAAAGAAAAAGAAAAAAAATCTAAATAACGGACGTTTGCTACCGAACGCTAATGAACGAACTTGTTCATTGCAGAAACTAACATAGCGAATGTTTACTAATTAGATCTAGCCGAAGAAAAAAAACTAAACCGGGTTTTCTGAAAAGAACCGCGAACAAAACCGATCGGTTTAAGTGGTTTTACCGGTCGAGGCGGTTTACGGCGGAAAACCGGCGGCAGCGGTTAGCGAGTCCGGCGGCGGCGGATCGATTCCGGCGACTCCGGGGTTGGCGGCGATGGGCGGAGGCGGCGGCGAGCGCGTCGCGGGACGGCGGATCCGGACTACGGCGGCGCTGGCGGCGGCGTGCACGGGGTTGTGGCGGTGGAGGTGAGATCCGGCGGCGGCGACGGCGGTTTGCGGCGCGGGCGGCGGCGATTCGGGCGAGATGCGGGAGAGGGAGGGAGAGGGGCCCGGGGCGGCGCCCTTTATAGGAGAGGAGGGGCGAGGTGGCGTGGAGAAGGGGGCGGGGTCGACGCGGAGTCCGGCCGGACTCCGGCTTGCGGCGGCGATGCTCGAGACTTTGTCCTGAGCTTGGGGGCGGTGCGGCGCTGCTGGGCTGGGCCGCGGCTTGTTGGGCCGGCCTAGTTCGGCGGCGGAGGGGAGAGTTTTTTTTTTAACAAAACAGACACTAAAAATAAAATAATACCAATAAAATAAAAATACAACATAGGCATATAATATATCAAAATTTGCAGAAAAACATTTTCTACAAGATGAACATTATTCTAGCTTCAAATAAAATACACCCAAATTCAAATAAAACAAAGAGTGCTTCTGCTACAATAAAACATCATAAAAGTCATTTTAAAAATACCAAAATTAATTCAAATTTATTTCTCTCCATTTTTCTCATGTAGGGAATCATGTTACCCTATTTCCCAAATATTTTATTTTTGGAGAAAAATAATTTGAATAAAACTCAAATAACTCCAAATTGAAAATAAATTCAAAAGAACTTTGAATTTAATTCTTTGAAACTCCCAACTCATATTTCATATGTTTTGAAGAAGTCATTTTATCTTCGCTCGTGAAAATCATTGAGTTGCATAAAGTTTCAGAATTGGAAATATTTTCCAAATGAAATTCAAATATTTTGAACACCCCTTGTCATTTAAATAAATGGAAGAAGTCATGTCATCTTCTCTCGAGGGTTTTGTGGTGAAAAAGAATTTGAATTTACGGAGATCATAAAATGCAAAATGAAAGTTTGGGAAAGTCCTTTTATTCCCTCTCATTTAACTTTCAAAAAGTTTCAAACTTCACTCACTTTCAGTTAATCAATCAAACAATCAATCAAAACTATCTATTGTTTATAACATTCCAAAATTTAGAATTTTGGGATGTTACAAAACTACCACCCTTAAAATGAATCTCGTCCTCGAGATTCGGAGAGGCTAGAAAGAAATAGGTTAGGGTTCGGGGGTCTTCTCAAAAATCCATCGATCATCTCCGGGGGTCTCGGGTGCTACCACCCTTAGAAGCATGGTTATGGTTCCATCAAAACTCATATACTCCATCCTTATCGTTGACAGTGTCGGTCTTCTCAGATCTTAAGGATAATTCCTTCTCTGGGATCTTCCGGTAGTGGCATAACCTTTTCCTCAATTCTTCTGTAGTTTCATCCTGGTAAGGTTATTCCGGTAAGGTTATTCCAAGACTGGGTCTTCTTAGTTGACGGGTCTGGCGCCATTACTAAACAACTATCGATATCTCATGGTGGTCAACGAATTATGGTTTGTCCTGCAGGAAATGGGTCTGGGTTGAACCTCACCGTATAACCTACGGTTGGCAACAGCTGCCGTGTACAAGGGAAAATACTTATACCATTCTAAGGTTTAAACAGGGTTTTGATCGTCGTCTCTCTACTATAGGTAAGTCACTCAGATTTACCATCCCATATAGCAACGCAAATAATAGAGTAAGTCGGTATGGTGATCAATCCATCCCGCACCCAAATCATTACTTTGTACATGGTTTAGTGAATCTCGCATTCTAACACTCGGTCATCCTCACAAGCATTGCAGAATTTCTCTTGTCGACGAACCAAGTTCGGATAAATCCATTGATTCTGCAAGCCAAACAAACATCTTTCGTTCCTTAACAACTCTCAGGTTTTGCGTAAACTCCTATAAGATCGTCTGTTGATAAAATCGTAACTTCTTCCAGGATTTCTCCTTTAGCAAGAATGTGCTTGCTTCTTGGCAGGTCCTGGGGCCTGTGGGTGTCACAGCCCTAGAGCTTGCTTGTAACTAGTGGCATTGCATCCATGCATCATGTTTAAATTTCTAAGAAACTTGAAATGGGGATTGCCTAAACCCTAGAATTAAAGCAATTCAAATAGGTTCAACCAAAATATTTTCAATGACCTCAAAATATCCTTTTAAAATGTCCATGATTTATGGAAAAAGGTGAAAGCCTCTACCAGAGATAATGCATATTTTTCCAGGACATTTTGGTCATTAAATTAAATCATTATGGTATTTGAGTTGGAGTTTAAAAGTTACCATTAAATATTGGTTGCTCCAAATATTCTGAAATTTATTGTGTGCTTTGAAAATAATTCAAATATTCCTCACAAAAATTTACAGAATTAACCAAAGTGTTTTGTTTGGGTTTTTAATTGCAAACTTAAAGCAGATAATAGAAAAACTAAAACAAATAAAAAAAGAGAGGAGAGAAACCCTACCTGGCGCTCACCTCTCAGCCCACCTGGCCCAATTCCACCAGCCCAGCCCACCTACCCCGCCGCTCATCGTCTTCCTCTGCCAGTAGGCAGAGGCGAGGCGTGGCACGCGCCCGAGAGCCGGCCACCTCCTGCCTACCTGCTCGCCGCTGGAGGCACCCGAGGGTGCCACGCACACCCCCGACCCCTGCACCTCTCCTCTCTCCCCCTGGACCCCATTCCCTCCTCTGCTGCCCTCTCTCGCGCACCACCGGGCGCAGCCGTCGCCACCGACGCCGTCCACCGCGGCCACAGCCACCTCCTCGCCCCTCCCCCGTGTCCGGAAGGTCCGGCGTGACTCCATCTCCCTCCTCGCCGAGCCACACAAGCCAAGGATCGCCACACTGTCGTCTTCGAGCTCGCCATTGCCGCATCTACTCGCCGGCCGTCGCCGTCATTCGCGCGCTGGAGGTCGTCCCCAAGCCCACTGAGCTACCCTGCTGCCTCCCTGTGAGCTCGCCGTCGTTTCCCCTCACCTCTCTCTCTCTCGGGCGCGCTCTGTAGCCGCTGCCCCGCGAGCACCCGAATCCGCCGTCCGCCATTGCCGACGAGCTCGACGCTCCCGAGCCCCTCTGCTCGAACCCGTGGCACCAGTATGTTTCTGGTGGCCCGCGGATGCCACCTAGCCCATCAGCTTCTCCTCTAGTGCACAGCAGCCTCGTTCCCGAGCGCAGCCGAACTTCGGCCGCCGCCTGGCTCGATGCCGGCGCCGATTCCGGCCACCCTGACCCCAGCTAACTCCACCAAGAGCTGCGGCTCGTCCCCAGCTCCACCTGGATGTCCTCCGCGGCCCATTTGGTCGCCGGAGTGGCCAAAACCACTCTCGCCGACGCGTCTGGCTCGTCGGCGGCTAAACGCCGGCGTAGTTAGCGCTGGCTTTGACCATGGGTGGGCCCCGGTTGACTCTCCTGGGTCAATGACAGGTGGGGCCCAGCCCTGCTAGTTAATTAGGATTAGTACTAATTAAATTTAGTTAAACTAATTACACTGACACGCGGGACCCACTGTCAGGTTTGACCCGGACCATGTCCCTTGACCCGCTGACGTCACACTGACGTCGGGCTGACGCAGTAATAGGTTTTCTGGATTTATTATAATTCAGGAAATTTCAGAAAATACCCCAAACTTCTAAAATTCATAGAAATTCAACCGTAGCTCAGAATGAAATAATTTATATATGAAAAATTATCAGAAAAATCCAATATATCCATCTGTACTATTTTCATGCATGTTTGATCAAGTTAACTTCACTGTTTAGGATGAAACATGAATAGGGCAACCTTGATAATAGTTTTGGAGTTGGGATTTGATATAATTTTGAATTCCACTTCAATCAAAATGACTTGCTGTTGCATTAGCCCAAATCACAGCATATTGCCATGTCATGATCATGCATCATATTGCTGCATTGCATTGATTGTGTTTCTTCCTTGTTTGTCGGTGTTTGCCCCCTCTCAGTAGACGGCGTTCCGACGATTGTTCGATGACACCGATGAAGAACTATATTATCTTCAGAAGTGCCAGGCAAGCAAAACCCCCTTGTTCATTCCGATATAATCCCACTCTCTCGCTCCTGCTCTATTTTACTGCATTAGGACAACAACGAGTCATGTGTTACTTGCTGCGGTAGTTGAACCCCTTTGTCCTCTGCATGACCTGTCATTCCACAGTAATTAGATGAAACCCACTAGCATGAGTAGGAGTTGTTTGAGCCCTGTTGTGCCTACTCATTATGCTTGTTTGTCATGCCTGCTACTGCTTAGAGTTGTGTCAGGTCTGATTCATAGGGAATGAATTGGAATGGTGTGTGAACATGTCCTACTGTGTGTGAGCTAAGTGTGTGAATACGATTTGGTAAAGGTAGCGGTGAGAGGCCACGTAGGAGTACATGGTGGGTTGTCTCATTGCAGCCGTCCTCAGGAACTGAGTTCTGTGTTTGTGATCCATGAAACAGTTACTACCACGCATTGGGCCTGAAACCAATTGACCCTCTCGGCTTCTTAACCACCCTTGTCCTCAATCCGGGAGTTGCAAGTAGTTTCTGGTGTTTGTAGCATGCTGGGGGCCGCACGCAACGCTGACCTTAGGGGTGGGTTGTGTTGCGGTAGGCACGTGGCCCGGTGTACCGATTCGCCCGTTTGGTGTCTCGGGAACCCTGCACACATCGTTCGGGGCTGTATGGGAAACCTCGGCCGGACTCCCTGCGGATGGAACCCGAATAGGCGATAAACCTGGACTAGGGACTTGAGTGTTTAGGTAGGCCGTGGCCGACACCCACGTTGGGCTTCCGCTTGAAGGTTGCCGAGTACATGTCGTGTAAACGGCGGTAAGTGGTGAGAGCGTGTGTGAATAAGTACACCCCTGCAGGGTTAATATGATCTATTCGAATAGCCGTGTCCGCGGAAAAGGACTTCTGGGTTGCCTATATCAGTTCATAGACAAGTGAAAGTGGATACTCTAAAATGCCCAAGATAAGCGTGAGTGCTATGGATGGCGTTCTCGTAGGGAGACGGGAGCGGATCCATAGTGGTGTATTGATATGGTGAATATGTGGACTCGTGTGCGCCACCTCAAAAGAGTTACTTGCAGTCGTAGTTCAGGATAGCCACCGAGTCAAAGCTGGCTTGCTGCAGTCAAACTCCACCACCCCCTTTTGATAATGATGCATATGTAGTTAGTTCTGATGTAATCTTGCTGAGTACAATTGTACTCACGTTTGCCTATTTTATGTTTTTGCAGAGAGACATCATTCTCGCTAGTAGTTCCACATGGACTTCGACGTTTAGCTTGTTACCTCAGCTACGATCTTGTGCCCTCGGCAGGATGTGGTAGATAGTCAGGCTTCTCAGCCTTTTTCATTTGTAGATGTCTGTACTCAGACATGTTAAGCTTCCGCTTGTGTTTTGACTTGTATGCTATGAGTGTTGGGTCATGAGACCCATGTTTGTAATATCTCGCTCCTCGGAGCCTAATGAATAAATATTTGAGTCGTAGAGTTATGTTGTGATGCCATGTTGTATTTACACATATTGAGCATATTGTGTGTATGTTTGAAATGCTTGGTATGTGTGGGGTCCGACAAACTAGTTGTTTATCCTTGGCAGCCTCTCATATGGGGAAATGTAGTCTCGTGCTTCTGAGCGATAGTAGTCCGCTACAGCCCGGTTCACCGGAGTCTTGCTAGCCCAGCACTACTGCTCTGGACACTTGACTGGCCGACATGTGTTTCACTTCGTTCCTATGTCTATCCCTTCGGGGAAATGTCACGCGGTGATATTCGGAGTCCTGCCTAGCCTGCTACAGCCCGGGATACCGGAGTCCTGTTAGCCCAGTGCTACAGCCCGAATTCATACGTTGATGACCGACATGCTCGATGTGATTCATGTATGCTTGTCCCCATGGGTTAGCACCGCTTTGGGTTCACGACTAGCCATGTTGGCCCGGGTTCTCTGATGCTATCAGAGCCTGACTGCCTGTAGGATTACCAAGCCAAACTGGTCGAAGTTGTGTCTAGAAATGCTTTAGCTATGTAAGGGAATTGATTGTGGAAGGGAACGTAAGGCTCTTTTTACTCCTTATATCTCATGGCCTTCTGATCTGAGTCATCCTCTTCTCTTCTACGGGGTTAAGAACTAGGCCTTCTCATCTATCTATCAGGATGACGTGTTACTAATCCATAGACCTTTAAGATTGTCGGTTTTAAGCCCCAGTTCAGTTCCTACTATTTCTGTATGATAATTGTTGATCTCGGAACCTTGATATTGTGATGTTGAGTGGCTATGCCACCATTTTTGCAGGATGTCTCAAATCATTTTGAGCATTACAGCCTTTATGCTGTCCGAGTCATCCCAGGTCTCTAAATAGTCTGATGCATTTGCAAATCCCTTCCTTTCGTTCTTGATGTCCCTTTGGTCAGAATAAGCACACTAACCGGTGCGTTGAGGTAATTTATTGCCTTGACATATATGTTGGAGTTATTATTATGACCCTAGGTGTCTAGAGTATCACTTAGTAATCCAGCCATGCTCTGTATTCTCCGTGTGATGATTCCGGCCATTATTCTCGAAAGCATCCCGTGATGCAATTTAGTTAGTAGGTATTCTATTCCTGGGTTCTTGAACCCGAGATTCACCCTACTTGCTTCATGTTGATAGAAATTGCTAGCTCCCTTAGGATATTAGTAACCTTTGCATTAGTCCTCGAGGTCCGTGGTATTTCCTTCTTCCAAATACCATGAACTAGTTAAGGCAGAAATTCTTTGAATTAAAAGATCACAATCAGAGTACTCTTGAGGAGTTCTCCATTCATAATTGTGAATCTGCCAGTTCTACTTTCCTGCATGGGTTATCCGGAAGAAACCTGTTGAACTTGATTCGACATACTAACCTATGCATCCACAACTCAGAAAGTTATATGATCCTCGAGTTGTTCCTCTTTAGTTGTATTCTGATCCCCGTCTATCAGTTGATAGTCAGGAGTAGTTGTGCATTCATGTTATCAATGCCTATTACTCATGTGGTCCGTCAAGCCATTCTATTCCGGAATGACTAGGAGAAACAAACTCCAGTACCCCATCCATTTCTAGGATTGGGTCAAAGCAGTTGTATTCCGCAGATCAAAATGCCAATTCAACTTTTGATTCTGTTCTACCCTGAAGTATTGCCATCTTTGGAATCGGGGTCCTGACAGCGGGTTATGGACCATCTCATCACTTGTAATCCTTGAACACATCCTCGGGGCAACTGATCATTATCCCAACATCCAACTTCCAGCTTCCAAGCATACTTAAAATCCATCCAATTGTACTGTCTCCCTTCCTTCTATTGGCACCAAAGTAGGACATGATTACTAAGACTCATCATGGAATTTCCATTGATCCATATTACCAACATTATACCTCCTTTATATCCAATTGTACTTCATCTCTTCATCCTCGTGGGATGTCCCACTTACCGAGATAAAAACTTATACTTATGAAGTCCATACTCCACTTCGTGGAACATCATTATCCTTTCCAGGGTCAAGCGTCCTTACAGGGGAATATTGGCCATCTCTGCATGGAACTTCTTCAACTAGGAAACGTGAAACACATCATGAACTCCTGACAGTCCTTCGGGTGACTCCAATTTGTTGGCCACTTCTCCCATACGCTCCAAAACTCGGTATGGTCCTACAAATCTTGGGGCTAACTTTCCCTTAACTCCAAATCATTTAACTCCTCGCAGAGGGGACACACGAAGGCATGCTCTGTCTCCGATTTCATAGACTAACTCCTTGCGTTTTTGAGTCTGCATAACTATTCTGCCTGGACTGAGCTACCTTCAGTCTATCTCGAATCAACTTAACATTCTCTTCTGACTCCTTGATCACATTTGGTCCAAACAACTGACGGTCTCCAACTTCATCCCACATCAACGGTGTCTGGCTTCTTCTCCCATACAAAGCTTAAAAAGGGGCCATCTTCAAACTGGCTTGGTAACTATTGTTGTATGAGAACTCCGCGTAAGGTAGATTATCATCACTACTAGATCCATAACCTAACGCACACGCTCTCAACATGTCCTCCAGAATCTGATTGACTCTCTTGATTTATCCATCTGTCTGCGGATGAAAGGTTGTACTGAACTCTAGCCTAGTACCCAAAGTCTGGTGCAGCTAATTCCAAAACTTTGAGGTAAACTGTGTTCCTCTACGATGGTCCTCGGAACTCCATGCAGACATACGATCCTTGTCAAATATATCCTGTCCAACTTTGCACTTGTATAGGTGGTTTTCACTGGGATAAAGTGAGCCACTTTGTTCAAGCGAATCAACTACTACCCAGATAGTATCATATCCCGATCGGGTTCTAGGAAATCCGGTAATGAAATCCATGCCAAGCTTATCCTACTTCCATTCGGTTATCGGCATAGGCTGTAGTAATCCTGCTGGCTTCTGATGCTCTGCTCTTACTCTCTCTGGCATACATCACCTACGACTACATACTCCGCAATATCCTTCTCCATACCAGTCCACCAAAAACTCTCCTTCAAATCCAATTACATCTTGGTGTTTCCAGGGCGAATCGAGTATGGTGAGTCATGAGCCTCCTGAAGTATTTACTTCCTGATCTCTGCATTATTGAGATCATATACACGGTCCTCGAACCATAAGATGTCGTGCTCATCCTTACGAAAACCTTCGGCTTTCCTTTGCTCATCCTCTCTTTTACCTCAGCAATCTCTTTGTCATCCTTCTGAGCTTCACGGATTTTTCCCAGCAATGTAGACTGAACTTCCATTGTTGCAACAAAACCTTTGGGAACAATCTCCAACCGAAGCTCCCTGAGATCCTCAGCTAACTCCTTTGATAATCCTCCGATTATGAGGGTATTCGTCCTTGTTTTCTTTATGGTTGTGTCCTATTTCTCCACAAAGCTTGTATGCACAAGGTTTCTTCATATCCTTTCCATAAGGCCTCAATTTCTGGGACACTAGCCAAGACTTTAACAAAGTCCGCTTAAATTCTTTCCAAGTGGTTACTCCTTGCCATCCATTGATGGTTTGGTACATCCTCCACCAAGTAGCAGCATCTCTTTCAAAACACTGAAGGGCATGCTGGGTCGTATACTTTCTAGCTATAGTGTTATTCTTCATATGATCTTCCATGTTCTGAATCCATCGGTATGTCTTCAATTGACTCATTGGTCCAGAAAATACAAGCTCATCTCCATCCATCCTCTAATGGGTCCATGGGTTTGGGGTGGCATAAGAGAGATCGAGAGGGATGCACACAATACAAACAAAAGTTTTGAAAGACAAATTTTATTGTGGCTGTCGGAAAAACATCAAACAAATGACAGCTCACAATCGTCGCATCTAACGCAGGTATATAATAGGGGTTTGGGCTTCTTAATGGTCAATAAATCTTCAAGGTCATCAAACTCTTCAAGTCGTGTTCATGTCTCCGATGGCTTCTTCCGATCGTGCTTGTCTTTCTCAAGTCCTTCTTGCCAGCTCATCTCTGTTGTCGCAAAGTCTCTCGTGGCGTCCTTCAATATTTCTGGAGTTACGTTCCAACTTCTGGATTTCATCAACCTCGACATGAACCATGCTCCTACTGTCCTTCAGTTCTTGACAAACCTCCGGTATCTCGAGGTTTAGCTCCTCCTGCTTGGCTATTTTAATCTTCTGGGACCTGGGTTCTTCACGAACTGCTTCCTTGTCAAAATATAGCTTCCTGCAAGTCCATCTTAAAATCCTTGATGTAATACTCCAGATCCTGGTGATGCACCATCTATGTTAAAATTGCATCCTTCGCTGACAGATGCTCCTTCAGCCTTCTTCCATCCAATCCTTTCATGCATCTGCATGCTTAACTCAGCACGGTGACAATAGCATAAGCGGGCGATAACATCATGGATAGTGTGTTTCTGCTCTTGTCATTTCCATGAGCTATCATTCCATAGTTGATATCTCCTGCCTTAGGGTTTCCTTGACAAAAACTTTGAGTCTTTAAATCTCCATGCTCCGGTCTTACTCCAATACACCTTGATCTCGGGTATTGATAACTTCCATAGTCTGCTAAGTTCCATAAGGGGTGCCTTCCTAGGTCATACAAATCCGGAAATTCTTCAAAGCCTTCAAATTCTCCTAGTCTTCGGAGTCTTCACCGTTGTAGTTTCCGTCATTGTAATGCATGGTAAAAATCCTCTTCATTCCAAATGGTCTTAGTTGTCCGATATCTTGTACTTCTTGGAGTGGTCTCATCAGCCGAATCTTCGAGTGGTCAAAAGGGCAAAGGGGTATGGTCTCACTAAAAGGGAATATTTGAATAAGCTCAGAAGAGAAGAGAGGTAAAAGATCTTTTTGAAAATGAAGTTGTAGAGAAAAATCTTTCCTATGGGCTTGTCAGTTTCTAGGGTCACGTCCTACAGTCAACATGTGCTCTGATACTAGCTTGTAGCGACCCGACCCGAATGGATCAAGTCTCTGTGCTTAAGTGTCATCCCTGGATCGGTATGCTGACACACACAATACTCGAGGATTTATAACAGAGGTAAATCACATGTATAAATAACATAAATACTATTACCTCAATCCAAAATAGCGGAAGTAACAAGGTTGTGGATTCCCATCAACACCAACGGCAAAGTTGAGTGTAGAAATCGTAACCCTAACGTATCACTTACTCGTCGTAAGATCCTGCAACATGAGACGTTGCAGCCCGAAAACGGGTCAGCACATGGTATATGCTGGCAAAGTAACACATAGAGAGTAATGAAAGAATAAGCCTATACTATATGCATATATGGCTGGTGGAAAGCTCTATGGTTACAATTTTGCGTAAAGCCAATTTTTCCCTACTGCAAAGGAATAAATTTATTTAACTATCATGGTGGTTGTTGAACATTGAGAATGGTTGACAGCATCCTCAATCCCAATTAAAAGTACTCATTAACAACCCAACAGAATTATTTTAAAGTAACATGATGAGATCAACATGATAATCCAAGTACTAGATACTCGACACGGCTAATCATGATTAGTTTGTACACTCTGCAGAGGTTTGCACACTTTTCCCCACAAGACTCGATCTCCTCCGTTTGATTTCTCGCACTACATGATGTTTGAGAAACGGATGACCGAGACACAGTCTTTCGGAAGCGCTACCACCTTACATGTGGGTAGACCGGTACACCTACTTTCCCCTACATCTGCTAGTCTACCCATAAGAGTTCGCACAACTTAATCAACTATGCCAGAGCCCATAATGGCTTGTGGCTGCACACGGAAGTTTCTAGTTTGAATAATCTCATGATCCCTTTGAGCTTGGGTGGCGGTCCGAAGAAATACAGGCAAGTCCTGATAGAAACCAGGTGCCTCAATCCACCCAGATGTGTGTTTAAGTTGCCACCTTAAATAAACCATTAAATAACAATCTCACATCTGTCATGGATAGGCTCACCCAATCCACGTCTACTAGCATAGCATGGCATAATAAGCAAACGTAGAAGTAACTCCCAAGGGTTTGATAATAAAACAGGTAATAGGTACTACCTCAACTACTTCCCATAACCCACAATTTAATTTGATCCTAATCATGCAATGTTTGAGGATTGATCTAATGCAATAAAAACTGGGTATGAGAAGGGGTATGATCAAAGTGTTACTTGCCTGCAATGTTGATGAAGATGATCCGCACTCAAAACTCTTGATAGTTCTACTCGTCACACTCCGGGCAATCTATCATAAGCAAGCAATAGTAGCCACACATAAGCAATCACTCAAAACATCGGACCGAACAAAGAAAACGATTCGAAAAACATCAAAACCAAGCAAATAACTCTTGCATCATAAAACAATTTCTAACAGTACCAAAATTATGTGAATTTGGCCTTATCAGAAAGTTTAGGTCAAGAGCTTCGATTTGCAAAAAGAATCAACTAAATCGGAGTTACGAAACTCAAGTTATGATCAAACGAAGTTCAAATTCAAATCTGATCTAATTCAAATTTTAAACTTTCAAAAACATGTTTGAGTTGGATTACTGGATAGAGGAGATCATAACAAAGAAGTAGGCGTTGGTTTCATTGAATTCCGACTAACGAGCAAAAAGTTATGAGCGTTTGAAAACCAGGGGCTAAACTATAAAAAAAGTATTTACTGCTGGGTCCCTGGCCGAAATTAAAGAAAAAGAAAAAAAATCTAAATAACGGACGTTTGCTACCGAACGCTAATGAACGAACTTGTTCATTGCAGAAACTAACATAGCGAACATTTACTAATTAGATCTAGCCGAAGAAAAAAACTAAACCGGGTTTTCTGAAAAGAACCGCGAACAAAACCGATCGGTTTAAGTGGTTTTACCGGTCGAGGCGGTTTATGGCGGAAAACCGGCGGCGGCGGTTAGCGAGTCCGGCGGCGGCGGATCGATTCCGGCGACTCCAGGGTTGGCGGCGATGGGCGGAGGCGGCGGCGAGCGCGTCGCGGGACGGCGGATCCGGACTACGGCGGCGCTGGCGGTGGCGTGCACGGGGCTGTGGCGGCGGAGGTGAGATCCGGCGGCGGCGGCGGCGGTTTGCGGCGCGGGCGGCGGCGATTCCGACGAGATGCGGGAGAGGGAGAGAGAGGGGCCCGGGGCGGCGCCCTTTATAGGAGAGGAGGGGCGAGGTGGCGTGGAGAAGGGGGCGGGGTCGACGCGGAGTCCGGCCGGACTCCGGCTCGCGGCGGCGATGCTCGGGACTCTGTCCCGAGCTTGGGGGCGGTGCGGCGCGGCTGGGATGGGCCGCGGCCTGTTGGGCCGACCCAGTTCGGCGGCGGAGGGGAGAGTTTTTTTTAAACAAAACAGACACTAGAAATAAAATAATACCAATAAAATAAAAATACAACATAGGCATATAATATATCAAAATTTGCAGAAAAACATTTTCTACAAGATGAACATTATTCTAGCTTCAAATAAAATACAACCAAATTCAAATAAAACAAAGAGTGCTTCTGCTACAATAAAACCTCATAAAAGTCAATTTAAAAATACCAAAATTAATTCAAATTTATTTCTCTCCATTTTTCTGATGTAGGGAATCATGTTACCCTATTTCCCATATATTTTATTTTTGGAGAAAAATAATTTGAATAAAAATCAAATAACTTCAAATTGAAAATAAATTCAATAGAACTTTGAATTTAATTCTTTGAAACTCCCAACTCATATTTCATATGTTTTGAAGAAGTCATTTTATCTTCGCTCGTGAAAATCATTGAGTTGCATAAAGATTCGGAATTGGAAATATTTTCCAAATGAAATTCAAATATTTTCAACACCCCTTGTCATTTAAATAAATGGAAGAAGTCATGTCATCTTCTCTCCACGGTTTTGTATTGAAAAAGAATTTGAATTTACGGAGATCATAAAATGCAAAATGAAAGTTTGGGAAAGTCCTTTTATTCCCTCTCATTTAACTTTCAAAAAGTTTCAAGCTTCACTCACTTTCAGTCAATCAATCAAACAGTCAATCAAAACTATCTATTGTTTATAACATTCCAAAATTTAGAATTTTGGGATGTTACATTGTCGGTGCTTTCAGATGAACTTGCAGCATAAACATTTGAGTTTCATTTGTAAACTTGTTGACATACAAACATTTGAAGTTTACGCCGACCGGTTCGAGGATCAGAGGCTTCGCGTCGTGCATACTGTTTGTTAGTGATGCCATGTTTTTGGCATAGATACTTTATTATTATCATTTGTAGGAATTGTAAGATTTAAGAACTTTGGACAGTACGCAATTTCTTTTTTTCGTGTGTTCTAACTATCTTGTTTACACTATCTATTCATATCACAAGTATCAAATGCAAGGTTCGAAAAAGCGTTAGGCGTAAGCGAGGCGGTTGGCCTTCGCCTAGTGCCTAGGCGGCGCCTAAGCGCCCTAGGCGCGACCTAGGTGGTAATATAGTTTTTACTCGTAGTGTATTTGTGATTATTATATGGGTGTTGATATTAGTTTAGGGCATATACGTAAGTTAATTACCGTTTACTGCCATTCAAATATAACCCGTTTGGCATATCAGTGCAGTATGTGGCATGATTTCTTACTTAGGTAGGCAATTCCTTGCTTGCCCTGCCTAGACCTCCATTTATGCCCTAGGCGAGGCGTTTGGCCATTGCCTAGCGCCTAGACGTGCCTAAGCGCCTCCTAGGCACTGCCTTTTCCAACAGAGATCAAATGTCGTAAATATGCTAGGTATGATATGCAGGTAAGATTGGGAAGCGGGCTACTTGGTGTTGCTCATCACAATCAGCCAAGACATGATGATTGCCATCAAGAGGGCTGACAACAATAATCTAAATAATAGCCTTGATAGTTTGTATGTTCTGTTGATGTAAAATGAATTGTACTCATTCCTACGTGTGATGTGTGGTATATATTTGTCAATCTATATTCTAAGTTATCATTTTGTAGAGGATTTTGTAAACTGCTATGTTACAGATACATACAGATTGTTGCATACTGTGTTGAACTGTGTAATGTTATACACTTTGCAAATACTTTCTCTTGGGCAAAATTAGCATTAGTATTTGTGAAATGCATTATTTTAAACACGTATTGGGTAAATATTGGGTCGAAAGAAATAGGCTAATGTGCTCAATCATGACGAATTTTGTGATGGAAAATAATATGCACATAGACGGCCACGTCATTCGAATTGGGCAATCAAAAATCCTACATGGCGTTGGTTCATGACGGCTTGTTCCGTCACAATGGATTGGGCTTCGGCGGGCTTGGGGCAGATCCATGACGGACAAGAGCCGTCATGTAAGGCACGGTGTCAAATTATGACGCGATATACATGACGGATTTCAAATCCGTCATGGACGGGCACCCTTGACAGTTTTTCATTGATCCATGACGGACCAGAACTGTCATGTATTAATAGATTTCTTGTAGTGTATGTTTTGGTGAACAACTTGCGGGTTCCGCCCATGAACCTATGCATAGGGGTTGGCACACGTTCTTGACTCTCCGGTAGAAACTTTGGGGCACTCTTTGAAGTACTTTTATGTTGGTTAGATGAATCTGAGATTTTGTGATGCATATCGTATAATCATGCCCACTGATACTTGAGGTCACATTGGAGTATCTAGGTGACATTAGGGTTTTGGTTGATTTGTATCTTAAGGTGTTATTCTAGTACGAACTATAGGGATGTTTGTGACACTTATAGGAATAGCCCAACGGATTGATTGGAAAGAATAACTTTGAGGTGGTTTCGTACCCTACCATAATCTCTACGTTTGTTCTCCGCTATTAGTAGCTTTGGAGTGACTCTTTGTTGCATGTTGAGGGATTGTTATATGATCTATCTATTTTATTATTGTTGAGAGAACTTGCACTAGTGAAAGTATGAACCCTAGGTCTTGTTTCCTATCATTGCAATATCGTTTACGCTCATGTTTATCACTTGTTACCTTGCTGTTTTTATTATTTCAGATTACAAAAACTTATATCTACCATCCATATTGTACTTATATCACCATCTCTTCGCCGAACTAGTGCACCTATACAATTTACCATTGTATTGGGTGTGTTGGGGACACAAGAGACTCTTTGTTATTTGGTTGCAGGGTTGTTTGAGAGAGACCATCTTCATCCTTCGCCTCCCACGGATCGATAAGCCTTAGGTCATCCACTTGAGGGAAATTTGCTACTGTCCTACAAACCTCTGCACTTGGAGGCCCAACAACGTCTACAAGAAGAAGGTTGCGTAGTAGACATCAATAACTCATATGAGAAACCTTTGAGAAAGTATTGCATATGTCGCCTCGTTAAAACCTTTTATGAGAAACTTTGAGGGAAATCTCATAAGGAAAAAGAGTGCGATCTGATATATCATTGAAAACTCCTTTAAAAACCAGTGGGAAAAATATAAGGAGAAAATGATATGACATATCATAATAATTGTCTCTATTAACTTAATATGAGAAAATCCATAGAGTTTAGAGGACAATAAATATGTCGTGTATACTTTCCTAAAAACCCCGGTGGGGAAAACAGAAAGTATGACATATGATCTCATGTTGATATTATCTCATTAAAAACCTTGATGAGAACCTGTAAAAGTAAACTCATAATGGGAAAAAGAGTATAATATGATGCTTTGAACAGGAGTAATTCAGGAAGATACTCCCCCTGATACTTGCAAATCCTGAAGTCGTCAAATACCAATCCCATGAACATGTTTCTGAAATGCTCAAGTTGGTAGAGACTTCATAGACAAATTAATGAGATTGTCACGTGATTTGATTTGCAAGATGAGCACTGTAGTGATATTGCTTACTATGTAACATGTTTGCATCCAGAAAACACAAGCAACATTATCTTTGAGATAATGGTTGGTGGATGTAGCCACGCGGTTTGTTTCGAAGACCTTCATGGGATGGGTACCACACCTAGCTGGAACACAAAGCTTGTCTATGATCTAGCATAGTAGGGATCTGATCAATGGATCCAATGATATTGGTGTCTAGATTTCTCTGAAACTGAAAGACTCGGGCAAAATGTTTGATGCCTTGGAGATATCCACTAGTAGAAAAGGGGGCAATGGTCCAGGCCGGTCCAGCCCATTAGTCCCGGTTGGACCCGGCTCGTGAGCCCCGGGGGCCGGCCGGGCCACGTGGGTCATTGGTCCCAGTTCGTCTGGACCTATTGGTCCCGGTTGGTGGGACGAACCGGGACCAATGGCCCTCGCTCCTGGCCCACCACCATTGGTCCCGGTTGGTGGCTTGAACCGGGACCAAATGCTGCCCATTAGTCCCGGATCATGCCACCAACCGGGACTAGAGGGTTGGTCCTCGTTGCGGCCAGAGTTTAGTCCCACCTCGCCAACCGAAGGGGAATCAGACCGGTTTATAAGCCCCTCCCTCTATGCCATGTTGAGCTCCTCTCAGAATGAAAATAGATGCCCTTATACAGGGAATTTAACCTAAATTCATACTGAATTTCTCTGAAGTTAGTAGAAATTTATTATGAATTTAGGTTGAATTTTCTCTATAAGCGCATCTATGCTCATTTCTGAGTAGTTTTTTATATAGTTTTTTTTCTTTTCTGCTATATTTTTTTTTTATTTCTGAGTTGTAATAAGTCATTAAAAATAAGCATCTATGCTCATTTTTTAGTAAGGTTAATCACAACTATTTTTTCTTCTATTTATTTCTGAATTGTAATAAGTCAATAAAAATAAGCATCTATGCTCATTTTTTAGTAAAGTTAATCACAACTATTTTTTCTTCTATTTATTTTTGAATAGTTTTTTATATAGTTTTTTTTCTTTTCTGCTATATTTATTTTTTTCTTTTTATTCCTGAGTTGTAATTGAAGGAAATATGCCCTAGAGGCAATAATAAAGTTATTATTTATTTCCTTATATCATGATAAATGTTTATTATTCATGCTAGAATTGTATTAACCGGAAACATAATACATGTGTGAATATATAGACAAACAGTATGTCACTAGTATGCCTCTACTTGACTAGCTTGTTAATCAAAGATGGTTATGTTTCCTAACCATGAACAAGGAGTTGTTATTTGAT
>LR880968.1:804191204-804212302 GCA_904067115.1 Aegilops sharonensis | reverse complement strand
TTAATTTGTTCATAGTATGTTTGGTGATATTTAGATTGTATTAGTAAGTACTATAATTGAACTAGCTAGTTAGAAAAATATAATTACTATTTTATTTAGATTTTTTTGGTAATATAATTAGTTAGAAAAATATGAGTTAGTTAGAAAAATACTTGTTTATTTTTAGTAAGTACTATATAGTAAGTGCTACTTTGTTTTTAGTAAGTACTACTTTATTTATTTATAGTAATAAGTGCTTAGTATAGTTGAACTAGATAGTTGATTTAATTAATAAAACTACTTTATTTAACTATATATGGAAGTAGTTTGTAGTAAGTGATACTTTATTTATTTATAGTAAGTGCTACTTTATTTATTTATAGTAAGTACTACTTTATTTATTTATAGTAAATGCTTAGTATAGTAGTTGAACTAGATAGTTGATTTAATTAATAAAACTACTTTATTTAACTATATATAGAAGTAGTTCCCGCATCGACGTCGGCGATGCCTATCCCGCATCCTCGTCGTCGTCGACTCGGCGGTGGAGGCTTGCTTGATCAGGGCCATGTTCGGGACTGGGCTCCGTCGGGCTGGTATTGGGAGGTGCTACCTTCCGGGGGACGTAGGTTGGTGAGGAGGCAGCCCGTTGTTGACTCGATCCTTGTTTGGTGGCGGTCGCGTGGGCCAGTGACAGTGCCGAGGCTTCCGGACACCGCAGAGGTGGTACGTTACCGTGTCAGCGAGGAGGACGAGCACGTCCGTCGCTACATGGTTGCATTGGAGGGCAGGTTCGACAATACCTGGTAGGTTCTTCAGGGATCTCACTGGAGCTATGATCCTGTGATGGTTCCTTATCTTTGGGTGTCCACCGCCCGCGTCGATACCCGTCGGGCGCTACGGTTCTAGTTGTATTAGTGATGCTATATTAGTGATAATATTCGACGATGTACGAACACCAAGAGATGATGTACTTTTGCTTATAATTATTGAATGCATGCTAATTTGAATACTACTTTATTTTATGATTTGGTTTTGCTTATTTTATGATTTGGTTTTGCTTATTGAATGCTCATATTGGATAAGTTCTCCTTCATTTGAATTATGAACATAGGCTGGAAATGTCGTACTCGGACGACGAAAACCGCCCGGGGGAGTGCAACTGGTGCCACGATGACCGAGGTATCTGCGACAGGTTCATTGAGCTGGACAAAGATCAGCGCTTCAGCATTAAGCTCGACGAGAGCTTCGATGTTCATACGGTATGCAACGACGACAATAGTTTTTTTCCGTAATTAATCATGACTTCAACTATTTAGTCATGACAATATTTTTCATCTTTTCCAATTCGACTAGCTTATCCCATGCTTTGCAAGACGCTATGTCTTGGAGAGGATGGGTTTTGAAGACCATGAAAGTTTCGAAACCAAAAATATTATCCTAAGTACCCATCATGGTGTGGATTTTCAAATAAAGTTGTACAATGCTCAGAGTGTAACCCATTTTGGTTGCAAAAATTGGGAAGCACTTTGCAAAATGTATGGTCTTGATGAGGGTATGCTTGTCACCATGGATCTTGGTGATCCTACAATCGAGCAAGAGAGACCTCCGATTTGGGTCCTTGTGGATACACCTCCAATTCTTCCCCCATGTGAGCTTAACATAGTTATTAAGTAATTTATATTGTTTATTTCAAAATAGTTGACAGCTTATTTCCATTGACATCTTATTTTGATTGTTCAAAGAATGTGCGGAAGATAGTAGACAAAACCCACTACACCGATGGCTCTGAATTAACTTATAAGGAGAAAAGTCATCTGATCGCATTTTGTACTGATCTTGAGAATTACAATGTCTACAATCGAACTCCTCAACATTATGGTCAATACGTGCCACTAGTGCACGTGTTGAACTACGGTAACTACCATGGAGATACCCTGGTAAGATTTTTTACTATTACTACATCCGTGCATCTTTTTGCATACTTCTAAAACTAGTACATCATTGCTAACTACGAAGTTATTACTATGTTTTTCAACAGAGAATCCCAGAGGATTGTGTGCCTCATTTGATGTATGAGAATGGCAGCCTTCATGTTTTGAACATATATCCAGGTCATCCTACGAATCTCAACTGTCCATACCAGATTTCTAAAAGAAGTGGAGACATGACAATCAAAGAATGGAAAAAATGTATGGACAGTACGTAAGGAGCTTCTTGGAAGCAAAAGGAAGCGAAGCGCAAGAATTGGAGATAGGATGATCTCCATTCTTCATAATGGAGAGTCAGGGTCTATATTGTTTTATGCTATTTTACCTTAAGGGTGTTTAGGTCCTACCTGATACTGATGATCATGTGCTAAGAACAATTATGTAGGGTTGGGTTCGATGACTATGAGGATGATGATCGTATGACTTATTATTAATAACGAGTAGAAGTTGTATGATGATGCATGATTAGTAGGACTTGTTATTATATATGATGATGTATGATGCGAGCATGCATGAGCATGTTATATCAGCGGGTGAAATGAACATAGCAGCGTTGATAAACCAAGGACGAAGATATAAGAGAGGACACTTCTCTCTATTAGCTAGCTAATAACAACCTAAAAATAACCCCCAAAACCCCTAAAGCAGCCACTTTTCTAAAAAAAACATGGACTTTTGGTCCCGGTTGGTGCCACCAACCGGGACCAAAGGGCCCCCCTGATTGGGCTCCGCGGACCGGCCACGTGGAGGCACATCTGTCCCGGTTCGTGTTTGAACCGGGAGTAATGGGTGGAGGTATTTGTAACGACCCATTAGTCCCGGTTCATGAACCGGGACTAAAGGCCCTTACGAACCGGGACTAATAGATGTTTTTCTACTAGTGATCGAAAGATATTCTTGACTCCCAACCAATTGTGTTTGGTGGGTCCAATGACACAAGGATATGGAACTTTGTGTCCCAATATCTCATTCCCATCAACTCATGGTTTTAATGGATCTTTCTCTACGTCTAGAGAATGAAGCCATGTGAGTTATGGATGTATAGGATTTGTCCACAATGAATTTATCCAATATATTTTAGATATAGACATCATAGTGTACCATAATGTATGAGTGAAGGTGCTCGAGGTTTTACCCAATCCTTCATCTCAAAACCCGCCATTAATATGATCATGTGCTTCGTCGTTGCACGAGTAATCCATGTTATGACAGACATGCATGGGTAATCATCATTGTAGGAGTAATCCTTGTGTATAAGGAACTCACTATGTCGGTTCTACCAAAATGTACCGAAAACAATAAGTCATATGGTGACTTATTGGTTTTTACACAGTGTATGTTGCGTTTTGCATTTCGATTCAGAAGTGAGATTCCATTGGGAACCATCTATGTCTAAATCTAGTGATCAACATGGATATGTTATCACTACATCTATCAACTGCATAGATACATGATTTTGTACTGCCAATGATATAAGTTATCGGAATGAGATTTCACCTGTGGAGAAGAGTTGGGTATCTGCGTGAACCCTTGTGCTACAATTAATACTTGCTCTATGTTTCACCACCTCGTCGTTCTCAATTCTGTTTCTAGAAGAAAATTGATGTAGGTATTGCTTATGTGAATACATGTCCCTTTATTGAGCAAGATTATTTCTACCTAGATTATACCCTTTGCTCGAGTTCAGTCCGAGTGTTGTTCACACTTTGCCATGGCCATGGTCTTTGGACCTGAATCATGTGAAAGGTTTTTTCAATCTAGTTGAGAAATGTATGTCGACAATTGTAGACTTCCGGTTATATGTTTCTCCAGAATCTATATATCAATATAGAGTTGATGGAAATATCGTTACCCATGGTGACTGTTCGCAATCTCCAATGCGGTTGAGTCGGGTATCCTGATGTCCCGGTCATTGTGTGCACTATGACCTGGGTTGGTGGAGGTTGCCCATCCACTGGGTGTATACTACCCATTAGGTGTCTGCCAACGTGAAGTTGACTTGCATTTACTGATTCAGAGGCCTCTATATCCTTGCTTGTGAGAAGCAGAATCCTGATGTACTATTGCCATACTTCTCCCCCTATTGCTTTGAACGGGGATTTGAGTGGTTTTGTTGGTACCTCCACTCTTTCGAGCATATTTTTTTTAGGATTGTAGGATTATGTGACACATTTATTTTCAGTAAATGAATCTGGCAGGTTAGTTGCAATGTGTTGCAAATCTTCTGAACGCATGGTTCAGATCTTTGAGTACATGGACTTGAGGCAGAAATGTGTTGAGCATTCCACTAATTTCCTGGCACTCTGTATGGTACTTGAAATCTCCCCCTAACGCCTGGAAATGTTCCTCATTGAATCAACATACTGACCTTGAATAACTACTCATGTGAGGGGCTTGAGGTATTGACGGTTATACAGTTATTCCTCATGTAGGTCCCAAATATATGTTGAGGGGCCAATGATGTATGTCGGGGTGGTGATATCGGTATGCAACCGAATTACCGCAGATGGGAAATACTTGGTAGATTTCCATGTATCAAAGATAAAGGGGAATAACATTATGCAGTTTGGTCATGAGCGTGTAAAACTTCATGACTCCAACGTAAAGTTGGTAAGTTGCAAGAGGTTAAGATCATGGAATGAGCTTAATTCTTTGGATAAAGGATTCTACTAAACCAGTTTGAGTCTAGACATATAGGAAAGTGCTAAACTTCAATCCTGGGGCCATAGTGAAGGCACGCAAGGAGAATTCTACAACGTTGTCCATTCAATTTTGATTGTAATTGATGTTCAGGATAATGAGCCAATGGTTTCATGTGGCTAAAACACACTTGAGACCATCGTATAGATGTGTCTTTTAGAACCATGGAATACCTGAATAGTCTAGTCAATGGTTAGGATGAGCCATTTACCTCGACTTGATGTGTTCAAGGAGTTTGAGTGGTTCAGGTAGAGTTTAAGGTGCGCGAGCCTTAAAATTAGCTTCCCTGCATCACATATAGTGCACATAAATCCAAATATTGCTAGAATTTAGCATCATAATAGTCATAAAACAATGGAATTGCTGATAGTTTCTGTTTCAACCCAGTGTCCTGATGACCAAGGCGAGTATTGTCGCGGATATACCCCACGGTATGACCCGGCTGGGACTTGGTAAACCGGCAAGTGTTAAACCGGCGGACAGTTAAGACAGATGGCTAAGACAGACAATCATAAACCGGCAGACAATGTTAAACCGGCAGACAATGTTAAACTGGCAGACAATGTTAAACCGGTAGACGTTAAGAAGCCCAGGAAGGGAAGTCAAAATAGTTTAAGTCTTAGGCCGAGATGGACTCTACATGTAACCCGCCCCTTTAACTTATATAAGGAGGGGCAGGGCTCCCCAAAGAGGAAGAAGCAAGAAACAATCTCTAGGGCTAGACACAACTAGAGGAGAGCCGGTTTACGGCGACTCCCTCGTGATGATAATGAGATCTAGCCTCAAACAGCATGTAGGGTTTTTACCGATGTTTCCCGGGGCCCAAAGCTATCTAAACCCTTGTCTTGTGTTGCGTCTCTCGATTCCGCTCAACCCCTCTCAAGCTACCACATAGATGCGTTGGCCTCGCGACTAAGTCCTCACACTAAGGACATCTGCCGTGACAATTCCATGACAAGTATGCCAAGTTTGTCATGCAAAAGACATTCTGGAAAACTATCTTGTACAGAACATGTGCTACAGGTTTTGTAGTATGTGTAGTGCAATCATGATGATACATAGATAATGTGTTTGCCATATTCGTTGCATATGGTAAAGAGAATATATTCCTCTTTGTTGTCATCATAAGTTTCGCTATGAAAACTATTTTGACGGATATCTCCATAGTTCAGTAAGGTATGAGTTGAACCAAGGACACAATAAAGCATCCTTGATATCACTCGAGTACCCATAGGGTTAGTAATATGACCCGAGTTGAGTCAACAATTACCTCATCACGTCTAGCGATTTTAATGCCCTTTCTCTTCGTAAGAATGGAAACATTTCCCTTAGTATGGAGTTTGTGGTGCATATGTCCACAAGACACATATCCTTTCATCAGATTGACCCTCGTAGAAATCATAATATACTTCAAGATTCTCAGTATGGAATTCTCTATCGTATATAGAATAGATACAAATGTATTTGTACCAAAGTGCTGATATAGTATATTGTGGTATACAATATATGATGACAACATGACTTATGTTGTTAATACAACAATCATAAATGGACTTAAATAAATAGATCACCGCGGAGATTTAGAGACTAGTTGAAGTCTCCAAACACGTCGATGAGGCATACTCAACCAACATGTTCTCCGTGTCAGCAATGTCCTCTGGCTGATGGAAAGTCATGGTGTTCCTTGGTTCGAAAAGAACATCATGCGAACAACATGTTCCATTTGCACTGTGTGGGTGAAGGTTGAACTTGGATTCAAACCTTTTCCCTTGAGGTCCTTAGTGTCCTGGGATTGCTCGCGCTATCTCATGGGACCCAAGACGGATCTTGATGTCCATGACCCACATAAGGTAGTTGTGGCCATTAAGGGCGAGTGCCTCAAATTCTTTAGCCATCGGTTTCTTATATGGGTAAACCAGAGATAATTAATTTACGGGCGGTAAATTAAGAACCATCATGGTTGATGTTGTAATGAACTTTGCAAAACCAATGAAAATTTCCAGAAGTTGGCTTGAAATCATTAGTGTGAACTTCAAATTGTTAAGCATGATACTTTGTAGATAATCTTAAAAAGAAAATTTAGGAGTAGATCTAGCAGCATTAAAGGAGTATAATCCAATGAAATCCATAGGTACTCATACTTCAAATGCTTCATGTCATGAATTAATGTATGGGAGAGCACTTTGGCAATCATAATGTAAAAAATGACAAAATGTAGGCTTAAACAATAAAGGTAGATAATCTGGAGTGTACTAGATCCCCACTCTACCATGTGATCTCAAAACTTCAATTTGAAGAAATCACTTAAATTTTTTGCATATATATTCTTACTCGTATTAAGCTAAAAGGCTCAATTAAGATAAATTGATTTTTATTCACAAGAAATTAAAATCTCAATTGCAAATAGTGGATGTAAATAATCTCAACATGTAGCATAACATGGAAACATATTACATCATAGTTTATTCTGGAATACAAGGTACTCTACAGATATACACTACTAATGTAATGAACAATAATGATATTGCAAATTTGATGCTCAAGTGAAAAACTTGAATTATGTAGACCTCAAATTAAATGAGATAGTCTAGTATAAAATTGCAACATAATTCAACCGAGTGAATTAAAATTTTGCCAGAGAAAAAATAATCTCAATGGCAACGGGGTTGTTTTGCGAGAAATCTATATATTTCTCAATCACAAATCAACAAAACTTAATCTCAATCGCAAAACAATGTTGTTGTATTGGGAATTGCAATAGCAAACGCGTTGAACATGTCGAATATCAACATACTCACATTTCTGAAATTTTAAAACTCAACAGAAAAATGCATATCTATACATACATGGTCTAAAGACGGCAAGTGCTAATGAATAGCACTAGTAGTTGGGCCATGTTAAATTATCCTGAAACGTCCAGGAATTAGCCGCAAGACACATAGACACGAATTTCGGCCTATCGTGGAAATAGGTAAAACAATCAGGCTATAATGCAAACTCGCGAAGAGATAAGACTTCTTAGGGCCTGTTTGGTTTCAAATAAGTCACCAACTTATAAGTAGAAAAGTGAAAAAAAAATGACTTATTTTGCCAAGCAAACCCAACTTATAAATCACCCCAATTTGTAAGTCATAAATTGCTCAACCCCAGCTTAAAACTTATAAGTCATCCCTTTTCCATGGATCCCACCACCTGCATGATATGGATTGATGCGGGAAAGTGTGATCAGGTGACTTATAAATAAGGTGACAACCAAACACACATGACTTATAAGTCACTGATTTTAAGTCACCTGACTTATAAGTCAGATTACTTATTGGAACCAAACATGGCCTTATCCTCTATCTCCCATGTGGACGTGCGGTTTCTACATCAGAGTTTAGAACTCCTGAACATCCCCAATCATTGCCATCGGGAGATAGTGGTCGAGAGCATCGCCTCGCCGTTGTCATGGTCTGCGACCTCGCCGAGGCTGCCGCTCGCGCGTGCAGGCTGCGGACCTCGATCGCTCTGCGCCAGGAGCCGCCTCCGCGCTGGAGGGCGTCGGCATGCCGTGCATCGGAAGTCGGGAGCGTCACGACGACACACGACAGGGCCGCCGTGTTCCGAGGTGCCAGGCGTCCAGCGCGCCGCCCTGGGAGGCGTTGGTTGCCGTCGCCAAGGCTGTAGGCCGCCGGTTGGAGCCGCTTCTGCGAGGAGCCGGGGGGAGCGCCGCCGCGCCTCGCATTGGAGGCGGTGGCACGCTTGGCACCGTGCCTATGGGGCGAAGCCAGCCCTCTGGCTTCTCCGCCGAAGGGAGGGGTGCCGACAGCTGCGCTATGAGCGGCCGTGGCGTGTGGAGACGAGCTGGGCGCCGCGCCGCCGCGACCTCCGTTTTCTTCGACCGCCGTTGCCTCTTCCGTTCGTGAGGTGCCGCGCGATTCAGGCCCAGGGGAAGCAACGATGGAACGCCGGGCGCCGCGCCGCCGTACTGCTGCCACCGCGCGCTGGGGTCGTGCGCCGGCTCTCTTCAAGGAGAAGGGAAGGGGTGAGCGGGCGTTGCCGGTGGCGTCCTGTGGGGTGCAAGGGCCTCCACCGTCGGTAGCCAGAAAGGCTAAGACTGGCGTCGCGGCTGTTTTGCTAGCCACCGTCAGGGATTTGCACCGCGCGGATGGACTGGGATCAGGTGACATGCACTACGGTGACATGCGGTCCAAATTCAAATTTAAACATTGCGAAAAAAAATCTAAAGAAATCATGCATGTTCACAGCATATATTAAGATAACTCCTAAAAATTTCAGATCAAAATTCAAAATATACATCAAGAAATAAAAAAGAGAAACTCAGATGTGAATAGTCTACAGAGAACCGTTTGGGAGCTATTCATGACAGATTTCTCTTTTTTGTTTCTCGATGTATGTTTTGAATTTTGATCTGAAATTTTTAGGAGTTATCTTAGTATGTGCTGTGAACATGCATGATTTTTTCAGATTTTTTCGCAATGTTTAAATTTGAATTTGGGCCGCATGTCACCGTAGCGCATGTCATCTGATCCCAGTCCCGCTCGGATGAAGTCGCTCTGCGGGAGCGTGCTGATAACGTGTTAGGGCATCTCCAGCCGTTTGCCCCCCAGGAGGCACCTTTTTTCGCCTCCTGCGGGGCTGCCGGCGAGAACTTAGGCTTTGGGGGCCAAACCACTCCCACTCGTTGCCTCCCCACGAGCAGCGTTGGACTCCTAAAATCGAAGCGTCATTTCGTCGAGCATCTTGCCCGCGGCGGCGTCGACGACCTCCTCGGCGAGAGCCCAGCGGAGGAGCGCAAGCGTCGACGGGGAAGGAGGCGATGAAAAGCTCGAGGAGACATCCTGCAGCCGGAGGCCGACGTCGAGCCGCCCCATGCCCCGCTCCCTCGCCCCGTGCCCTTTCCCTCGAGCTGACGGGGAAGGAGGAACGCCTGGTCGGCGGAGTTGAGGTAGCCCTCCTGCTCCGAGAGCAAGCGGCGCGTGCGGGAGGCAGCGGCGTAGAGCCGGCCGTCGATGCAAGCACTGGGGCTTCTCCATCCGATGACCTCCGTGGACTTGAGGCCGCCCCCGCCGCTCTCTCCGCCAGCGACATACACGCGTCCGGCACGCCGAAGCTGTAGAACACCACCGGCCGCATGTTGGTGCCTCCGAGCAGGTGCAGGTGGCAGCCACCGAGCACGGCGCAGCTGAACCCGGCGGCGGCCGCGTATTCAGCGGGCACGGGCGGGATCGCGTGCCATGCTGCGGGCGGTGGAGCCGGTCTGCGAGCCGGTCAGCGGACGGGACGGTGACCCGCCCGCGCCGCGCCGTCCAGGCCACGGCTGCGCCCTACCTCATCATGGCGTCCTCCACTGTCTCCTGCTCCTTCCCGACGACGGCGTCGCCGAGGCACCGCGCGAGGACGACGACGTGAGCAACAAGGAGGAGGACGACTAGTGCGCAGCGCACGCGCAACAACAGAGCCGGCATGCTGACGCCCGCGGAGCCGCCAGTTTTTGCGCGACGCGGCCGACCGCGCGCTCGCCGTCGCCACGCGCGGCCGCGCCATCCTCGCCTCTCGCCGCGCGCGCCGCGTGCACCGAGCGCGCCTCCATGCTCTGGTCCCAACACCGGCACCTGCTCTGCCACGGCGTGCCTCGCTAGAGATGCAGGTGGGCGTCGGGGACGGTGGCGTCGACGAGGACTGGATGCGCCACGGGGGCTGCGAAGGAGGGCGAGCTGGAGAGGAGGCGAGGAAGAAAAGTGGGGAGAGAGAGACGAAAAGGTTGGGAAGAGAGAAGACGTCTCACTGCAGGTGGGGCAACGCCTGCAAAACGGCGAAATTAGCCCCCCAGGTGCCCCCCAGCTTCCTGCGTTTGGGTTGGGGTTGCCGGCGCCAGTTTTTGCTTTATCCGGCGAAAAAGGAGAGTCTGGGGGGACGAGTGGGAAGTTTTTTGTCTGCCGGCGTGAGAAAAAGTGCCTGGGGGAGCTTCCTGGGGGGCCGGCTGAAGATGCCCTTAGAACTCAGAAACTTGTGTTTCATTGATTCTCAACATAGGGACTTGTGTTTCATTGATTCTCAACATAGGGTATTTAAGAACTCAGAAGATTGAGAGAAAACTTGTGTTTCATTGATTCTCAACACAGGGACTTGTGTTTCATTGATTCTCAACATAGGGTATTTATACAGGGATTGGTGTTCTTGAAGGCACCGTTACATGAATAGGCGTCTGTAGGAGACGTCGCTTACAGGGAGAAGGTGCCTGTTCGAAGTGAACAGACATCTGTACATAGAAGAGGCGTTTGTATGGACAGACATGTCCGCACGACGCTTTGGGCATAAATAGCAGTTACCATCTATTCCTAACATTTAAGATAATTGAGGTGTCCGGATATGAATTGCATTATTTGAGGCGTGACCGGTCAGTCTCCGCGGACGCGCTGCCTTTGAGGGGGCCGGATTTGATGCTGTAAGCTACTTCCATTTCTTCTGGTGTATCTTATCTAAGACGTGCAGTATGAACACATTTCATTCAACAAGGAGCCTTGCAACCTGGAGACTGCGTGCATTTTGCAGTACCAAGGATAAATGGATTCTGAACACTTCTGTTGTTAGGAACTTCTTTAATGTATGTCCGAAATATATTTTGATGAAAATGTATTGATACTTTCAATATGAACATTGTTAAATACTTGCTCCGTAAAGAAATATAAGAGCGGTTAGATCGTTGGTCTATGTGTGTGTGAAAAAAATATGATTGCAGTTTGTTCATGCCACGGATAGACCACAATGTTAAAATGCAAGTAGTATGATCTTGAAACCAACTAAATAAAAACTCCTTTACATACAACAAGATACACCATGCTTTTTGTGGCCATTTTGTTCACCATGCTTTTTGTGGCGGCCACAGTTAACCTAAGATTAGTTGTGGCAAATTAGTCATGAACCAAACATGTCCTAAATATCAAGAACCAGTCGTTGATTGGATATCAAGGTCCAACGGTTAGGAGGTTGCTGTAGCTCCAGCCCAGCACAACAGGGATCAAACACCTAATCTGACACCATGTGTGCCTTATTTACACTGGAATATTCAGGCCTACATTGTACTTGTACTTTCCTTTTTTGAATGATTTGTACTTGCATTGTATTTCTCTAAAGTGGACTTAGTGAAGCGACTCACTTAGATTTCAGCATGTCTAAATTAACATGGGAAAAGTCGAAAAGAGACGAATCAGCGTCAAAAACCTCCCTAATGCGAACCTGCTAGAGATATCTATCCATGCAAGAAGAGAATTAAAAAAAAACTAAACTCTGTGCAAGACTGTAGAAGTGATAATAAGCAGTGGAATGCAAGAGGTTAGAAGCTCGTTGATCAGTTTCAAAGAAAAAAATATATGCAAAGAACATGCAAGACAATTAGTGGAACCTATCAAAGAACTTGCGATTTGTGAACCACCGTGCAAACCCCGTCATTCCCCATGTCAAAACTTTTGCCGCACACGCCCTAGACTAGCTTTTTAATAAGAAAGAAAGAACTAAATAAATAAAAGAAACACACAGGAGCCAATATCTAAACAAGAAACGTGCAGACAGAATAATGTCATGTTCGGTAGTCAGCATTCAAGAAACTTTCAAACTTGGTGCCATTCAGGGCATTATAGACTTCATCCCAGTTTTCAATTTGATCCGACAGTGGTTTCGTGTGTATCTTCACATGCCGGCTGACTAGTTTCCTCACTGGCACTTTGAGGAAATCCAGCACCTCAACAAGCATCTGCGAGTACAAGTCAATGCAGCATGAATAAGCAACAACAACATCATGCCGACATGCAACAGATTAATCAAGAGTAACTCACTGTTCTGTTTTGGACGAGATCCTCGTAGTACAATGTAATGTGACGGACGCTCTTTAGGTTTTCAAGAGCTTTGCGAGTGTAGTCATCTGCCTGTTTCAGACTCCACATTAATGTTGTTGTGTTGAGCCTGGGCTTGTATTTTGCAAGTATATTCGCCTGCGAAATGAAAGATACATCTTCACTCACAAACTGCAAATATTTGCAAGTGGAAGTTGAAAGATATGCTACCAAGAACCACCTCATCTTTTGTGTGCACATGGGCCTTATGTTTTCCTTTTAATTGCTTCAGGTATCTGTCATGATTGTTTGCTAGTTGCGATACCATCTGACGGAGGAGATTCCTTCTGAACAGAAATATCACAGACACTCCTCTTTGGTTGAAGTAATCAACCACAGCAGCATGATTTGCCACAAGACCCTGAAGGCATATATTGTCAGAAGAATGCTTATTCTGCTTAAGGGTTAAGCTGTGTGCATGACTCAAAATTTAATAGTCTACCCCAAAACACTAATTGGACTGATATGTTGAAGTCTCGAAGGAAATTAGATACCATGGAGATCGTAAGAATGTACATATGCATACCACTTAAAAATTTCAGATAACAGCAGTCGGAAATTTTTGCATGGAAGATCTAGATGGACACCAATTCCCAGAATGCTGATATCTTCAGAAGGTTAACAGACAATCAAAATGCTATCAACAATTGATAGCGATCTTGATGCTCCCTCTTACCATTCTGAAGATACCAGCATCACAATTGCAATCAATTAGACATAAAATATTCTATATTTAAAAAAAATCAGAACTGTGAGACCTCATCCAGAGTTCCACACAAAAGAGGACCAATATTTAAATTAACACGGTCATACAAGAAATGGACTATACAGGACAATATACGCATTGCCTCAGTGCAAATAGAAATGTAGCCATGTATATAGGATAATAAACTGTCCAAAAATAAAATGTAATTCGATAGGCTCCATTAAGGTAACTATGTGGTAGTGGAAAAACATAAAGAGAAACTAGTATCACAATTGTCTTTTGTATAGAAAATATGTTAGTTGGCAAAATTACTCAGGGAGACTATGCTAATGATATTCAAGGTTAATATATTCCTGATTCCCTGAGAAGAGGAACAGGATGCAATATCTGGAAGAAAACCAATATATGATGGGTGCAATGTGCACATAACAGAGCATTCACGGAATGCAAGGGGCAGTTCTTTAACCAGCAAGCAGATCGTACTAGGTATATTGCTTTTAACATGAATACCCTAAACATGTGTATATTGCTTTTAACAGCAACCTCATAATGATGCCTACAAATAAAAAGAATGAAGCAAAAAAAGAACTGATCAAAATCATCACCTGATTAAGCATCCATTTGAAGCCAGCAGCAGCAGTGCACTCATCCTTGGAAGCACTACTATTCCAATCCAAGTTATACACCATGTCCATTGTCTTTATTATAGATGAAACATTACTCCTCCTTTCTTTCTTCGAGAAGATTTCTCCATTAGAGCTAACATTTATGTGACTGTTTAGAAGGGTTTCGAACCAGCCACTTCCAGACCGTTGTGATGAGATAATTGCAAAGAAGCGGACAGGGGTACAGGTGCATTCTTTCCTACAAAATAAAATTACCATCAGACATCATTATGCAAGCCAAATGTAGATAGCTCAAACGAGCTTTAGCACAAATATCACCTTCTGTAATTTAGTGGTTGTGGATAATGCACAAACTGAACCTCAGAAGGAGGAATTAAAGACTTATTGCAGGACTGTTCTGCAACTTGAATCTTCACTATCCTTGACCAGCTGTCGCTACCTAGTTGCTTCATACACATTGAGCAAATAAACACCCCACAGACCATAGTCATGGTGAGAACAACCATTCTCAACGCAAGGGGTGACTTCTTTGGAGCTCTCAAACTCAGTGTATCCTGTAAATAAGTTGCAATCAGCGCAAGTTTTAAGCAAATTAAATAGCTAATCAAAGCTATTAGAATTCCAAATCTGACATTTTTCCTTAACTCTATCCTTCAGAGGAATAAGGAATATAGTTACAATAAACAAATATGGTGACCTCGGAAAACATTAATTTAGGCTTGATAAAAAACTGAACAAAATCTACTAGAGTAAAATCTGTTTTAAACCCTGAACTCCCAATTCCTGAAACTAGCAGTGTGTACTTCCTGACCCGGTCAATCCGGCCCTTATAGGAGTAAAACTTGTTTCGCAATTCACATTCCAATACCAGGGTCGACTCGCCGAGATTGACAAGGATCGGTAACTGTGCTAATTTCAGGGACAGAGAGTCTGTGATTCGATTCCACCTGGCTGTAAAACGGTTTTAAACAAATTTTACTCGATCACTCAATGTACTATCAGGTCTTGAGCTTTGTCCTTCAGCCCGCTTGTGTTGAGGTTAAATGGTCCATGTACTGTCTATGATTGCGTTCCTTCGCCAACAATAATGGAACAATATAACAAGGAAGCAAAGATCCTCTTTGCTGTGTGCTCTTGAGTGTTCCTGAAACTGCGTTACTACACTGAAGATTTATCTAAGAAAAAAGAGTTCACTATCGAAATAGAAAATGCAGTGAGCTACTAAAATTTAAGAGTGGAAAACAAGCAGCAACATCAGAACACGCAGTTTTCCAAACAAAAAAAGAATCCTAAAAGTAGGAACGGGTAGCCATGGATAGCAAAATAAAAACGCTAGTACCTAGTTCAGCCGGCCGAACTACTCCTAACCTGTGCAATGAATACGGAAATTAAACAAGAGAAGTAGTACTAAAGACGGCTGGTCATAGTGGAGAGTAACTTAGACTAGTAACATACATATGTTACTAGTCTATGTTACTACCTTCATAGTGGGGAGTGTCATATGTGTGGTAACATAGATGTGTTCATTTATTGCTTTGTAGACTCATCTTGCATTGGAAAGCGCTATGTGATGGTAACATATTATGTTACTCTATTTGCCTCTTTCCTCATTAACTACTTGCCACCTCATCATTCTTGCTTATGTGGCATCTATGTTACTACTTATGTTACTCCCACTATGACCAGCCTAACTTGTTCACCAACAAAAACGTTCGGATCAAGTACGCTCCATAACTGTATTGAATGGAACAAGATGTACTAGTACTAGAAAGAAAACTTGGACCGAAAAGAAGAAACGGAATGTCGGAGAAAAAGCTCAAGTGTTATACTATGTGAAATAGTACTGTAGTACTGTACTCCACTAAGTAAACAAAAAGGAGGAGAATGCAAAAAGTATCTTGGATTCTGGATCTGGCCGCATCGCCCGGCGCAACATCTCTTTTGGATTCCGGAGCGGACGAGACGAGATCCGCCGTGTTTGAAGTTTGGAGGCGCGGCGTGGAAGGAAAGCGATGAAAGAAGCATCAACCACCAAACCGGATGAGCTGCGCCGGAAGGGGCAGCTGAGATGACGCCCGGAGCGAACTCGCAGGGCAAACAACGCCACCCAAAGGAATCCCTCCCTCAATCGAAGGAAGGCGGAGAACATTCACCCATACGAGAGATTGTACAAATCTCACCTTGTTCCCCAGCTGGTAGCTCCATGCCTCGCAAGCGCCGCCGGCCTTCTCCTCCCCCTTGGCGCCCCACATCGCCGCCCCTCTCCTCTCCTCTGCCGTCGGCCAAGAAACAGAGGAAGGAACACTCGTCGTCCGTCCGCCGCCGCCGCGCGGGGAGACCGGGCGGGACGCGCTACCTGGCAGCTGGTCGCCTCCAGCGGCGGCGTCCGGGTCGCGGGGGGTCGGGCCGCGGGCGGAGGGAGCGATGAGCGGCGGCCGCTGGTCGGGTGGCGTCCGTCGCGTGTGCTTTCGTTTTGGGCGTTTCTGGCTCCGGAGACCCTTTTTTGGAGCGGAGGCAGAAAGTCAGCTTTAACCGAGTGTGATTGTGTGTGTGTGGGACCTCCGTGTGTGTGTGTTCCAGGCTCGCCCTTTTGTGTTTTTCCTTTTTGGTTTTGGCCCTTTTGTTTAGCGCATCTAGTAGGAGTACTGTACTGGTCGCGTGAGTACGAAGAATCATCATCAAATGTGAGTGCGCATGAATTAAGACACAAGCTAAGTACTTCCTCCGTTTTTTTTAGTCTGCATATAAGGTTTGGCCAAAGTCAAGCTTTGCATAGTTTGACTAATTTTATATTAAAAAATATCAGCATTCACGATATGAAATCAACATTTTCAGATACATCATGAAATGTATTTTCATATCATATAATTTAAGTATTGTAGATGTTCATATTTTTTAATATAAATTTGGTCAAACTTAATGTAGTTTGACTTTGAACTTATACGCGGAGTAAAAGAAACGGAGGGAGTACTAGTACTAGTATGGTCGTGCACGGCGTCGGTCTTGTACTAGCGAGCCCGTGCGTGCAGCTGGAGGAGAAGTAGTAGTACGAGCCACGCCACTCCCACGCCGTACGTGTACGGGCGGTCGTTCTCGGTAGACAAGGACGGACGGCATCGGCATTTGATTTGAATAGCAGCAGCAGTACTATTGAGACGGATTTACTCCTTCGCGTTCTCTCGTTGGAGCGAGCGATCCCCACGCGCAAGTTATTTAGTCTCAAGCAGCTGGCCACTGATCTCTAATCCTTCCTTATAAGCGATGTCTGAAACCGAGCGCTGCAGCGCTCGCGCGCGCAATAGCCTCTCCCCTATTGAGAGGCGTGTGGTAGGTTGTATCGAGATGCACGAAAAACACATTGGCAGCGTACACACACGAATCTTAAAGCAGCTCAGAGCGAGGCTGAGTTGAGCGTGAAAGGGGGCACCAAGTAATGAGCGTGGAGATGCCGCGAGACCGAAATATCTGTTGACGTGGATGGCGTGAAATCTATTATATCTATCTATCTATCCCACGTTAATTAGAATTTATGGGCCGTTAATTTGGTGGGTCCAAATTATAACGGTGTAGATCAACCTGGAAACAGAAAAAAAAAATCTCATCTCAATGTCCATCTTTTTTTTCTTTAAGAGATCAATCTCAATCTTTTTTCTGAAGGTTCAGTCTCAATCTTTCTAATGCTCCAAAAATCTCATCTCAATCTCAATCTTTTTTTTGAGGGATCAATCTCAATCTCTCTTTTTTTAGGAAGGATCAATCTCAATCTTTCTAATATTACACGGCAGCTTATACCACACCAACCTTCACACGCCAATCAGAAAAACTGCACGTCTCATGTAACGGTTCTAGAAACAGAAGGAAAAAAAATCTTATCCAAATCTGAATCGTTTTTTTCTTGAGGGATCAATCTCAATCTTTTTTTTTTTTTTGAGGAAGGATCAATCTCAATCTTTCTACTAATGCTACACGACAGCTTATACCTGTAGAAATACACAACAACCTTTGATCAGAGAAAAAACTGCAAGCCATTGATCTAGCGGACTGGATTAATTGTGTGAGCCCTAATTATAGTGGCTCAGATTGAGAAAGAAAATAGAAAAAAAAGATGGACCATTGACGATGTGGTAATAGGAAAACCCATCTATCGCTAATCCTACGAAGAGAAAGAACGCCGTCGGCCATCCTCGCGTTTCTTATTGTCGATAAATTCCGGCGAGATGTACAAGTACATGTGCTGAGCACTTGATTACTCGTCTGGTCAGGTGTGCAAGTGCACAAAGCTAGCTTGATCGATCTTGGTCACTGGTCTAGATGTTATGCCCAACGATCAGTCAAATTGAAAGAGGAACAATGCATGCATGTATTATACTTTCTATATAGTATATGGGGTCATGGGTGCTGCAGGCGTTCAACGTGTTGTGCGGCAAGGAGTTTAGTATAGATAATTTTTCAGCGGAGGAGTCTTGCTTGGTTGCAGCCGGAACGGCAAGGTCGTAAATCATGATGCGATCCAATCCAATCTGTCCAGGTTCCCTTCTTCAGCGTTAAATTCTTCCAAGCTTCCATGATGTAATTGTTCATTCTTTTTAGTCCTAATTAGTGTGGTGTTATATTTATTTCGTTTTTACAGAATAGTATATACACTATATAATATAATTTAGCAGATCCAAATGAGGTTGGACTAGCTCAGAATTGTCACCATTGATGGGAGAGCTGGCCTCAAACACATGGGCGCTTCGGACATTGAAGGTGACGCACAAGCGACATGAAATAATAGTACCGGACGTTCGTTCCTTATAAGCCGAACACGGGGTTGGCCAGCGGGAGGTATGTAATCAACTGGTAATGGTAGTAATACATATATGACTAGATAAGTATATTGGTCTGTACAGTGTTATTACTGTATATATGCGTCGATTGATATATGCCGATGGCTCGACATATTAAACCTGTATGCGTGCATTTTGTTAGTTCCGTCAGATGCGCACTTATGGAGAAGTAGCTCGAAGCAGGCAGCTGGATGGATCTTCATGGAGGCTAGCTAGCCTGATGGATTTATAGCCAGGTGCAAACATGCTCGCAAGAGAACACAAGTGGAATTAATTGGTTGCCACGTGCATGTATAGTGCTTATTATTGTATTCCTTTGTGTTAATTTGATCTCATCGTGTGATTACAAGCTATATCCTCATTTCCTGCTCATTTCACATATCTAACTCGGATTAAGACTTCTGCTCCAATACAGATTGGTATTCACATGGCGTTAAACTTTAACACATGCAGCAAGTACAAATTCGTCATGCTATTGATCTACCTTAACCTGCGATTTATGTTACTATTAAAACAAGATAAATATCCTCCCAATCTTATTATTAGGGTTTGGTCATAGTTATAGCCATGTTTATTCGGCTAATCAGGCCTTCAACTCTGACGTGTCTATATAAAGAGGATGATGTCCCAAAAATCCATCCAGAGTTCCAAACCATGATCCACTTGCACGAAGACGAATTAATACATCAATCTGGTGCTTTTCAACCAGTACATGAAGAATAATCTATTCAGAAGTTATCATGTATTTGATTAACCCCATTTTGATCAATTATTTTCTCATTCAAAAGCCAGGGCAAAAAAGCAACTTGATCATCATTGTCCTTTTACTTCTTATTTTTTCCAAATTAACTCACGCTTCCCCAGTGTACATAGATTGAACACCACACAAATTGATCAGTGAGGAACCTTTGGCCGAACACCGGAGTTGCCGTAGGCACCGTCATCAATGAATTTGAGTTTGACCGAAATATCCACCACTGTATGATATCTGGGGTCAATATTATAGAAGCATGTGTCCGACCACAGTTAAATACATCGACCAGACATACGCAACAGTTTCACATTAAACCGCGGATGTATCGAATTGCATAGGTGTGGTCATAGCTGTTCAAGCCATACATTACTACTGATGGATATATTATTTTACAGGCCTTCTTTGCTCCTTTCTCTCCTAGACCCGCTACAAAAAGTGGTGAACATCCACATGAGACAGCGCACACAAGATATGATTGTCAATGCAGGATGCTAGGATGAAGTATGCGTTTCTTAACTTAACTATTTAAAATAGACCCTTGGCAAGTCTTCTTTGTCTCTGTACTACGTGTAGAAACATAACTAGAAGAATCTACAGGATGAAACTTTCTTTCAAAATGCATGTCCACTATCAATACAAGGCCAAGGATCGACAAGCATTCCTTTAGTTTTATTTTGTATAATGAGTGTGATGTACCAATCTGAGCCGCTGAGAAATGAAGGATGGAAATGACCGAGCCTCTAAAATATTCCCCTCCACAAAAAATAAAATTATGTTTATACATATTGGTATTTAAAAATGTGGTACAAGTGCATATACTGCGCAATCTGCTTTACTACAGATTTCCAGGACTCTTGGTGACATAAGCTCTCTATCAGTTATATATGTGTTCTCCTATTTGCACTTTCTAAAGTTATGATGTCGTTTAATTCAACATTATTTGGCTCACTTGAGTAAGAAGCATTGTTCATTTACTCTCAGTTAACTGGAAGGATATCAAGTGACAAGAATGATCATAAATATATGTGCCCCCTTACTACTTTTTTCAACAACGGGATTATTTATCCATAAAAACTTATGATTAAGGAAAAATATTTTTTGCACATAGTAGTTCTCCAAAATAAAATACTACATCCATATCACTAAGAGGTGATGTTCTTCTTATTCGTTTCATAAAGGACTAACAACGACAACGTGACTATTCTGATATAGTTAGTGATCAAATCCATGTATGTATGATGGAATGCTGGGATTTCTAATTATCAGTGTTCATAAAATTAAAATAGAAACAATATACATATCTGCAGGTAGCAGCCTATCTCAAAGCATATATCTTTAAGCACCAAATTTAGTTCATCGATCAGTCCAACGTACGGAAAACTTACTCATAGAAATGTGCACCTTATGAATTACTATCTTCTATAATATGAATTCTAAAATAATAGCAAATACCTAGCCCGTGCGAATGCACGGGTTCGCGACTAGTCTAGCATAACCCCTTGCCCCCTCATTTACTCGCTCACCTCCGCAGCTAGGACAAACCCAGCCTTGGTTCTTGGCAACGGCGGCGGCGGCGACTCCGAGGAAGTGCTAGCGACGGTGGTGACTTCAATCTCCG
>LR880968.1:804138280-804181815 GCA_904067115.1 Aegilops sharonensis | reverse complement strand
TTCTCCCTTTTTGTCTTCTCCACAACCACCATTCTATTCCACATATAGTGCTATATCCATGGCTCATGCTCATGTATTGCGTGAAGATTGAAAAAGTTTTGAGAATGTCAAAAGTATGAAACAATTGCTTGGCTTGTCATCGGGGTTGTGCATGATTTAAATACTTTGTGTGGTGAAGATGGAGCATAGCCAGACTATATGATTTTGTAGGGATAACTTTCTTTGGCCATGTTATTTTGAGAAGACATAATTGCTTTGTTAGTATGCTTTAAGTATTATTATTTTTATGTCAATATGAACTTTTGTCTTGAATCTTATGGATATGAATATTCATACCACAATTAAGAAGATTTACATTGAAATTATGCCAAGTAGCACTCCGCATCAAGAATTATCTTTTTTTATCATTTACCTACTCGAGGACGAGCAGGAATTAAGCTTGGGGATGCTTGATACGTCTCCAACGTATCAATAATTTTTGATTGCTCCATGCTATATTATCTACTGTTTTAGGAAATATTGGGCTTTATTATCCATGTTTATATTACTTTTGGGACTAACCTATTAACCGGAGGCCCAGCCCAGATTTGATGTTTTATGCCTATTTCAGTGTTTCGAGGAAAAGGAATATCAGACGGAGTCAAAACGGAACGAAATCAACTGGAGGAGTTATTTTTGGAAGGAAAGCCACTGGATAGACTTGGACTCTATGTCAGAAGATACGGGAGCTGGCCACGAGGGTGGGGGCGCGCCCACCCCCCTAGGGCGCGCCCCCTGCCTCGTGGGGCCCCCGTAGCTCCACCGACGTACCCCCTGCACCCATATATACCTACGTATCGTAAAACTTCCAGAACGGAAGATAGATCGGGAGTTCCGCCGCCGCAAGCCTCTGTAGCCACCAAAAACCTCTCGGGAGCCGTTCCGGCATCCTGCCGGAGGGGGAACCCATCACCGGTGGCCATCTTCATCATCCCGGCGCTCTCCATGACGAGGAGGGAGTAGTTCACCCTCGGGGCTGAGGGTATGTACCAGTAGCTATGTGTTTCGTACCCTACCATAATCTCTTCGTTTGTTCTCTACTGTTAGTGACTTTGGAGTGACTCTTTGTTGCATGTTGAGGGATATTTATATGATCTAATTATGTTATTATTGTTGAGAGAACTTGGACTAGTGAAAGTATGAACCCTAGGCCTTGTTTCCTGCCATTGCAATACCGTTTTCGCTCACTTTTATCGCTTGCTACCTTGCTGTTTTTATATTTTTTCAGTTTACAAAATCCTATATCTACCATCCATATTGCACTTGTATCACCATCTCTTCGCCGAACTAGTGCACCTATACAATTTACCATTGTATTGGGTGTGTTGGGGACACAAGAGACTCTTTGTTATTTGGTTGCAGGGTTGCTTGGGAGAGACCATCTTCATCCTACGCCTCCCACGGATTGATAAACCTTAGGTCATCAACTTGAGGTAAATTTGCTACTGTCCTACAAACCTCTGCACTTGGAGGCCCAACAACATCTACAAGAAGAAGGTTGCGTAGTAGACATCAAGGATCCATATGGTTGTCGCTTTATTGTATGAAAAGCAATCGCCATGTAATTGCTTTAGTTTATCACTAAGCAGTAGCGATAGTCGTAGTAGCAATAGTTGGCGAGACGACAACGATGCTACGATGGAGATCAAAGTGTCAAGCTGGTGACGATGGAGATCATGACGGTGCTTTGGAGATGGAGATCAAAGGCACAAGATGATGATGGCCATATCATGTCACATAATTTGATTGCATGTGATGTTTATCTTTTATGCATCTTATTTTACTTAGTACGGCGGTAGCATTATAAGATGATCCCTCACTAAACTTCAAGGTATAAGTGTTCTCCCTGAGTATGCACCGTTGCTATAGTTCGTCGTGCCGAGACACCACATGATGATCGGGTGTGATAAGCTCTACATTCACATACAATGGGTGCAAGCCAGTTTTGCACATGCAAAATACTCGAGTTAAACTTGACGAGCCTAGCATATGCAGATATGGCCTCGGAACACTGAGACCGAAAGGTCGAACGTGAATCATATAGTAGATATGATCAACATAGAGATGTTCACCATTGAAAACTACTCCATCTCACGTGATGATCGGACATGGTTTAGTTGATATGGATCACGTGATGATTTAGATGACTAGAGGGATGTCTATCTAAGTGGGAGTTCTTTAGTAATATGATTAATTGAACTTTAATTTATCATGAACTTAGTCCTGGTAGTTTTTTGCATATCTATGTTGTTGTAGATCCATGGCTCGTGCTACCGTTCCCTTGAATTTTAATGCGTTCCTAGAGAAAGCTAAGTTAAAAGATGATGGTAGAAATTACACGGACTGGGTCCGAAACTTGAGGATTATCCTCATTGCTGCACAGAAGAATTGCATCCTGGAAGCACCGCTAGGTGCAAGGCCTGCTGCAGGAGCAGATGCTGACGTTATGAACGTCTGGCAGACTCGATCTGATGACTACTCGATAGTTCAGTGTGCCATGCTTTACAACTTAGAATTGGGACTTCAAAGACGTTTTAAACGTCATGGCGTAAATGAGATGTTCCAAGAGTTGGAGTTAATATTTCAAGCAAATGCCGGAGTTGAGAGATATGAAGTCTCCAACAAGTTGTATAGCTGCAAAATGGAGGAGAATAGTTCTGTCAGTGAACACATACTCAGAATGTCTGGGTACCGTAACCACTTGACTTAGCTGGGATATTCCATATGATAGTGTCATTGACAGAGTTCTTCAATCACTGCTGAAAGGATCGATATAGTTGACTAGAGGGGGAGGGGTGAATAGGAAACTAACAATTTTTTGCTTTTCTTTACCAAATTAAACTTTGCATCAAAGTAGGTTGTCTAGATATGCAACTAGGTGAGCAATCTATATGATGCAACAACAACAAGCACACAAGCAAGTAAGGGATATAACACAATAAATATTGCACAAGTAAAGGTAAGAGATAACCAAGAGCGGAACCAATGGAGACGAGGATGTGTTACCGAAGTTCCTTCCCTTTGAGGGGAAGTACGTCTCCGTTGGAGCGGTGTGGAGGCACAATGCTCCCCAAGAAGCCACTAGGGCCACCGTATTCTCCTCACGCCCTCACACAATGCGAGATGCTGTGATTCCACTATTGGTGCCCTAGGAGGCGGTGACCGAACCGTTATAAACAAGGCTGGGGCAGTCTCCACAACTTAATTGGAGGCTCCCAAAGACACCACGAAGCTTCACCACAATGGACTATGGCTCCGTGGTGACCTCAACCGTCTAGGGTGCTCAAACACCCAAGAGTAACAAGATCCGCAAGGAATTAGTGGGGGGAACCAAATTTCTCTTGGTGGAAGTGTAGATCGAGGCCTTCTCAACCAATCCCTAGAGAATCAACAAGTTTGACTGGTTAGGGAGAGAGATCGGGCGAAAATGGAGCTTAGAGCATCAATGGAGCTTGGAGGTGGAAGAGGTAGTCAACTTGGAGAAGAAGACACCCCTTATATAGTGAAAGAACAAATCCAACCATTATCCACCAACTCAGCCCGCGAAGAGCGGTACTACTGCACCAGACAAGTGGTACTACCGCAAGGGGCTGCGGTACTAAGTCGGAGAACTGCGGTACTACCGCTGGCACGACAGGCGTGAGGGAGTCCTGGATTAAGGGGTACTCAGACAGCCGGACTATATACTTTGGCCGGACTGTTGGACTATGAAGATACAAGATTGAAGACTTCGTCCCGTGTCCGGTGAGACTCTCCTTTGCGTGGAAGGCAAGCTTGGCAATTTGGATATGTAGATTTCCTTCTCCGTAACCGACTCTGTGTAACCTTAGCCCCTCCGGTGTCTATATAAACCGGAGGGTTTAGTCCATAGGACAACAACAATCATAATCATAGGCTAGCTTCTAGGGTTTAGCCTCTACGATCTCGTGGTAGATCAACTCTTGTAATACTCATATCATCAAGATCAATCAAGCAGGAAGTAGGGTATTACCTCCATCGAGAGGGCCCGAACCTGGGTAAAACATCATGTCCCCTGCCTCCTGTTACCATTAGCCTTAGAGGCACAGTTCGGGACCCCCTACCCGAGATCCTCCGGTTTTGACACCGACATTGGTGCTTTCATTGAGAGTTCCACTATGTCGTCGCTGTAAGGCTTGATGGCTTCTTCGATCATCTTCAACGGTGCGGTCCAGGGGGAGGTTTTCCTCCCGGACAGATCTTCGTATTCGGCGGCTTCGTACTGCGGGAAACTCGCTTGGCCATCTGGAGCAGATCGATAGCTACGCCCCTGGCCATCAGGTCAGGTTCGGAAGCTTAAACTACACTGCCGACATCCGCAGAGACTTGAGCTTCGACGGATTCGAGCCCATGTCAGGTGCGCCGAACGGTCACGGCGGGCATGACTTTGATCTGCCATCGGACATTATTCGGGAGATCGCGCCTGCGGCGGCGCCGAGAATCATCCGGATCAGATCGTTCCTTCCGAGGACGGGTGGATGGACCCTGCCACGGAGGCCGCACACTCATCGGCGTCGGAGCCGAACACTAATCCCACCTCCTGTGAGGGTGGTGTCATCAGACCCTCGGACTCGTCTCCGGCTACAGGATCTGAACCGCGTGCGTCCATGCCTATCAAATCTGATTGGGCACCCGTCATGGAGTTCACCGTCGCGGATATTTTTCAGCACTCTCCCTTAGGTGATGTGCTAATCTCATTAAGGTCTCTTTCCTTGTCGGGAGATTCTTGGCCAAACTATGTCCGGCTCGAGTGGGAAGCGGACGACGTAGAAATTCGTTCCCCACCCACCACCCACTTCATAGCCACCGTTGATGACTTAACCGACGTGCTTGACTTCAACTCCAAAGACATCGACGGTATGGACGACGATGCAGGAGAAGAACAGGAACCACCGCCTATAGGGCGCTGGACAGCCACCTCATCATACGATATATATGGTGGACATCCCCAAAGAAAGCGATGGCGATGAGGCAAAGGAGGATAACCCCGTGGAGAAGCAATCCAGGCACCGCGTCACAGGAGCCGCTCCAAGACCCGCCATAGCAAAAATAGCGATGCCGGCACAAGAGATAACAATCCGGATGGTGCCGAAGATGAAAACAATCCTGCCCAGCCAGGCTTCGAGCAGGCCGAGCAAGAGGATGGGCAAGCTAGCCCTAAAGAACAGGCAACAGATGGAGAATCAGAGGATGGTAATTACATGCCTCTCTACGAAGAAGAAGTGAGCCTTGGCGACGAAGAATTCATCGTGCCCGAGGATCCCGTCGAGCAGGAGCGCTTCAAGTGCCGACTTATAGCCACTGCAAAAATCCTGAAGAAAAAGTAGCAACAGCTTCAGGCTGATCAAGATAGCTAACTGACAGATAGACCGAGGTCCTGGTTGCCGAGGAATACGGACTCGAGCGCCCTAGCAAAAGTTACCCAAAGCACAGGTTGCTACCTCAACTCGAGGAGGAGGCGTTAAAGCCCACACTACCAGCGCACGATGCGGCTGACCGGCCACCCCGTGGCCGCAACAAAGCGGCGTACCAACCCAAAGTCCAGACCGCACCCCATCGCCAATAAAACGATAATACTAAGGCCCGGGGCTACACGAAGGACCTGCGAGATGTATTGAAAAACAAAGCAGGACAGTCAAGATCGATCTACGGATCACGGGGGCGTGCCACAAGACGTGACGATGACCGTCACACCGGATACAATAAACCAAAGTCCGGCCGGGCCGAATACAATAGACCGGATTCATTTGAACTACGTCAGGATGTAGCCCGGCATAAGGTGTCGCACACCCCCTATGCTTCACTGATGAAGTTATGGATCATGAATTACCAGAAGGGTTTAAACCCGTAAACATTAAATCATATGATGGTACAACAGACCCCGCGGTATGGATCGAAGATTTTCTTCTCCACATTCACATGGCCCGCGGTGATGACTTACATGCCATAAAGTACCTACCACTTAAGCTCAAAGGACCGGCTCGGCATTGGCTGAATAGCCTGCCAGCAAACTCCATTGGCAGTTGGGAGGACCTGGAAGATGCGTTCCTTGATAACTTCTAGGGCACTTACATGCGACCACCGGATGCTGATGACTTAAGTCACATAACCCAACAGCCGGAGAGTCAGCCAGGAAATTCTGGACTCGGTTCCTAACCAGAAAGAACCAAATTGTCGACTGTCCGGATGCCGAAGCCTTAGCAGCCTTCAAGCATAACATCCGTGACGAATGGCTCGCCACACCTCGGCCAAGAAAAGCCAAAATCCATGGCAGCCCTCACGACACTCATGACCCGCTTTTGCGCGGGCGAGGACAGCTGGCTGGCTCATAGGAACATCACACCCAAAAACTCAGGCGATTCAGACGCCAGGGACAGCAACGGCAAGCCACGACGAAATAGACACAAGCGTCGCAACAATGGCGACAACGCTGAAGACACGACAGTCAATGCCGGATTCAGAGGCTTTAAATCCGACAGCGGAAAAAGCCATTCAAAAGAAATAGTCCGGGCTCGTCCAGTTCGGACAGCATACTCGATCGATCATGTCAAATTCATGGCACCCCCGATAAACCAGCCAACCACACCAACAGGGAATGCTAGGTGTTTAAACAGGCCGGCAAGTTGAATGCCGAAAACAAGGAAAAGGGGCAGCATAGCAACGACGACGAGGAGCCCCGACCGCCGAACCCAGGAGGACAGAAGAAATTCCCTCCCCAGGTGAAAACAGTAAATATGATATATGCAACCCATATTCCCAAGCGGGAACGGAAGCGTGCACTAAGGGACGTCTATGCGATGGAGCCAGTCGCCCCAAAGTTCAACCCATGGTCCTCTTGTCCGATCACCTTCGATCGCAGGGACCATCCTACCAGTATCCATCATGGCGGTTCGGCCGCATTGGTCCTTGACCCCATCATCAACGAATTCCACCTCACACGAGTCCTCATGGACGGTGGCAATAGCCTGAACCTGCTCTATCAAGGATCAAGCCCACAAAAACCACCTTCAAGGGTGTCATACCCGGTGTGGAGGCCTGTTGTACAGGCTCAATCACACTGGAAATGGTCTTCGGATCTCGGAACAATTTCCGAAGCGAGGAGTTAATCTTCGACATCGTCCCTTTCCGCAGTGGCTATCATGCACTGCTCGGACGAACCGCATTTGCCAAATTTAATGTGGTACCGCATTATGCATACCTCAAGCTCAAAATGCCAGGACCTCGCGGGGTTATTACAGTTAACGGAAACACAGAGCGCTCGCTCCGCACGGAGGAGCACACTGCGGCCCTCGCAGTGGAAGTACAAAACAACCTTCTTAGAAAACAACCAATTCGGCGATAAAGAACCCGGATACCGTCAAATGAGTCCGGAGTACTCCGCAACAGGATCGTCCGGCATGTCCAGAGCTTGACTAGCAATCTGGCCTCCGCCCTAGTCCCAGTCAAGCAGTGAAATTTGTGCTGTGCGTACACAACTACGCACTTAAAATACCCTGGGCATAGGCGGAGACACGGCCATTACACGGTCCACAATGCGGTTCGACCGCCCCGGACACATGCATCTTTGCATCTCTTTTTTCCTTTCAGGTCCCTATCTTCAGGAGGCTCTTCCGAGAGACCGGCTATCGGACACATAGTGGGGCGGACACACTAGGAGGACAAGAAGCTTTGGCGTACAAGGGAATCCTCAGGTGGTCTCTGATAACGATCATTATACCTGTTTTACATACCCGCATACCGCCCGCTCCTGGTCAGGATGTGTCAAAAAGTCCTATTTTGCTTATCGCACTACTTGTATATGTCTGCTTCAACGTATCATTTAAATAACAAGGGAAAATAGTATACATCGTCAGCTTGCTATTACGTTTATTTACCCCTTTCCTTTACTGTTTATTTATTATACCCGTGCATTTTTGCATGACCAGTTTGCCAGGGGCTTCAGTACCCCATAACCTGGCAAGACAAGTCCGAACACTTTTGAACAGTGCGGCACCCCGAACTTATAGCACTATATGCATCAGCTCCGAATCATGTATTGGGTCAATAGTTGGGTTTTCCCGGCTCCTATGTTTTGGTACCTTACGTTCCGCTATATCGGTTAAGGTAGCGTAGGGAGAACTACTGCGATTGTGTCCCGGTTCTTCCAGACGAGCACCTCAGTAGAGAAAGCCGAAAACTGACTGTCATGATAAGGCGAGAGCTGGTCGCTGTTCGAGAGGTCTCAAATCCTTAAAGATTTTTTCCGCTTCAGGCGAGGAATCGGCCTCGTCCGATTTAGGCTTGTATAGCGCCCCGAGTCCGACTTTCCGGATACTAGGGGCTTCGCCAAAATTTAAAATTGTAGACTTCTATGGCTAAGTGAGAGCGCTAAAGCCGTATAGTCCGATTGCCTCGTTCGCGGCGCTAAACACCTCCTTAAAAGGACCAAAAATTTGGATGAAGAGTGTTTATACTTATCTCGAACACCCCAGTACTAGTTGCATGGGGGGCAGAAGCCGACGACTGGCCAACTCTCAAGATTTTATAAACGGCCGCACAGAAGGTAATATTTTAAATAACAAGCGCCATATTGTCAGGACCCTGATTCCAAGTCACATCGATCTAGCCGGTAACACCTCATATCACTTTGCGGCCTCACGCACGGTATTCCCACGGGTGTCGCCTTACCATGGCCCGGGACCGTTTGCGCCCTTTGGCTCAAGTATATGATGGTGTCGCTAGCATCCATATGACAGAGAACCCGGGACGACATGGCTAGTCGTGAACCCAAAGCAGCACTAACCCATGGGGACAGGCATACATGAATCACATCGAGCATGTCGGTCAGCAGCGTGTGAATCCGGGCTGTAGCACTGGGCTAACAGGACTCCGGGAACCCGGGCTGTAGCAGGCTAGGCAGGACTCCAGATGTCACCGCGTGACATTTCCCCGAAGGGACAGACACAGGAACGAAGTGAAACACATGTCGGCCAGTCAAGTGTCCAGAGCAGTAGTGCTGGGCTAGCAGGACTCCGGTGAACCGGGCTGTAGCGGACTACTATCGCTCAGGAAGCACTAGACTACATTTCCCCATAAGAGAGGCTGCCAAGGATAAACAACTAGATTGTCAGATCCCACACATACCAAGCATTTCAAACATACACACAATATGCTCAATATGTGTAAATACAACATGGCATCACAACATAACTCTACGACTCAAAGTATTTATTCATTAGGCTCCGAAGAGCGAGATATTACAAACATGGATCTCATGACCCAACACTCAGAGCATACAAGTCAAAGCACAAGCGGAAGCTTAACATGTCTGAGTACAGACATCTACAAATGAAAAAGGCTGAGAAGCCTGACTATCTACCAGATCCTGCCGAGGGCACAAGATCGTAGCTGAGGTAACAAGCTAAATGTCGAAGTCCATGCGGAACTACTAGCGAGACTGAAGTCTCTCTGCAAAAACATAAAATAGGCAAATGTGAGTACAAATGTACTCAGCAAGACTTACATCAGAACTAACTACATATGCATCATTATCAACAAAGGGGGTGGTGGAGTTTGACTGCAGCAAGCCAGCTTTGACTTGGTGGCTATCCTAAACTATGACTACAAGTAACTCTTTTGAGGTGGCGCACACGAGTCCACATATTCACCAATCAATACACCACTATGGATCCGATCCCGTCTTCCTACGAGAACGCCATCCATAGCACTCACGCTTATCTTGCGCATTTTAGAGCATCCACTTTCACTTGTCTATGAACTGTTATAGGCAACCCAGAAGTCCTTTACCACGGACACGGCTATTCGAATAGATGATGTTAACCCTGCAGGGGTGTACTTCTTCACACACGCTCTCGCCACTTACCGCCATGTACACGTCATGTATCTCGGCAACCTTCAAGCGGAAGCCTGGCGAGGGTGTCGTCCACGGCCTACCTAAACACTCAAGTCCCTAGTCCAGGTTTATCGCCTATTCGGGTTCCATCCGCAGGGAGGCCGGCCGAGGTTTCCACTAACGGCCCCGAACGATGTGTGCAGGGTTCCCGAGACACCAAACGGGCGAATCGGTACACCGTGCCACGTGCCTACCGCAACACAGCCCACCCCTAAGGTCAGCGCTGCGTGCGGCCCCCAGCATGCTACAAACACCAGCAACTACTTTGCAACTCCCAGACAAAGGACAAGGGTGGTTAAGAAGCCGAGAGAGTCAATTAAGGATCCCAATGTGTGGTAGTAACTGTTTCATGGATCACAAACACAGAACTCAGTTCCTGAGGACGGCTGCAATGAGACAACCCACCATGTACTCCTACATGGCCTCTCACCGCTACCTTTACCAAATCGTGTTCACACACTTAGCTCTCAACAGTAGGAGATGTTCACACACCATTCCAATTCATTCCCGATGAATCAGACCTGACTCAACTCTAAGCAGTAGCAGGCATGACAAACAAGCATGAATGAGTAGGCACAACAGGGCTCAAACAACTCCTACTCATGCTAGTGGGTTTCATCTAATTACTGTGGAATGACAGGTCATGCAGAGGATAAAGGGGTTCAGCTACCGCAGCAAGTAACAGATGAATCGTTGTTGTCCTAATGCAGTAGAAGAGAGCAGGAGCGAGAGAGTGGGATTGTATCAGAATGAACAAGGGGGTTTTGCTTGCTTGGCACTCCTGAAGATATTATAGCTCTTCATCGGTGTCATCGAACTCATCGTCGGAACCACGTCTATCGAGAGGGGACAAACACCGACAACTGAGAAAGAACACAATCAATGCAATGCACAATATGATGCATGATCATGACGGGTCAAGATGTTGTGATTTGAGCTAATGCAACTAAAACCAGATTAAATGAAGTTGGTTTGAACCAAAGATTCAAATTCAACTCCATATGTGATTATTTGAATGCCACTTATTTGATTTGACCTGATCAGCAGGCATAAGTTGTTCAAACATGCATGATTATGCCATAACCAGATTCTTTGGATTTTTCTGATCATTTTTCATATATAAATTATTTCATTTGGAGTTACGGTTGATTTACTATGATTTTTAGAAGTTTAGGCAATTTTCTGGAATTTTCTGAATTATTTTAAATCCAGGAAATTATTAACTGCGTCAGCATGACGTCTGTGTGACGTCAGTGGTCAACGGGGCTGGTCCAGGTCAAACTGACCTGTGGGCCCTGCGTGTCAGTAGTTAATTAAACTAACTAATTTTAGTTAAACTAATCTGGGTAGTTAGCAGAGGGGGGGCCCACTTGTCATTGACTTAGGGGAGTCAACTTGGGCCCACCCAGTCAACGTCAACGGGTCAAACCCGCCGGTCAGCGGGTCAAAGCCTGCCGGCGTTTAGCCGCTGGCGAGGCCAGACGCGGCGGCGTGCTGCGGGATTTGCCCATAGGGCTCCATTTGCTACGCGGAGAGCAGCTACGGGCAGCTGGTGCTCGCCCGCAACCAGCCGTGGTGATGGCTTGGCCGGGGAGTGGCCGGAGCATCGCCGGCGACGAGTTTGGCGGAGGCTGAAGCTCGGAACAGCTCGTGCGCGTGGCTGCAGTGGCCTAGGCGGTGTGGCGCTAGCACCTACAGCCTCTACGCGACGCGAGGAGTGTGACGGGCACAAGCCCGTGACCAAATGGTCACCGGAGCAGCGCCGGCGACGTGGTCAGACGGCGGCGCGTTCGGGCACAAGAGACGCGGCGTCTACGGTATACTAGGGGCGAAACAGAAAGCACGGGGAGGTTCAGCAGCTCACAGAGAAGCCGCAGGGATGGTCAGCGTGCTCGGGGAAGGCTCGGTGCGGTCGGAACGGCGACGGCGATCTGGGGCGGCCCGAGGTTGAAGACGACGACGGCGGGGATGATGCAGGGGCTCCGGCGTCGTGCGGCTTGGCTAGTCGACTACGGCGACGAACCGTCCAGACACGGTGAGAGGGCGCGGGGACGACGTTGGACGCGGCTGCGGCGAGCGGCGGTGACAGTGATGTCTCGGGCGACGTCGGGGAGGGCGAGAGAGAGGAGCCAGAGGGGAGGGCGAGTGTCTGCGAGGTCGGGGAGAGAGAGAGGGTTTGTCCCACGTCGACAACTCGACGAGGGGAGTGGCAAGGCGGCGGGCAGCTACGTGGCACGCATGCTGTGCTCACCGTCGAGCAGCTGCTTGCCTGCCTGGCCAAGCCAAGCAGCTCGCTGGAGTGGTGGCTGGGCTGGGCCGGCAGGTGGGCCTACTGGGTGGCGCCAGGTAAGACTTTCTCTTTCTCTCTTATTTTTATTTTTGTTCTGTTTTTCTATTTCTTTTCTGTTTTTGATTTAGTAATAATACTAAACCATTTTTAAAACTCCTGTGAAAATTTGTGGGCACTTTTAAAATGTTTACTAAGAGCCCACAAATGTTTTCAGAATTATTGAAGCATATAAAATATTTATAGCCATTAAATGCTCTAATTCAAATACTTATGATTTAATCCGAAAACCTGAAATGACCTAGGGAAAATATGCACCAATTTTTGTCAGGGGTTTTCACCAGTTTCAAAAATTATGGACTTTTCCTGAAGTCACTTTGGGTTTATTGGAAGTGATTTTATTTGAGCCTATTTGAATTCATTTGGTGCTAGGATTTGGTCAGTCCCCAATTTAAGTTTAATTGAAAATTAAAATGATGCATGGATGCAATGCCACTAGTTACAAGCAAACTCTAGGGATGTGACACATATAGCGCACATGAACTGGTTTTCATATTACAGGATGACATGAGTACATTCATTCGAACATTACATCCTTGGTACATTCATCCGCTACAGGGCGCCTTTTCATAATACTGTTCGGGGTGGCGATGCTCCTTGCCTTCGGCGGCCCCTCTGTCACCAGCTTCTCGGCGTCCATCTTCCCCCAGTGCACCTTCGCACGGGCCAAGGCCCTGTGTGCACCCTCAATGCAGACGAACCGCTTAACGACTTCAAGCCGCAGACAAGCATTCACCATCCGCTTGACAAGGCCGAAGTAGCTGCTGGGCAGGGGCTCGCCAGGCCACAGCCGGACTATGAAGTCCTTCATGGCAAGCTCGGCCGCCTTGTGAAGTTCGACCAGTTGCTTTAGCTGGTCGCTCAAGGACATCGGATGTTCGGCCCCAATATACTGGGACCAAAACAGCTTTTCCGTCGAGCTCCCCTCCTCAGCCCGGTAGAACTCTGCGACATCAGAGATGTTGCGCGGTAGATCTGCGAATGCTCCTGGAGAGCTCCGAACCCGGGTAAGTAAAAGGAAAGTATCCTTCACATGCTTGCTTTGCATAATGAAAGCCTTACCCGCAGCTATCTTCTTGGCCGCCTCAATTTCCTGGAGGGCCTTCTGGGCTTCGGCCTTGGCGTCTAGTGCGCTCTGATGGGCCTTCGCAAGCTCTGACTCTTGCGTCTTGGAGTCACGCTCCAAGGACTCAATTTTTTTTACAAAGTCCTGAAGCTCTTGCTGGACCTCATCAACTGGCGCCTCTTGTTTTCCGCGCTCGGTGCGCTCCTTGGCCGCTTTGTTTTCGGCCACGGATAGCACCTTCTTAAGGGCCGCACTTCGTTCGTGGCCCCTAGTAACATTCATCGTGCTTCTATTAGCATCAACGATTTTTTCCTTTATATAACATTCAGACGGGGTATTACTTACCTTTGTTCTCCTCGAGCTGCCTCTTCACGAGGCCGAGCTCTTCTTCGGCCCGCCCAAGGTTCTGCCTCAGTCCGGAGACCTCCACAGTGGCGGCAGCGGCGGCCAGTAGTGACGCCTGCTTATTCACATAGACACAATATGATTATACTCCTGGGGATAATATTTGATCATCTGTTCGGCTTTCTTCCCGAACACCAAATAGAGCATCAGGGGCTACTGTCTATACTGTGATACTTTCTCATAATTTAAATTACTTACCTCAAAGCCTGTCAGTAGGCTGGCGCAGGCTTCGGTCAATCCGCTTTTGGCGGACTGAACCTTCGCAATCACTGTACTCACAAGAGTACGGTGTCCTTCATCAAGGGAAGCGCTCTGAAGCGCTTCCACCAAGTTATCCGATGCCTCTGGATGGACAGAGGTCATCGGCACAGACGGCTCGCCCCCCTTGGTGGGGGCTGCCTGTCTAAATCCGGAACCACCGGAGGTTCCGGCGTACTATCCGGTCGGGGGGCCAAGCCTGCTGCGGCCCCCCTCATCCGAATCCATGGGGATCTTCCCCCCCCACGAGCCCGACATCGGGAGTCTCGCCTTGAGGCTTATCCAGGACAACCTCCTCCTGGCCCGGTATCCTCTGAGATAACACCTCGGTGTCATCCGCGGGCCGGGGAGTGGAAGCCGTCGGGAGCGAATAGCTGTTCATCTCCGACGAGCTCAGGGACCCATCCGAGGAGGATAAGTCGATGTGGGCTTTGGACGGACTGCACAAACAAATCTTGACATAATAAGAAGCCATTAAGCTAAAAACATGCATGAAGTATTATGGCATCCGAATACTTACGACTTCACCAGGGGCTTGGCCCTGGGTAGCCACTCCTCCTCGCTATAGGCGATGGTTGTGGAGTGGTCCGGAGGAAGGGTCCTTCCCTTCTTGGACCCTTCGGCCTCCCCGAAAGGGGCGGCCTTCCTTTTCTTCTTCCCCTCGGTTTGGGGGAGAGGGTTTTCCTCTTCCTCCTCCTCGTTGTCGTTGGAGGAGTGCGCCTCGGTGTCTTCGGACGATGAGTCCGGCACCACCTTGCGCCAGCGACTTTTCCTGGACCCAGTGGCCTTCTTCTCCGGCACCTCATAGGGTGCCGGAACCAGCATCTCCGTCAGGAGAGCGGTTGCTGGATCTTCAGGCGACGGAGCCGGACAGTCGATCCGCTCCGCCGTCGCCACATAATCCTGTTAAATCAGTGCGATGGCTTAAGCTCCTCCCACGAATATACTGAGGAAAGGCACATCTTGAGAAATGTAGAATGCTTACCTGGCGTGGCGCTTGGCGCTGAGTCCACGGTTCTCAGTGGTGGGAGGAGGAACTTCGCTGGCCTTGAACAACACCTTCCAGACGTCCTTGTGCGTCGTGTCGAAGAGCTCTTGCAGTGTCTGGTGTTGGGCCGCGTCGAACTCCCACAGGTTGAATGCCCGTCTTTGACACGGGAGGATCCGGCGAAATAGCATGACCTGGACCACGTTGACAAGCTTGATCTTCTTGGTTATCATATTCTTGATGCAGTTCTGGAGTCCGGTCAGCTCCGCGGACGCGCCCCAGGCTAGACCCTTCTTCTTCCAGGAGGTGAGCCGCATGGGGATGCCGGATCGGAATTCGGGGGCCGCCACCCAGTTGGCGTCGCGCGGCTCGGTGATGTAGAACCACCCCGATTGCCACCCCTTCACGGTCTCCACAAAGGAGCCTTCGAGCCAGGTGACGTTGGGCATCTTGCCCACTGATACGTCTCCAACGTATCTACTTTTCCAAACACTTTTGCCCTTTCTTTGGACTCTAACTTGCATGATTTGAATGAAACTAACCCGGACTGACGCTGCTTCAGCAGAACTGCCATGATGTTGTTTTATGTGTAGAAAACAAAAGTTCTCGGAATGTCCTGAAAATCCACAGAGGAAATTTTTGGAAAATATAAAAAATACTGGCGAAAGAATCAAGACCAGGGGGCCCACACCCTGTCCACGAGGGTGGGGGGCGCGCCCTCCCCCTGGGCGCGCCCCCTGTCTTGTGGGCCCCCTGAGGCTCCGCCGACCTCAACTCCAACTCCATATATTCCGTCTCACGGAGAAAAAAATCAGAGAGAAAGTTTCACCGCGCTTTACGACACGGAGCCGCTGCCAAGCCCTAATCTCTCTCGAGAGGGCTGATCTGGAGTCCGTTTGGGGCTCCGGAGAGGGGGATTCGTCGCCGTCATCATCATCAACCATCCTCACCAATTTTCATGATGCTCACCGCCGTGCGTGAGTAATTCCATCAAAGGCTTGCTGGACGGTGATGGGTTGGATGAGATTTACCATGTAATCAAGTTAGTTTTGTCAGGGTTTGATCCCTAGTATCCACTATGTTCTGAGATTGATGTTGCTTTGACTTTGCTATGCTTAATGCTTGTCACTAGGGCCCGAGTGCCATGATTTCAGATCTGAACCTATTATGTTTTCATGAATATATGTGTGTTCTTGATCCTATCTTGCAAGTCTATAGTCACCTATTATGTGTTATGATCCGACAACCCCGAAGTGACAATAATCGGGATACTTCTCGGTGATGACCGTAGTTTGAGGAGTTCATGTATTCACTATGTGTTAATGCTTTGTTCCGGTTCTATATTAAAAGGAGGCCTTAATATCCCTTAGTTTCCGCTAGGACCCCGCTGCCACGGGAGGGTAGGACAAAAGATGTCATGCAAGTTCTTTTCCATAAGCACGTATGACTATTTACAGAATACATGCCTACATCACATTGATGAACTGGAGCTAGTTCTGTGTCACCCTATGTTATAGCTATTACATGAGGAATCGCATCCAACATAATTATTCATCACTGATCCATTACCTACGAGCTTTTTTACATATTGTTCTTCACTTATTTACTTTTCCGTTGCTATTGTTACAATCACTACAAAACCCAAAAACATTACTTTTGCTACTGTTACCTTTATTATCATACCACTTTTGCTACTAAATACTTTGCTGCAGATACTAAGTTATCCAGGTGTGGTTGAATTGACAACTCAACTGCTAATACTCAAGAATATTCTTTGGCTCCCCTTGTGTCGAATCAATAAATTTGGGTTGAATACTTTACCCTCGAAAGCTGTTGCGATCCCCTACACTTGTGGGTTATGAAGACTAATTTCTGGCGCCGTTGCCGGGGAGCATAGCTCTGTTCTCTGAGTCACTTGGGATTTATATCTTTTGATCACTATGAAGAACTTGAAAGACGACAGAACCAAGATTTTGCCCTCAACTACGAGGGGAGGTAAGGAACTACCATCTAGCTCTGCACTAGATTCTCCTTCTGTTATTAGTAAGCTTGTGACACCAAAACCTACTACTGCTATGAATTCTGATATGTCGCATGTTATTGATGATGCCTATGCATGATACTTATGATGAAACTAATTCTGTGCGTGATACTACTTTGGCATTAGGTGAATTTCTTGATGAACAACTTGCTAGGGCTAGAGAGAAAGAAATTATTGAAGATGCTATTATTGATGATAGTGATGATGAAGGTTCTCCTAATGATTATGAATTACCTGTTATTCCTGAGGGTTATGTTATGGAAGAGGAAGCTGCTAGAGCTATCTTTGCCTGTAGAGATAGATATGATCTTAAGAAATTATTAGCTAAATGGAAGCAGCGGTCTCTTAATGCTAGAATGAAACCTGACCCTGATTTTGCTACTTCACCTATTTGTGTTACTGATAAGGATTATGAATTCTCTGTTGATCCTGAAATTATTACTTTGGTTGAATCTGATCCTTTTTATGGCCTTGAATCTGAAACTGTTGTGGCACATCTTACCAAGTTGAATGATATAGCTACCCTGTTTACTCATGATGATAAATCTCGCTATTATTATATCCTTAAGATATTTCCGTTCTCATTAAATGGTGATGCTAAGACTTGGTATAACTCTCTTGCTCCTGGTTGTGTGCGTAGTCCCCAGGATATGATTTATTACTTCTCTGCTAAATATTTCCCTGCTCATAAGAAACAAGCTGCCTTGCGGGAAATATATAATTTTGTGCAAATCAAAGAAGAGAGTCTCCCACAAGCTTGGGGGAGGCTTCTCCGATTACTTAACGTTTTGCCTGATCATCCTCTTAAGAAAAATGAAATACTTGATATTTTATAATGGACTAACCGATGCTTCCAAGGACTACTTGGATAGTTGTGCTGGTTGTGTTTTAAGGGAAAGAACAGTTGACGATGCTGAATTACTATTGAATAATATGTTGACTAATGAAAATAATTGGACTCTTCCTGAGCCAATTCCTGAGGCAATTCCTGAACCAATTGAGCCAACTCCTGAGCCTATTCCTAAACCCACTCCGAAGAAGAGAGGTGTTTTATTTCTCAGTCCTGAAGATATGCAAGAGGCAAATAAATCAATGAAAGAAAAAGGTATTAAAGCTGAAGATGTTAAGAATTTACCACCTATTGAAGAAATACATGGTCTTAATATACCACCTGTTGAAGAACCACATTGTCTTTATAACCCGACACAGGTAGTAAAGGTAAATTCTCTCTATTGATATGATAAAGTTGAAATTCCCTCTACTAAATTTAATAGCCCATGCTTAGATGAATTTGATGACTTTATGGCTAGACAAGAAAGTTTTAATGCTTATGTTGGTAGAGAGTTAAAGAATAATGCTTTCGAGATAGGACGCGTGAGCGATAATATGTCTAGAGTTAAAGGTGAACTCAAACTCGTTAGCAAATATGCTTCTATGGTTGCTACTCAAGCTGAGCAAGTACTCAAAGCTCAAAATGATTTGCTTGATGAATTAAATAATAAAAATGACTTTGCTGTTAGAGTGGCTACTAGAACTGGTAGAATGACTCAGGAACCTTTGTATCCTGAAGGCCACCCTAAGAGAATTGAGCAAGATTCTCAGAGAAATAACTTAGAGGCACCTAGTTCTTCTAAAAAGAAGAAAAAGAAAAACGATAGGACTTTGCATGCTTCTAGTGAACCTACTGTAGACACACCTGAGAATCCCAATGATATTTCTATCTCTGATGCTGAAACACAATCAGGTGATGAGCATGAACCTAGTGATAATGTTAATGATAATGTTCATGTTAATGCTCAACCTAGCAAAAACAATGATGTAGAGATTGAACCTGTTGTTGATCTTGATAACCCACAATCAAAGAATCAATGTTATGATAAGAAAGATTTTGTTGCTAGGAAGCACGGTAGAGAAAGAGAACCATGGGTTCAGAAACCCATGCCCTTTCCTCCTAAACCATCCAAGACAAAGGATGATGAGGATTTTGAGCGCTTTGCTGAAATGATTAGACCTATCTTCTTACGTATGCGCTTAACTGATATGCTTAAGGTAAATCCTTATGCTAAGTATATGAAGGATATCATTACAAATAAAAGAAAGATACCGGAAGCTGAAATTTCCACCATGCTTGCCAATTACACTTTTAAGGGTGGAATACCAAAGAAACTTGGAGATCCGGGTGTGCCAACTATACCATGCTCCATTAAAAGAAACTATGTTAGAACTGCTTTATGTGATCTTGGAGCCGGTGTTAGTTTTATGACTCTCTCTTTATATCGTAGACTTGAATTGAATAAGTTGACACCTACTGAAATATCTTTGCAAATGGCTGATAAATCAACTGCTATACCTGTTGGTATTTGTGAGGACGTGCCTGTTGTGGTTGCAAATGTCACTATCTTAACAGACTTTGTTATTCTTGATATTCCCAAGGATGATAGTATGTCGATTATCCTTGGTAGACCCTTTCTGAATACTGCAGGGGCTGTTATTGATTGCAACAAAGGCAATGTCACTTTTCATGTTAATCGTAATGAGCATACGGTACACTTTCCGAGGAAACAATCTCAAGTTCATAGCATCAATTCTATTGGAAAAGTTCCAACTATTATTATTGGAGGTTTTGAATTTCCTCTTCCTACTGTCAAGAAAAGGTATGATATTCTTATTATTGGGGATTTTCAAATCCCCGTTGAGGTAACTTAGTGTTATTCGAAATTTCTCCGGTCTCGTGTTATTCGTAATGAGTTTGTTAACAAGACTTGATCAACCTTGTTAGTGGATTCATTTTGATGATCATGAGATGGATGAAACTAGAAGGCACAACCTTCGGTACCATCTTTTTACTTTCTGTTATTTAGAATCAATAAATCAAGAATGGTATTATCTGTCTGTTTTCTGAATTATCCGTGCATTAAAAATTATCCCAAAAATAAAAGTGCTCCAAATGCCCTGCAAATTTAGTATGATTTTTTATGGAATATTTGAGGATTTTAGGCACTGAAATCACTGCAGGAGGGGCAAGCACCAGGCCACGAGAGTGGAGGGCGCGTCCACCTACCCTGGGCGCGCCCCCTGTCTCGTGGGCCCCTGGTGGGCCCCTCCACTTATGCCAGCACCCACACACTCCATCTTCTTCCCAAAAATATCCCCATCCAGCTCAAGCACGAGTTCTAGCTCGTTTTGCTGCGATTTTTGATCTCCTTGCTCAAAGCTCCATTCACAGAACTGCTTTGGGAGATTGTTGGTTGGTATGTGACTCCTCCGTTGGTCCAATTAGTTTTTGTTCTAGTGCTTTATTCATTGCAATTTTTTGCTGCATAGGTGACCATGTTCTTGAGCTTGCATGTTGAATTTATGAGGTCCCAAGCAATTCTAATGCATGATATAGGCTCTAGGAACTTGTAGGAGTAGTTGCTATCAATCTTGTTTAGTTTTATTCACTTTTATTTTGAAGTTACTAAAATTTCAGAAATTTTTCAGAAAATAAATTATGTCTAGGAGAATGTACCAAGGTGGTTCCTCGGTGAAGAAAGGGCCCATGATTGCTATACGTGAGCAAGATGTTGAATTACTGAGGGACGCAGATGTACGAGCTTGTGAGTGGCCATCCGACGATTTTATGGTCTAAGCAGGCTTTAAGGAGGAATTTGACGCGTATGTGCGTAATGCTGAGCTGGAGGACTTCTTACAAGATAAGTGTCCTCAGTACTATCAATTGACTGATTCCTTTGTGCAGAGGTTTAAATATAACTGTACGCGTAATTCTCCTAGTGTCCTATTTGATATTTATGATACATCTTATACCATGGACTTAGAGGATTTTACAACTGCTTGCAAACTTCCGCAATGGGGTAATACTAATGATCCTCACAAATCTGAATTTAGAGATTTCCTTGCTAGTATTATTTTGGGAGAATCCAGGGACATAGCACAAGCTACCATATGGAGCATTCATTTTCCTGCTATACATTATTTTGCTCTCTTCATTGGTAGATGTATTAACGGTAAAGATGAAGCATGTCACATGTGTGTCCCTGATCTGTGTGTCCTCAAGAGTGCTGTGTTAGGTTATAAAGGTTATAACTTGGGGGCAATAGTTGCACGTAGGTTGCAGAATAATAGTAGAGCTGGAGATTTATTTGGAGGAATTTATGCAACCCGTGTGGCTAATTATCTTGTTATAGCCCCACGAGAGGGGGATATGATGATACCTCCTGCTTATTTAGATTATGACGCTATGGTCAATCATCATTTTCTGAGGAGGAATGAACAATTCCTCCATTATCGACTAATCTATGACAGACGCAACATCGTCCATGTTACTCTTCCTGCTCCTCTCCTTTTTGATTATCAGGCAAAAGGAAGATATGTTGTTACCAGGGAGGAAGCGGCTTAACACGAGGGGAGAGCGGAGGCAGCTCGCCAACATGCCGCAGCTCAGGAGGCAGTTGCTGCTGCATCTCAGTACGAACCCAGTTACAACTACTGATATCAGCCAGGCGGTCCTTGGTATTAAACCAACTTAGGCCAAAATCCTAAGCTTGGGGGAGTACGTATTTCTCACCGACTTTACATTCATGTTCACACACTAGTCGTCGGTGCTCATACTCTTTCATTGTATTATCCATGCTAGTTTAATTTTCTTTTTCTCGCTTTCTTCTTGTGTGTTTGATAAACCTTAAGAAAAACCAAAAAATTAGTTAGTTTAAATTCTATGCGTGTAGTAAAAATTAAAATGAAAACCCAAAAAGATTTCTCATTCTTCTTTTACTTGTTGGGAGCTTTCCCGTGTAAATAGTTTTCTTTTCTTTTCTTTCCTTTGGGGGTTGAGAAGACCATATTGAAAATGCTTAATGGCTCTCATATGCATGATTTTCTATTTAACTTAGAGCCCATATTATTTTGTCTTCTCTCTTGAGTTGAATGCTTGCAGATTCCAGCTTAGTCCAATGCACGTGCACTATTATTATTATACACATCGTTCGGTCATGCAAGTGAAAGGTAATAATGACGATATATGATGGACTTCTTGAGATGAGAAAAGCTGGTATGAACTCGACCTCTCTTGTTTTTGTAAATATGATGAGTTCATTGTTTCTTATTCAGCTTATTATGAAGTAAACATATTTGCAATGACATTTAGAGATTATAGCTGCTTGTGTCATGTCTGATTAGCTATGAGTTATAATGGTTTACCCTGTGTGCCAACATGCTATTAGAATGATTATGATGTGGTATGATGGGATGGTATCCTCCTTTGAATAAATTGAGTGACTCGACTTGGCACATGTTCACGCATGTAGTTGAAACAAATCAACATAGCCTTCATGATATTTATGTTCATGCTAGATTATATCCTACTCATGCTTGTACTCGGTATGAATTAATTTTAATGCATGTTTATGACTGTTATCGCTCTCTCAGTTGGTCGCTTCCCAGTCTTTTGCTAGCCTTCACCTGTACTAAGCGGGAATACTGCTTGTGCATCCAACCTCCATAAACCCCAAAGTTGTTCCATATGAGTCCACCATACCTTCCTATATGCGGTATTTACATGCCGTTCCAAGTAAATTTGTATGTGCCAAACTCCAAACCTTCAAATGAAATTCTATTTTGTATGCTCGAGCAGCTCATGTTACAACTAGGGCTGCCTATATCTTCCATGCTAGGTGGGTTATTCTCAAGAGGAGTGGACTCCGCTCCTCATTCACGAGAAAGGGCCGGTAACCGGGATGCCCAGTCCCATGATCCAAAAAGATCAAAGCAAATCAAAATAATTAAACAAAACTCCCCCAGGGCTGTTGTTAGTTGGAGGCACTCGTTGTTTCGAGCAACCCATGGATTGATGCTTGTTGGTGGTTGGGGGAGTATAAACCTTTACCATTTTGTTTGGGAACTGCCTATAATGCATGTAGTATGGGAGATACACTCATATCATAGTTGTTGCGTTGACAGCGAAATTATGCCGCTCAAAATGTTATTCAATCTCTATTTTAAAATCGAGCTCTGGCACCTCTACAAATGCCTGCTTCCCTCTGCGAAGGGCATATCTATTTACTTTTATGTCGAGTCATCACCTTCTTATCAAAAAGCACCCGCTGGAGAGCACACTGTCATTTACATTCATTATTATTGGTTTATATTGGGTATGTCTTGACTGGATCTCTTTTACCATGAATTACATTGTTTAGTCAGTCCTTGATCTTTAAAGGTGCTCTGCATTTATGTTTTACGGTCTCAGAAAGGGCTAGCGAGATACCATTTTGTTATATCATGTTATGATTGTTTTGAGAAAGTGTTGTCATCCGAGTTCTATTATTATGGCTCGCTAGCTGATTATGCTATTGATATGAGTAATTGTGAGACCTATGTGTTATTGTGAGTATGGTTAGTTCATAATATTTGCTGAAACCTGAATGATGGCTTTGCATGTTTACAACAACAAGAGCAAACAGAGTTTGTAAAAGTTTTTCTTTATCACTTTCAGTTTATCAACTGAATTGCTTGAGGACAAGCAAAGGTTTAAGCTTGGGGGAGTTGATACCTCTCCAATGTATCTACTTTTCCAAACACTTTTGCCCTTGTTTTGGACTCTAACTTGCATGATTTTAATGAAACTAACCCGGACTGAGGCTGTTTTCAGCAAAACTGCCATGATATTGTTTTATGTGTAGAAAACAAAAGTTCTCGGAATGTCCTGAAAATCCACGGAGGCACTTTTTGGAAAATATAAAAAATATTGGCAAAAGAATCAAGACCAGGGGGGCCCACACCCTGTCCACAAGGGTGGGGGGCGCGCTCTCCCCCCTGGGCGCACCCCCTGTCTCGTGGGCCCCCTGAGGCTCCGCCGACCTCAACTCCAACTCCATATATTCCGTCTCGCGGAGAAAAAAATCAGAGAGAAAGTTTCATCGCGTTTTACGATACGGAGCCGCTTCCAAGCCCTAATATCTCTCGGGAGGGCTGATCTGGAGTCCATTCGGGGCTCCAGAGAGGGGGATTCATCGCCGTCGTCATCATCAACCATCCTCCATCACCAATTTCATGATGCTCACCACCGTGCGTGAGTAATTCCATCGTAGGCTTGCTGGACGGTGATGGGTTGGATGAGATTTACCATGTAATCAAGTTAGTTTTGTTAGGGTTTGATCCCTAGTATCCACTATGTTCTGAGATTGATGTTGCTATGACTTTGCTATGCTTAATGCTTGTCACTAGGGCCCGAGTGCCATGATTTCAGATCTGAACCTATTATGTTTTCATGAATATATGTGTGTTCTTGATCCTATCTTGCAAGTCTATAGTCACCTATTATATGTTATGATCCGACAACCCCGAAGTGACAATAATCGGGATACTTCTCGGTGATGACCGTAGTTTGAGGAGTTCATGTATTCACTATGTGTTAATGCTTTGTTCCGGTTCTCTATTAAAAGGAGGCCTTAATATCCCTTAGTTTCCGCTAGGACCCCGCTGCCACGGGAGGGTAGGACAAAAGATGTCATGCAAGTTCTTTTCCATAAGCACGTATGACTATTTACGAAATGCATGCCTGCATTACATTGATGAACTAGAGCTAGTTCTGTGTCACCCTATGTTATAGCTATTACATGTGGAATCGCATCCGACATAATTATCCATCACTGATCCATTGCCTATGAGCTTTTTACATATAATTCTTCACTTATTTACTTTTCAGTTGCTATTGTTACAATCACTAAAAACCCCAAAAACATTACTTTTGCTACTGTTACCTTTATTATCATACCACTTTTGCTACAAAATACTTTGCTGCAGATACTAAGTTATCCAGGTGTGGTTGAATTGACAACTCAACTGCTAATACTCAAGAATATTCTTTGGCTCCCCTTGTGTCGAATCAATAAATTTGGGTTGAATACTTTACACTCAAAAGCTGTTGCGATCCCCTACACTTGTGGGTTATCACTCACCATGGCGCCTCCACACTCCGCCTGCTGACCGACCACAATCCTCGGCTTCACGTTGAAGATCTTCAGCCACAGGCCGAAGTGGGGCCTGATGCGGAGGAAAGCCTCGCACACGACGATAAACGCCGAGATGTTGAGGATGAAATTAGGGGCCAGATCGTGAAAATCCATCCCGTAATAGAACATGAGCCCGCAGACAAATGGGCGTAGGGGGAATCCCAGTCCGTGGATGAAGTGGGCGAGGAACACAACCTCTCGTGGGGTCCCGGAGTCGAAATGATCTTCCCTGCGTCCGGGAGCCGGTGCGCGATGTCTGCGGCCAAGTATCCGGTCGCTCGGAGCTTCGTAATGTCCTCCTCCGTGACGGAGAAGGCCATCCACTTGCCTCCCGCTCCTGACATGTTTGGCTGTACGGAGAAGGTGAGAACTGGGGCGCTGGAGCTCGAGCGTGCGAGAATGGATGAGCGAAGGAGGAAGAAGGTGTGGGTGAAAGAGGAGAATCCTTATCTCTTTATAAAGGCGGTAGAAACTGTGCGCCTCCCCACTTGCCCGTTAAGATCGCTTATTTCCCAAGCGCCACGATTGATGGCACTGTTGGATTACCCATACCCGTATTGATGAGAATCCCGTGATAAGGGGACACGATCTTTACTTCGACAAGACATGTCAAGGAAACCGCCTCGCATTTTGTGCAGTAGCTGGTTGTGAAAAACGGTTCGAATAATGACCGGACCGTGGCGTGATGTCATGCTATAAAAAGCTATCAGCAGATTAGATTTGTTATTGTGCTCTCTACGGTGGTATGTAGAATTTTTTTTGCAGAGTGGGACACGATCCTTGTGTTCGAAATCTTCTATGGAGTATTCGGAGAAGGAACCCGCCTTGCAATGCCGAAGACAATCTACGCGCCGGACTCATCGTCATTGAAGCCCGATTCAGGGGCTACCGAGGGAGTCCTGGATTAAGGGGTCCTCGGACAGCCGGACTATATACTTTGGCCAGACTGGTGGACTATGAAGATACAAGATTGAAGACTTCGTCCCGTGTCAAAATGGGACTCTCCTTTGCGTGGAAGGCAAGCTTGGCAATTCGGATATGTAGATTTCCTTCTCTGTAACCGACTCTGTGTAACCCTAGCCCCCTCCGGTGTCTATATAAACTGGAGGGTTTAGTCCATAGGACAACAACAATCATAATCATAGGCTAGCTTCTAGGGTTTAGCCTCTACGATGTCATGGTAGATCAACTCTTGTAGTACTCATATCATCAAGATCAATCAAGCAGGAAGTAGGATATTACCTCCATCGAGAGGGCCTGAACCTGGGCAAAACATCGAGTCCCTGCCTCCTGTTACCATTAGCCTTAGACGCACAGTTCGGGACCCCCAACCCGAGATCCGCCGGTTTTGACACCGACAAGGGGCTAAGACCAGTCCTGATGCGCTAAGGCGGGGAGCGGTAGAATCGCTGGCGCGGTACTACCGCGCCCCCTTGCGGTACTACCGCAAGGCAGGAATAGTCTAGGCTGAGAAGGCACAAACATATAAAAAAATACATCCGTGACTACTTCCACTGAGTTTTGATCTATGCAAAAATCCGACATGGTACTACCGCAAGCCTGGAGCGGTACTACCGTGTAGGGCGCGGATGTAAAAAATTACATCCGCCCCTACTTCCGCTCATGCTGCTGTGCCTGGCCAGAGCCCACGGTACTACCGCGCCCATGGAGCGGTACTACCACGTAGGGCGCGGATGTAAAAAATTACATCCGCCCCTACTACCACTCGAGCAGCTGCGCCTGGCCTGAGGCCATGATAACCCACAAGTATAGAGGATCAATTGTAGCCTATTTCAATAAGTAAGAGTGTCGAACTCAACAAGGAGCTAAAGGTAGAACATATATTCCATCAAGTTCTATCGACCACCGATACAACTCTACGCACGCTTGACGTTCGCTTTACCTAGCACAAGTATAAAACTAGAAGTACTTTGTAGGTATAATGAGATAGGTTTGCAAGAATATAAAGAGCACGTAAATAAAAACCAGGGGCTGTTTAGATAAAGAAGCAACAAAGTTAGTATAACGAGTGTGGAAAAGTGGTGGTAGGAGTTGCGAAATTGTCCCTAAGCAATTGACTACTTTACTAGACCGATAGCAAGTTTTATGTGGGAGAGGCCAGTGCTAGCATGTCATCTCTGGCTTGGAATTCTATGCACTTATGATTGGAACTATTAGAAAGCATCCGCAACTACTGACATTCATTAAGGTAAAACCCAACCATAGCATTAAGATATATTGGTCCCCCTTCAATCCCGTATGCATCAATTTCTATTCTAGGTTGAAGCATATGTCACTCTTGCCCTCCAATACATAGTCCTATCAACATACAACTAACCCTATGGTGTGATCCACAAGCGCGCTCATATGATGGGAACCAAAGGACAACAACATAACCACAAGCAAATTAAACCAATCATAGCAATTCACCAATTACCAATAGGACAACGAAAATCTACTCAGACATCATAGGATGGCAACACATCATTGGATAATAATATGAAGCATAAAGCACCATGTTCAAGTAGAGGGTACAGCGGGTTGCGGGAGAGTGGACCACTGTAAATAGATGGGGGAAGGTGATGAAGATGTTGGTGAAGAGGACGGGGGTGTTGGTGTAGATCGTCGTCGCACGATGATGGCCCCAGCGGCGTTCCGGCACCACCGGGAGAGAGGGGGAGAGAGCTCCCCTTCTTCTTCTTCTTCTTCCTTGACCTTCTCCCTAGATGAGAGAAGGGTTTCCCCTCTGGTCCTTGGCTTCCATGGCATGGGAGGGGCGAGAGCCCCTCCGAGATTGGATCTGTCTCTCTGTCTCTCTCTGTTTCCGCGCTTCAGATTCTGGCCTTTCACCGTTTCTTATATTCCCGGAGATCCGTAACTCCGATTGGGCTGAAATTTTAACATGATTTCTATCCGGAGATTAGCTTTCTTGCGGCGAAAGAAGGGCTTGAACCGCCTTACGTAGTGGCCACGAGGGCCTAGGGCGCGCCTGACCCCCTAGGGTGCGCCCCTCACCCTCGTGGGCCCCTCGGGCATCGTCTCGCGTTGATTCCACTTCCCAAAATTCATAAATATTCCAAAAATAATCTCCATCAGTTTTTATCCCGTTTGGACTCCGTTTGATATGGATTTTCTGTGAAACAAAAAAACATGCAACAAACAGGAACTGGCACTAGGCACTGGATCAATTTGTTAGTCCCGAAAATAGTATAAAAAGTTGCCAAAAGTATGTAAAAGTGGTAGAATATTGGCATGGAACAATCAAAAATTATAGGTATGACGGAGACGTATCAGCATCCCCAATCTTAATTCATGCTCGTCCTCGAGTAGGTAAATGATAAAAACGATAATTTTTGATGTGGAATGCTACCTAGCATAATCTTGATCATATATCTAATCATGGCATGAATATTAAGACATAAGTGATTCAAAGCAATAGTCTATAATTTGACATAAAGATATCAATACTCAGGCATCCCAACAAACAATCATGTCTTTCAAAATATCAATGCTAAAGAACACTATCCCTACAAAATCATATAATCTTGTCATGCTCTGTCTTCTTAACACAAAGTATTTATCATGCACAACACCGATGACAAGCCGATGAATTGGTTCATACTTTTTAACGCGCTCCAGCTTTTTCATCCCTCACGCAATATATGAGTGCAAGCCATGGATATGGCACTACAGGTGGAATAGAGTATGATGGTGGAGGTTGTGTGGAGAAGACAAAAAGGGAGAAAGTCTCACATCAACGCGGCTAATCAATGGGCTATGGAGATGCCCATCAATTGATGTCAATGCGAGGAGTAGGGATTGCCATGCAACAGATGCACTGGAGCTATCAGTGTTTGAAAGCTCAAATTGAAACTAAGAGGGTGTGCATCCAACTTGCTTGCTCATGAAGACCTCGGGCATTTGAGGAAGCCCATCATCAGAATATACAAGCCAAGTTCTATAATGAAAATTCCCACTAGCATATGAAAGTGATAACTCAAGAGACTCTCTATATGAAGAACATGGTGCTATTTTGAAGCACAAGTGTGGTAAAAGTATAGTAACATTGCCCCTTCTCTCTTTTTCTCTATTTTTTGTTTTTTTGTTTTGGTGGGCTTCTTTGGCCTCTTTTTTTTTTGGGCTTCTTTGGCCTCTCTTTTTTAGTTCGGAGTCTCCCGACTTGTGGGGGAATCATAGTCTCCATCATCCTTTCCTCACTGGGGAAATGCTCTAATAATGATGATCATCACACTTTTATTTACTTACAACTCAATATTACAACTCGATACCAGAACAAAAATATGACTCTATATGAATGCCTCCGACAGTGTACCGGGATGTGCAATGATCTAGCGTAGCAATGAAATCAAAAATACGGACAAGCCATGTAAACATCATGCTAGCTATCTTACAATCATGCAAAGCAATATGACAATGAATTCTCAAGTCATGTATATGATGATGATGGAAGTTGCATGGCAATATATCTCAGAATGGCTATGGAAATGCCATGATAGGTAGGTATGGTGGTTGTTTTGAGGAAGATATAAGGAGGCTTATGTGTGATAGAGCGTATCGTATCACAGGGTTTGGATGCACCGGCGAAGTTTGCACCAACTCTCGAGGTGAGAAAGGGCAATGCACGGTACCGTAGAGGCTAGCAAATTGCGAAAAGGTAAGAGTGCATATAATCCATGGACTCACATTAGTCATAAAGAACTCATATACTTATTGCAAAAGTTTATTAGCCCTCGAGCAAAGCACTACTACGCATGTTCCTAGGGGGGAGGTTGGTAGGAGTTAACCATCGCGGGACCCCAATCTTCACACAATGGAGGGCAATCAGTAATAAATCATGCTCCAACTTCTTAGCATAACGAGAGACTATACGTGCATGCTTCGGGAATTACAAACCTTAGCACCAATATTCTTACTAAACAACAACCATTTACTAGTACCTCCCACATATTATCATATCTATATCACAAAACTATTGCAAGGAATCAAACATATCATATTCGGTGATGTACAAATTTTATGTAGGATTTTATGACTAACCATGTGAATGAGCAATTCCTGACATCTCTCTAAATAGATATAAGTGAAGCAAGAGAGTTTAATTCTTTCTACAAAAGATATGCCCATGCTCTAACAAATATAAGTGAAGCAAAAGAGCATTCTACAAATGGCGGTTTTCTATGTAAAGAGAAACAGGCAATCCAAACTTCAAATGATATAAGTGAAGCACATGAAGCATTCTATAAAGCCATACTCAAAAGATTTAAGTGAAGTGCGATTAGCATTCTATAAATCAACCATGGACTATCTCATACCAGCATGGTGTATAAAAGAAAAGTGAAAACTAAATGCAAAGGACGCTCCAAGATTTGCACATATAGCATGAACGAAATGAATCCGAAAACATACTGATACTTGTTGAAGAAAGATGAGATGCCTTCCAGGGCATCCCCAAGCTTAGACGCTTGAGTCTCCTTGAATATTTACTTGGGGTGCCTTGGGCATCCCCAAGCTTGAGCTCTTGCATCTTCTTCTTCTTCTTCTCACATCGAGACCTCCTCGATCTTCGAACACTTCATCCACACAAAACTCAACAGAAAGCTCGGTAAGATCCGTTAGTATAATAAAGCAAATCACTACTCTAAGTGCTGTTGCAAATCAATTCATATTTTGTTTTTGCATTGTAGCTACTGTAATATAACTTTTACATGGCTTAATCCACTGATAGAAATCGATAGTTTCATCAAAACAAGCAACAACCTGTAGTAATCTGAACATTGAACATACTTCTGGTACTCCAAAAATTCTTGCAAAAATTAGGAAAAATAAACAATTTGTATAGAAAGACAGTGCAAAAAATTTCAGAACCATTTGACGTTCCAGTAAAAAAAATGAAAAATCACGCACTACAGCCAAAGTTTCTGTCCTGCACCGCGCAAAGCAACAAGCAATGTAAACATCCTAAAGGCAAATCTTGGCACATTATTTTTATAATACAATGGAATTGTACAAGGGGATAATTATTTTAGTTGAAAGGTTCTGTAATCAAGATTCACAAAGTTTTCGTGAGCATGAACAAAGTTCATGGCTAGCTCGCACTTCAACAATGCTCGTCTTTCTCACTTTCGCTTTTCTTTTTGAAAAATTTTGAGTTCCCCTCTTTATTTTTTTGTTTATAAACTTTATAAAAGCACACAACAGAAATTAATGACTCTGTAAAACTTCCGGGTTGTCTCCCTGCAGCGCTTTCTTTAAAGCCATTAAGCTAGGTATAAAGTGCTCAAGTAGTGAATCCACTCGGATCCCAAGGTATATCAAAGCCAATTTGAATCAACAATTATTTAGCATTTAGTAGTGAGCAAAAAGTAACATATATCAAGCAATGACGAAGTCTAACTCTCTTCCTATGCATCGGCATGTCACACAAGAACAATTCATGCACGCAAAGTAAAGGCCAATACATAGCATAAGCACTTTCTTGCAATTTTATCGTGTGGGAAACATAGAGAGGTGGAGATATAGTTCCTCTCTCATAATAATTGCAAGTAGGATAAGCAAGCACATGCATATTATATCTATCAAAATCATCATGTGTAGTAGTAAAAGCNTATTTTTTTGTTTATAAACTTTATAAAAGCACACAACAGAAATTAATGACTCTGTAAAACTTCCGGGTTGTCTCCCTGCAGCGCTTTCTTTAAAGCCATTAAGCTAGGTATAAAGTGCTCAAGTAGTGAATCCACTCGGATCCCAAGGTATATCAAAGCCAATTTGAATCAACAATTATTTAGCATTTAGTAGTGAGCAAAAAGTAACATATATCAAGCAATGACGAAGTCTAACTCTCTTCCTATGCATCGGCATGTCACACAAGAACAATTCATGCACGCAAAGTAAAGGCCAATACATAGCATAAGCACTTTCTTGCAATTTTATCGTGTGGGAAACATAGAGAGGTGGAGATATAGTTCCTCTCTCATAATAATTGCAAGTAGGATAAGCAAGCACATGCATATTATATCTATCAAAATCATCATGTGTAGTAGTAAAAGCAACCCATCAATATAATCCTTAATAAGGGCAAACTTCTCCGATATAGTGTAGTTGGGAGAATTCAAGAAGATAATAGGACTATCATGCGTGGGTGCAATAGCAACAATTTCATGTTTAACATAAGGAACTATAGCAAGTTCATCTCCATAAGCATAATTCATATTGGCATCTTGGCCACAAGCATAGAAAGCATCATCAAAAAAAGGGATATTTGAAAAGAATCAACGGGATCATAACAATCATCATAGCATTCATCCTTCGGTAAGAACGAATGGACATTAAATAATGTATGAGTTGAACAGTTACTCTCATTGGAAGGTGGGCACGGGTAGCTAATCCGCTCTTCCTCCTTTTGTTCTTTGCTCTCCTCCTCATCTTTTTCATCCAATGAGCTCACAGTTTCATCAATTTCTTCTTCTATAAACTCCTGCAAAATATTAGTCTCTTCTCGGACAGCGGAGGAGTCCTCAATATATGGTTTAACATAGGCATTAGAAGCATAATTATCATAGCAATACTTAAGTATGGCAAAATTTTCAGATTTGTAAAGAGTAGCATCATACTTTACAATCAAAGAAGCAATTTCATAAGCACCTTTAAAAGCAACAAATTCTTCAATTTGTTGAACATCATAGTAATTATAAACACCCTTAGCATACGAAGATACGATTCCATTATCACTAAACTCACATTGGTAGGGAAGGTGTTTCTTAGGGTCTTGAGAACAACAAGTAAAATAATATATATTTCACATACACTTCCTTCAATTAATTGTTTAGGTTTACTTTGGCGGAGCATTCAATCCAGGTGTGGGAATCATTCCGACTTCATGTATTTGCCCTGCCCTAGCCTTTTGGGAATGTAGGTGTCTGCGAATGGAAGCTCGGCAACAGAGCAGACCGAAAGAAGTATGTACCTCATGAAGCAAGGACTAGCCAGAATCGAGGCCCGGCCCGGCTCGCGTCGTTCCAACAACTGATGGGGAGCACCCGTGAAGTTCAGGTTTTGGAGTAGAGGTCAGAGGCTAGTGTGGGTAGCCCTGTCGGAAACTAGAAAGAAGAGGCTGATGCACCTGCCCGGCGGTGGGCACTTTGTTGCTAAAGCGCATACGTTTTCTTGCTGGGTCGGTTTGTTTTTGGGGGGTGGGGCAATAAGCTTGCTTCTTCACAAGCTTATCCCCGCCCCCTTTCCTGTCCGTCCCGACCGGCAGCAGTTGGGTCTCCCCATCTCTCCTCAACAAATTCCAAGCGTAGCATTGCAAATGTTGAATTTGATCCAATAAAAGTTTCCCTTTTCAGATATGCGGTGTCGCACATAACAAGCATGATCATCTAAAGATTTGCCCTCAACTAAGCTAGTTGGGATTTCAGCCCGAGCACATAGGGATCAAAGATGATCCAAGTAAAAAGCTTCTGTAGTGTGATAGATTTTGAGTGGTTCTTCAACCATTGGTTCAGTAGGTACCACTATTTTTTTTGGTATTTTGCGTTTCCTACCCATAACTAAAGATAGAAAACAATTTAGAACAGAAAATAAAAACTACTTAGTGATAAAGCAAACAAGCACACATGAGAATATTCACCCCACGCTATAACTCCCCGGCAACGGCGCCAGAAAAAGGTCTTGATAACCCACAAGTATAGGGGATCAATTGTAGCCTCTTTCGACAAGTAAGAGTGTCGAACCCAACGAGGAGCTAAATGTAGAACGAATATTCCCTCAAGTTCTGTCGACCACCGATACAACTCGACGCATGCTTGACGTTCGCTTTACCTAGAACAAGTATAAAACTAGAAGTACTTTGTGGGTATAACGAGATAGGTTTGCAAGAATATAAAGAGCACGTAAATACTAAGAAGACTAGGCCCGTAAGGGATTCATTTACCTGTTTTTTTGGAAAAAAATTACCGCTGTTTGGAGCATGACGCGTGTACATTGTAGTTCTTTGGGTGTGATTTTTTTTCTCTGGTTGGGTCTTTTAAACACATTCGATTTGACGTCGTGGTTGCCAGTTCTTGTCTCCTGACGCGTGTGCTGCATGTTCTACCAGAGAGTTCCTTATTTTTTTTACTGGTCTACACATTCAATTTTACGTGGCGCTTCCAGCTTCGCGTGGGTTGGTTCCCGCTCCACGCGGCCCTCACGAGCCATGCATGTAGCCACGTCCGACCCTCAGGTCGTTGACTACAATTCTTCCGATTGACACGTCGTGAATTTAGGTCAGTGCTGGTTCTTTTGGGCTTTTCCAGTCGAATCCGTTTGTATGTTTCTTTTGGGCCGCCTATAAATGCTTGGCTCCTGGTCCTCTCACCCCTCACCCCCTATCTCTCTATTGTTTGCGATCTTTCCGAAGAAATCACCACAGCCTTACCTCCTAGCTTTGCAGCCAGGGAACCCGCCATCAAGACGGAGAGCACCACTCCCCGTGTCACGTCCCCACCGCTAATATCCTTGTCTCCATCCGCTGAGGAGCCGACGGACGACTTGGCGGCAGTCCCATGGCGACTGGGCTCCCCATCACTCGACGAGGTTGAGAGAGAGCGTTGTCTCCCCAACAATCTCCCAACAGCACCAGCGGCCCGCCGGTCCTGAAATTCGACATCTCGACCTGCAACCGGCAGTCCGCCGGCCCCAATGATGTGGGTTCCGTCTGTTCTTCCTCTACCTGGTTGCGTCCTTCCGCTTCGACCTCGGCTGTCTTGCACACGAGGAGCACAATTGGAGAACGAACGAAGTGGATGCGGAGAGGCCAGCAAGGAGCGCGCCCGGAGAGACATAGGGCAGGTTTTTTCATCCTCAAACCATACATTATGCATGTGAGCACGTCTTATTTTTTCACGTGTTTGTTACACGTTAGAGGTTTGAAAATCTGGATGTCTTAGTTATCCCTGCACTCGACACTCGTGCACCTAATGCATAAGGATTAGGGCATTCAGCCATTGTTCTAGATTGTTGGATCACCTTGGAATTATCCATACATGGTCTTGTTTGAAGCAAGAAATTTTCCCCAATGCTTATCAGGCCACTGTTCTGGGCAGTTGAATTTTTACCTTGGAGTGACAAAAATATACTTTCAATTAGACAAATTTCCCAGCAGTAGATTTTGTTCAGTTCTATATGAGGCCATTGTATATCAGTTATCCATCACACTCAATATTTAACTTGGAACTCTAAAATTTTCCTTACGATTCTCCATTTGAGCCTGTAATTGTGCCATATTGCTATGAATGTCAGTGAGACTTGAAGCAACTGGTGCTCCACTATGCACTCCCTTCGGTAAACTACTTTTCTTCTTATGTTGCTTTTTGTTGCCATGAAGGTTCTGATAAAGTACAAGGACATGTTGTTGGTACTGGTGCATTTCTGGGTCAAGTGTTTGGCCTTGGTCCAAAGCCTTGGTCGAGTGCTTGGTCTTCCATTTCAACTAAAATGGCTTTGTTATGTTCATAATCACATGATTGGAGCAGAATGAATTATATTCAGCTAGTCACTTTGGTCCTCATGTGGAGCTTTACATACTTGACTTTAAATGGCAGGTACCCTAGGGCGACAGTGCATGTGTTTTTTTTGTCTGGGAAGTGTCTTACTTTGAAACAAACTATCAGTGATGATTCTATGAGTACATCGGAACACAACTTATTATTTCTCAGTTTCAACTGTGCATGTTATGATTCCAGTTTGCATTTTCCTTGGACACTAGCACATAATTTATATTTTGGGAAATCACTTATTAGGAATATTGTTATTGTTAATTCAATTTACATAGCTTCTTCAGTGCAGGGTTACAACTTTGTTCTTCTTGGGAAGTTGCAAACTGGGAAGTGGAATATGTACCGATAGGTTATTTATATGTTAGTATAAACTGCAAATTTCTAATACTGTTGCTCACGATTGTTTCTATAAGCTTGCAGATCTGCAAAATCACCTCTGTATTTGATCAACAGATTTGCTGCTATGCTAGATATTGGAATGATACTTGACACTTTTGTGTAAGAATACTTGCAATCTCTTGGACAAGTGAACTTCTGTATTCATCTCAGTTTGTTCATATAATTGTACTACCTATCACTACAAAAAAAGGCACATCCGTGACATTTTGGGCCGAACGAATTTTTTCTGTCATACTTATGACACCTCTATGACGATAATTGTGACAAAACCCGGTATCATCATAGATGTGGTGGGCTCCTACTTCTATGACAAAAAATCATGACAGAAAATGGGCTTTTTGTCCTGGGCGGGCCGGAGACGCAGCTGCATGACATTCTTTGGGCCGTCTGCTATGTCTTGAGCTTGCGTTGGTTTTCCCCGAAGAGGAGAGGATGACGCAGCAGAGTAGCGTAAGTATTTCCCTCAGTTTTTGAGAACCAAGGTATCAATCCAGTAGGAGGCCACACGCAAGTCCCTCGTACCTACACAAAACAAATAGCTCAACGCAACCAACACTATTAGGGGTTGTCAATCCCTTCACAGTCACTTACGAGAGTGAGATCTGATAGAGATGATAGATAATTTTTTTTGTATTTTTGGTATAAAGATGCAAAGTAAAATAAAAGGCAAAGTAAAAAGCAAAGCAATAATAAAGTGATGGAAGATTGATATGATAGAGAATAGACCCGGGGGCCATAGATTTCACTAGTGGCTTCTCTCAAGAGCATAAGTATTTTACGGTGGGTGAACGAATTACTGTTGAGCAATTGACAGAATTGAGCATAGTTATGAGAGTATCTAGGTATGATCATGTATATAGGCATCACGTACGAGACAAGTAGACCGACTCCTGCCTGCATCTACTACTATTACTCCACTCATCGACCGCTATCCAGCATGCATCTAGAGTATTAAGTTAATGAAAACAGAGTAACGCCTTAAGCAAGATGACATGATGTAGAGGGATAAATTCACGCAATATGATAAAAACCCCATCTTGCTATCCTCGATGTCAACAATACAATACGAGCCTTGCTGCCCCTTCTGTCACTAGGAAAGGACACCGCAAGATTGAACCCAAAGCTAAGCACTTCTCCCATTGCAAGAACTACCAATCTAGTTGGCCAAACCAAACGAATAATTCGAAGAGACTTGCAAAGATAACCAATCATACATAAAAGAATTCAGAGAAGATTCAAATATTGCTCATAGATAATCTTGATCATAAACCCACAATTCATTGATCTCAACAAACACACCGCAAAAAGAAGATTGCATCGAATAGATCTCCACAAGAGAGGGGGAGAACATTATATTGAGATCGAAAAAGAGAGAAGAAGCCATCTAGCTACAAACTATGGACCCGAAGGTCTGAAGTAAACTACTCACACTTCATAAGAGAGGCTATGATGATGTAGAAGCCCTCCGTGGTGGATTCCCCTTCCGGCGGAGCTCCGGAACAGGCCCCAAGATGGGACCTCGTGGATACAGATAGTTGCGGAGGTGGAATTAGGTTTTTGGCTCCGTATCTGATCATTCGGGGGTACATAGGTATATATAGGAGGAAGAAGTACGTCGGTGGAGCAACAGGGGCCCCACGAGGGTGGAGGGCGCGCCTGGGGAGGGGGGGGGGGAGGGCGCGCCCCCGACCTCGTGCCTTCCCTGTTGGTTGCTTGACGTAGGGTCCAAGTCTCCTGGATCATGTTCGGTGAGAAAATCACGTTCCCGAAGGTTTCATTCCGTTTGGACTCCGTTTGATATTCCGTTTCTTCGAAACTCTGAAATAGGCAAAAAACAGCAAATCTGGGCTGGGCCTCCGGTTAATAGGTTAGTCCCAAAAGTAATATAAAAGTGTAAAATAAAGCCCAATATGGTCCAAAACAATAGATAATATAGCATGGAGCAATCAAAAATTATAGATACGTTGGAGACGTATCAGGCATCCCCAAGCTTAATTCCTGCTCGTCCTCGAGTAGGTAAATGATAAAAAGAGAATTTTCAATGTGGAGTGCTACTTGGCATAATTTCAATGTAATTCTTCTCAATTGTGGTATGAATATTCTGATTCGAAAGATTCAAGACAAAAGTTTAATATTGACATAAAAATAATAATACTTCAAGCATACTAACAAAGCAATCATGTCTTCTCAAAATAACATGGCCAAAGAAAGTTATCCCTACAAAATCATATAGTCTGGCTATGCTCTATCTTCACCACACAAAGTATTTAAATCAGCACAACCCCGATGACAAGCCAAGCAATTGTTTCATACTTTTGACATTCTCAAAACTTTTTCAATCTTCACGCAATACATGAGCGTGAGCCATGGATATAGCACTATATGTGGAATAGAATGGTGGTTGTGGAGAAGATAAAAAGGGATAAGATAGTCTCACATCAACTAGGCGTATTAACGGGCTATGGAGATGCCCATCAATAGATATCAATGTGAGTGAGTAGGGATTGCCATGCAACGGATGCACTAGAGCTATAAGTATATGAAAGCTCAACAAAAGAAACTAAGTGGGTGTGCATCCAACTCGTTTGCTCACGAAGACCTAGGGAAATTTGAGGAAGCCCATCATTGGAATATACAAGCCAAGTTTTATAATGAAAAATTCCCACTAGTATATGAAAGTGACAAAATGAGAGACTCTCTATTCTGAAGATCATGGTGCTACTTTGAAGCACAAGTGTGGTAAAAGGATAGTAACATTGTCCCTTCTCTCTTTTTCTCTCTTTTTTTAATTTTTTTATTTGGGCCTTTTCTCCATTTTTATGGCCTCTTTTCTCTTTTTTTCGTCCGGAGTCTCATCCCGACTTGTGGCGGAATCATAGTCTCCATCATCCTTTCCTCACTTGGGACAATGCTCTAAAAATGATGATCATCACACTTTTATTTACTTACAACTCAACATTTACAACTCGATACTAAGAACAAAATATGACTCTATGTGTATGCCTCCGACGGTGTACCGGGATATGCAATGATTCATGAGTGACATGTATGAAAGAATTATGAATGGTGGCTTTGCCACAAATACGATGTCAACTATATGATCATGCTAAGCAATATGACAATGATGGAGCGTGTCATGATAAACGGAATGGTGGAAAGTTGCATGGCAATATATCTCGGAATGGCTATGGAAATGCCATAATAGGTAGGTATGGTGGCTGTTTTGAGGAAGGTATATGGTGGGTATATGATACCGGCGAAAAGTGCGCGGTATTAGAAAGGCTAGCAATGGTGGAAGGGTGAGAAAAGTGTGTATAATCCATGGACTCAATATTAGTCATAAATAACTCATATACTTATTGCAAAAATCTACAAGTTATCAAAGCAAAGTATTATGCGCATGCTCCTAGTGGGATAGATTGGTAGGAAAAGACCATCGCTCGTCCCCGACCGCCACTCATAAGGAAGACAATCAATAAATAGGTCATGCTCCGACTTCATCACATAACGGTTCACCATACGTGCATGCTACGGGAATCACAAACTTTAACACAAGTATTTCTTAAATTCACAACTACTCAACTATCATGACTATAATATTACTACCTCCATATTTCAAAACAATTATCAAGCATCAAACTTTTCTTAGTATTCAACGCACTCAAAAGAAAGTTTTACAAATCTTGAATACCAAGCATATTATTATTATAAGCAAATTACCATGCTATTTAAGACTCTCGAAATAATGTAAGTCAAGTATGAGAGACCAATAGTTTCTATAAAACAAATCCACCACCATGCTCTAAAAGATATAAGTGAAGCACTAGAGCAAAACTATATAGCTCAAAAGATATAAGTGAAGTACATAGAGTATTCTATCAAATTCCAATTCATGTATGGCTCTCTCAAAAGGTGTGTACAACAAGGATGATTGTGGTAAACTAAAAAACAAAGACTCAAATCATACAAGACGCTCCAAGCAAAACACATATCATGTGCTGAATAAAAATATAGCTCCAAGTAAAGTTACCGATGGAAGTAGACGAAAGAGGGGATGCCTTCAGGGGGCATCCACAAGCTTTGAATTTTTGTTGTTCTTGGATTATCTTGGGGGTGCCATGGGCATCCCCAAGATTAGGCTCTTGCCACTCCTTGTTCCATAATCCATCAAAAAAATTCACCCAAAACTTTAAAACTTCACAACACAAAACTCAACAGAAATCTCGTGAGCTCCGTTAGCGAAAGAAAACAAAAGACCACTTCAAGTTACTGTAATGAACTCATTCTTTATTTATATTGGTGTTAAACCTACTGCATTCCAACTTCTCTATGGATTATAAACTATTTTACTAGCCATAGATTCATCAAAATAAGCAAACAACACACGAAAAACAGAATCTGTCAAAAACAGAACAGTCTGTAGTAATCTGTAACTAACGCACACTTATGGTACTCCAAAAATTCAGACAAAATAGGAAGACCTAGGAAATTTGTTTATTGATCAGAATAAATTGGAATCACTATTTTATCACGTTCTGGTAATTGTTAACAATTGTTTTCGTGAACCGAAAGTTTCTGGAAATTACAGCAAGATCAAATAACTATCATCCAAGAAGATCCTATAGGTTTAACTTGGCACAAACACTAATTAAAACATAAAGCCACATATAAATAGAGGTTAGATGGATTATTTATTCCTAAACAGAAACAAAAACAAAAAAACTAAAAATAAAATTGGGTTGCCTCCCGACAAGCGCTATCGTTTAACGCCCCTAGCTAGGCATAAAAGCAAGGATAGATCTTAGGTATTGCCATCTTTGGTTTTTGGGAAGAAGAGAGCAAACTTGCTATCTATGGAATTAATCCTTCTATTTTGGCAAAGTACATGGCCATTAATGGTAGAAGAAAGATTAAGTATGCTGCGGAAATTGGCATCTAGGCTAGCTTTTATCTCTTTGATAGATTCGTTTTGGTAGGAAAGCAAAAGAGATGTAATTTCAAATTTCTCATTAACGGGATGCCCAAATATAGTTTTCATCTTTTCATAGGTATCTATGGGGTCCCATTCAAGAAAACCCTCTTCAAAAATAGAATCCAAGACTTGTTTGAACAAAGCGGGCAACCCAACATAAAAGCTTTTTAAGTAAACCTCAATTTGGTATTGAGGTACATAGCTAGCACGGATCCTTAATAGCCTATCCCAAGCATATTTCAAAGAATCATCAAGTAAATAACGAAGTATTCCAGAATCTTCTTCAAAATTGCTAAGGTTTTCATTGATAATTCCGGCAGGTTTTTCCATAGTATTTTTATTTATGAGTTTAAATAAGATAGCAGGATTGTCTAAAACGCTGGAACTCGGGAGAGAACCCCCAAATCTTTTTGGTTCCGACATGGCGAGGGAAAAGCGAGCGAAAAGAGGAAAACGGAAAAGAGAGGGCGGATAAAACAGCAAGGGTGAAGTGGGGGAGAGGAAAACGAGAGGCAAATGGCAAATAATGTAATGCGAGAGATAAGGGATTGTGATGGGTACTTGGTATGTTGACTTTTGCGTAGACTCCCCGGCAACGGCGCCCGAAATCCTTCTTGCTATGTCTTGAGGTTGCGTTGGTTTTCCCCGAAGAGGAGAGGATGATGCAGCAGAGTAGCGTAAGTATTTCCCTCAGTTTTTTAGAACCAAGGTATCAATCCAGTAGGAGGACGCGCAAGTCCCTCGTACCTACACAAAACAAATAGCTCAACGCAACCAACGCGATTAGGGGTTCTCAATCCCTTCACGGTCACTTACGAGAGTGAGATCTGATAGAGATGATAGATACTTTTTTTGTATTTTTGGTATAAAGATGCAAAGTAAAATAAAAAGCAAAGTAAAAAAGCAAAGCAATAATAAAGTGATGGAAGATTGATATGATAGAGAATAGACCCGGGGGCCATAGATTTCACTAGTGGCTTCTCTCAAGAGCATAAGTATTTTACGGTGGGTGAACGAATTACTGTTGAGCAATTGACAGAATTGAGCATAGTTATGAGAGTATCTAGGTATGATCATGTATATAGGCATCATGTCTAAGACAAGTAGACTGACTCCTACCTGCATCTACTACTATTACTCCACTCATCGACCGCTATCCAGCATGCATCTAGAGTATTAAGTTAATGAAAACAGAGTAACGCCTTAAGCAAGATGACATGATGTAGAGGGATAAATTCATGCAATATGATAAAACCCCATCTTGTTATCCTTGATGGCAACAATACAATACGTGCCTTGCTGCCCCTTCTGTCACTGGGAAAGGACACCGCAAGATTGAACCCAAAGCTAAGCACTTCTCCCATTGCAAGAACTACCAATCTAGTTGGCCAAACCAAACGGATAATTCGAAGAGACTTGCAAAGATAACCAATCATACATAAAAGAATTCAGAGAAGATTCAAATATTGCTCATAAACCCACAATTCATCGATCTCAACAAACACACCGCAAAAAGAAGATTACACCGAATAGATCTCCACGAGAGAGGGGGAGAACATTGTATTGAGATCCAAAAAGAGAGAAGAAGCCATCTTGCTACTAACTATGGACCCGAAGGTCTGAAGTAAACTACTCACACTTCATCGGAGAGGCTATGATGATGTAGAAGCCCTCCGTGGTGGATTCCCCTTCCGGCGGAGCTCCGGAACAGGCCCCAAGATGGGATCTCGTGGATACAGAAAGTTGCGACGGTGGAATTAGGTTTTTGGCTCCGTATCTGAACGATTCGGGGGTACGTAGGTATATATAGGAGGAAGAAGTACGTCAGTGGAGCAACAGGGGGCCCATGAGGGTGGAGGACGCGCCTGGGGAGGGGGGGGGGAGGGCGCGCCCCCCGACCTCGTGCCTTCCCTGTTGGTTGCTTGACGTAGGGTCCAAGTCTCCTGGATCATGTTCGGTGAGAAAATCACGTTCCCGAAGGTTTCATTCCGTTTGGACTCCATTTGATATTCCGTTTCTTCGAAACTCTGAAATAGGCAAAAAAACAGCAAATCTGGGCTGGGCCTCCGGTCAATAGGTTAGTCCCAAAAGTAATATAAAGGTGTAAAATAAAGCCCAATATGGTCCAAAACAATATATAATATAGCATGGAGCAATCAAAAATTATAGATACGTTGGAGACGTATCAGGCATCCCCAAGCTTAATTCCTGCTCGTCCACGAGTAGGTAAATGATAAAAGTGAATTTTTGATGCGGAGTGCTACTTGGCATAATTTCAATGTAATTCTAATTAATTGTGGTATGAATATTCAGATTCGAAAGATTCAAGACAAAAGTTTAATATTGACATAAAAATAATAATACTTCAAGCATACTAACAAAGCAATCATGTCTTCTCAAAATAACATGGCCAAAGAAAGTTATCCCTACAAAATCTTATAGTCTGGCAATGCTCTATCTTCACCACACAAAGTATTTAAATCATGCACAACCCCGATGACAAGCCAAGCAATTGTTTCATACTTTTGACATTCTCAAA
>LR880968.1:804106912-804124588 GCA_904067115.1 Aegilops sharonensis | reverse complement strand
CTCCTATCGGGATTGTCGGCGCATCGGGCGGCTTTGCTGGTCTTGTTTTATTACTGTCGAAATGTCTTGTAGCCGGGATTCCGAGACTGATCGGGTCTTCCCGGGGAGAAGGAATATCCTTCGTTGATCGCGAGAGCTTATCATGGGCTAAGTTGGGACACCCCTGCAGGGTATAAACTTTCGAGAGCCGTGCCCGCGGTTATGTGGCAGATGGGAATTTGTTAATATCCGGTTGTAGTAAACTTGAAGTAAACTCTTCTAAAATACACCAACCGTGTGCGTAACCGTGAGTGTCTCTTTTCGGGGTTGATCGAGAGGAGAACACGGTTTCTGGGTTATGTCTGACGTAAGTAGGAGTTCAGGATCACTTCTTGATCATTACTAGTTGACGACTGTTCCTTTGTTTCTCTTCTCGCTCTCATTTGCGTATGTTAGCCACCATATATGCTTAGTCGCTGCTGCAACCTCACCACTTTACCCCTTCCTTACCCATTAAGCTTTGCTAGTCTTGATACCCATGGTAATGGGATTGCTGAGTCCTCGTGGCTCACAGATTACTACACCACCAGTTGCAGGTACAGGTTTGCGATGATCATGACACGAGAGCGATGTTTGCTTGCTTTGGAGTTCTTCTTCTGCTTCTTCTTCAATCAGGGGATAGGTTCCAGGTCGGCAGCCTGGGCTAGCAGGGTGGATATTGTTTGAGTTTCTGTTTATGTTTCATCCGTAGTCGGATGTTGTTCTTGTATAATGTTGATGTATTCTTGTGGCATTCGTGCCTTATGTATGTATCCCTATGTATTATGTAATGTTGATGTAATGATATCCACCTTGCAAAAGCGTCTTCAAGATGCGCTTCTATCCTTGGTGGGACCTTCGAGTTCCTTTAGGATAGGGTCGCATCTTGGGCGTGACAGTAGCGCTCCAACACAAGTCCGTTTCGTCCGTTTTGCGGTACGCCACACCCCTCCCGATCGGCAGGACCCCCGTTTCGACTGTAGGAGGTCCGTTTCCTCCGCTTTGCGGTACGCCAAACCCCTCCCGATGAAAAGGATCCCGTTTTACGTGGCTAGTCGAACAGAAGGCCGTTTCCTTCGTTCTACGGTACGCCATGCCTCATTTCCATCGCATGTTCCGTCCAAGCCGGTTGGCTCCCACGCGTTCCGTTGCCTCCCGATGAACACGACGCATTCCATTGCCTCCCAATGAACACGACACATTCTGTTGCCTCCCCATGAACACGACGATGACGCTGTTTCTCCGTTCCGACCCAGCCATGTACACGAGCCCTGGCCATACGTATGCGCGAGTAGGCGTTCAAGACCCCGCCCATACGTACGTACGTGGCCATATTTTCTTTCTTGCACCCTGGCTGTTGTACGTACATGTACATGCTACAGGCGTGCCTCTACTACGACACGTGCGCGCCTCTACTACGACACGTGCGTGCCTCTACATCCACCATTATGTACGTACACGTTCACGACCAGAATGAAAATGCTACGTACGCATCGACCAGGTGGGTCCCGACTGTGAGGCACTTCCTTGCATGCGAAAATGTAGCTGCAGGGTCCCAGCAGTCAGGGGGCGAATTGTTTTTTTTGCCTGGACGCACTTCCTTGCGTGCGAAGATGTAGCTGGTGGGTCCCAACAGTCAGGGGGGCGAATCAATTTTTTTTGCCCAGACACACTTCCTTGCGTGCGAAGATGTAGCTGTGGGTCCCAGCAGTCAGGGGAAACATTTTTTTGCGAAATACAGTGGCCCGTCCGGTGGGTCCCAGCTGTCAGGTGGAGGAATCATTATTTTCCGAGTAATAAGGACGCACTTCCTTGCTGCGGCCGTGGACCCAGCTGTCAGCCTCTCCACGTACAGTCCATGTCCGATGGAAGTCGTTCCTTGACCACATTGACCATGCTGCACCGAGAGCACCACGGCGGTGGACGACGGCGAGGCCTAGGAAGTGGACGACGCGGAGCCGGGGAAGGCGCGACAGTGGAAGCCCGCGCGGAGAGGAGTACGAGGGTTCACTGGTTCGGCTGCGGTGTGAGGCTGCCGTCGCCGCAGGGCCTGGCCAGCGGTGGGAATAGTAGGGGCGGTGAGGCCTCCGTGGCAGCACAACCGGCCACGGGAGGCAGGAGCATGTGACACAACCGGCGCTGCTTTGGGCGGCTGGAGCAAGAATACCAAAGGTTGAGGAAGCACTATGGCCGTGGGATGGATATCGTACGGTCACTGGAGCTAGAATCATTCATATTGACTAAGTTGACAAAGACCTCCGTCCCCGTCAACTTAGTTGGCCCACAAGTCATCCTCCCACTATCGTGGGTCCCAGCTAGCAGGGCGGCATTCATTTTTTTGTGCGTAATAAGGAGGCACTTCCTTGCGTGCGAAGATATAGCTGGTGGGTCCGACATGTCAGCGGGGGCACGTTTTTTTCGTGAAATACAGAGGCCCTTCCGGTGGTCTCCAGCTGTCAGGTGGAGGAATCATTATTTTGCGCGTAATAAGGAGGCATTTCCTTGTGTGCGGCCGTGGACCCAGCTGTCAGCCTCTCCACGTACAGTCCACGTCCGATGGATGTTGTTCGTTGAACACGTTGACCAGGCCGCGCCGAGAGCACCATGGCGGTGGAGGCCTAGGAAGGGAACGACATGGAGCCGGGGAAGACTCGACAATGGTTGCCACGCGGTGGGGATTACGAGGGTTTACTGGTCCGGCTACCGTCGCCGGAAAATAACAGGAGGTGTGGGTGAGTAGAGGAATGTCCTGGCCAACAATGAAGGAGGGTGCGGCGGTGCGGCCTCTGCAGCAGCACAGCCGGCCACGGGAGGCGGGAGCAGGCAGTCCCACCGGAGCTGGTTTGGGCGGCTGGAGCATGATGATCAGATATTGAAGAAGCCGCACGGCCGTTGGATTAACATCCAACGGTCACTGCTGCTAGAATCATTTGTGGACTAAGTTGACAAAGCCAAAGTACACGTCAACCTAGTAGACCCACAAGTCAGCCTCCAAATCTGTCCCAAACAGCATACAGCCCGAAATTTCTAGCCAGATTCAAATTAATTTTAAATCTAAATATACCTTAATTTAAATTCAATGAAATTTTACCCACACAAAAACAATGAAATTTAAAGTATCAAAATCCGAAAGAAAACAGTATTTCGGAACTAATTGCCTGTTTGTTGTATTTTTTCATTTTACAGCCCATTTATTATTACTTATAGCCCATTTCTTATTACTTATAGCCCATTTTCTGGGCAAAATGCATCCCTCCTCGTCTTGAAAGATTTCCGGCCCAGAAGGGCGCAGAAAAGCAAGTAGGCCTACGTTGGTTATTCTGCAAAAAACAAAATAGCTGGCTAGCCATTTTCAGAAAGAAAAAAAAACAAACTGGGCTGGTCATGTGCTAAACATATGAAATAAAAGCCTGGGCTAGACGAGCCACGGGTCCCGCATAACCCAGTTGATACCCTTCTCCGTCCCGAAAAAACAAAATTACTGCACGCGCTCTGCTGGGTCCCTACTGTCTTCCTCACCATGTACAGTCATCTCCTTATTCCTCTTAGTTGTTGACCATGTTGACAACACCGGAGGGCGGCGCCGCGGCGAGCGAACCAAGGCGGAGGACGATGGTGAGGCCTCGGACGGGAACGAACAGGAGCCGGGGAAGATGCGCAGAGTTTTAGGGCGTGATGTGGTCTCGATGCGTGCGCGGCACCACAGCCAGCCGAGGGGGGGGGGGGGGGTGGGGGGGGGGTTTTGTGGGGGTGGGGGTGGGGCCGCGCCGGGGCGCCACCCCCCGGGGGGGGGGGGGGGTGGGGGGGGGGTTTTGTGGGGGTGGGGGTGGGGCCGCGCCGGGGCGCCACCCCCCGGGGGGGGGGGGGGGTGGGGGGGGGGTTTTGTGGGGGTGGGGGTGGGGCCGCGCCGGGGCGCCACCCCCCGGGGGGGGGGGGGGGTGGGGGGGGGGTTTTGTGGGGGTGGGGGTGGGGCCGCGCCGGGGCGCCACCCCCCGGGGGGGGGGGGGGGTGGGGGGGGGGTTTTGTGGGGGTGGGGGTGGGGCCGCGCCGGGGCGCCACCCCCCGGGGGGGGGGGGGGGTGGGGGGGGGGTTTTGTGGGGGTGGGGGTGGGGCCGCGCCGGGGCGCCACCCCCCGGGGGGGGGGGGGGGTGGGGGGGGGGTTTTGTGGGGGTGGGGGTGGGGCCGCGCCGGGGCGCCACCCCCCGGGGGGGGGGGGGGGTGGGGGGGGGGTTTTGTGGGGGTGGGGGTGGGGCCGCGCCGGGGCGCCACCCCCCGGGGGGGGGGGGGGCAAAGGCAGGCGGTCCCGCCGGGGCTGGTTTGCACTACAAAAAAAATACATTTCCGTGATGATACGTGTTTGTCACAGTAGGTCGCGTTTTTTGTGATGCATGTACATCCATGACGATTTTATGACAGAATCAAGATAGTCATACCTGTGCTGTCGTAGAAGTGTTCCATGACATTACCAAAATTATCATCACGGAAGTGTCCACTTCCATGACGATAAATCGCGCGCCACAGAAGTGCTTTCGTCAAGGGTGACCGACACGTGGCATCCACTGTAAGGGAACATCGTTAAGCTATCGGGTCGGGTTTTGGATCCGATAACCCGTTAACAGCCCCGACCAATGGGGATTTTCCACGTGTAAAATCATCATTGGCTGGAGGAAACACGTGTCGGCTCATCGTTGGGACAGATGTCATCCACTCATTGGACAGAAGGCGCCTATGATACGTCGACACGTGGCACGACCCATCAAGTTTAAATGGGCCGGCCACCTAAAGGCCCACAAGATTTTGCGGAACATAATGGGCCGGCCCAGCTAAAGGCCCACGAGATTTTGTGGACCATAATGGGCTGGCCCAGCTAAAGGCCCACAAGATTTCGCGGGCCATAATGGACCGGCCTAGGTAAAGGCCCACAAGATTTGTGTGTGCCATAATGGGCTGGCCCAGGTAAAGGCCCACAAAATTCTTGCGGATCATAATGGGCCGGCCCAGCTAAAGGCCCACGAGATTTTGCCGACATTAATGGGCCGACCTAGCTGTAGGCCCACAAGATTTTGAGGACACTAGTAGGCCGGCCCATTAACTGGCTGCCATGTTTTGGGCCAAATGCCGACCCATATTTGATCCGGTCCATTAATGGCCTGCCACGTTCCGGGCCTAATAATGGCCCATATGAGACCCGGCCCGTTAAAAGCCTCCCACGTTCTAGGCCAAATCACAGCCCAGATCAGGTCCGGCCCTTTAAGAGGCTTTGGGCTTAATTATGGCCCATATCAGATTCGGCCCGTTAACTGGACGCTATGCTTTTGGGCGCACTTGCTAAAGGCCCATTTAGTAATTCGGCCTGATATTAGTTTCGGCCTGTTAAGGGCCCGTTTAACATTTCGGCCCTATATTAATTTCGGCCTGTTAAAAGCCCGTTATATAGTTGGGCCTAACTACGGCCAAGGTTTGCATCCGGCCTGCTCGCAACCGATATCTGATTGGGCCAAACAAGGACCGAGACAACTTTGGCCTGTTAAAAGCTCGTGATTTGATTCACACAATCATGGGTCGGGGTCCATTTCGGGCTGCTGCCAGCCCGTGAGCTATTCGGCATGTTTCAGGCCCAACCTACTTCTCAGCCTCCTAAAAGCCCATTGAGTTTTCTTGCGAAAAGAGGGCCAGGGGTTACTCGGCCTATTAAAGGCCCGGATCTACTAGTGGGCCAATTTGACAGGGCTCATGATGCGGATCATACATCGTGATTGCATGACGGCCCAATTATGTACCGTAATTTTACGGTTTGGCCGGTTTCCTACGAAGATAGGATATATATACAGTAAAATAACTGCAGCATCGTGATTAAGAAAAAACCTAGACTATACAATAAAGAAATTGCGGCATATTACATCCACTGGGCATCAAAGTTCGCCACTATGATAACAAAGCACAAGCAGACAGCAGATTACATACACTGGGCATCAAAGATTGCCACCAGTGCAAATAAACATGCCGACAAAATAATATACAAAACCGACATCACTTCAATAGAGTTCAAGAAAGGTTAGCCCTGCTGGCGAGCTGCAGCGCAAGCACCTGAGCAAGATGATGATACTGTGCTTGTTCAACACTTATATCTTCCTCACTCTGAAAGATAAACAAGCAGACAGATGACATGTTTTGCACATAAAAGTATCAGTGCTGACAATTCATCACATTTCTTACTGTCGAATAAAGTGACACAGTTTAAAATTGCATTAACACAATATGGTATTGTTCAGGTCAAGACATGGCAGGAAATGACGAGTTGGCAGCTTCACGACACCACTGGATTACAGATAAAGAACTCATAAGTATCAATGGTTAGTGTGCTGTCAATTTATCCCATTTCACATGGGCAAATAAAGAGACGGTTTAAATAATAGTAGAATGATATGACATTGTTCATAGTTAAGACATTGCAAAATATGACATTGTGCTGTAGTGGGTAGGTTCACCACACCACTGGATTACGGATGAAGAACAGAAGCATACATGAAGTGCAAAAGAAGATCACTTGCTCTGTATAGTTTAATTTACATGGTATGAAGAAGGAACTTGGTTGTATAACTGAAAACTTAAATTGAGAAGGACAAACTTTTGTTTATGAACTACATAATAAACTTTAAACATGCAATTTGATGCAAACACCAAAAATAAACAGTTGTTGCAGTCATGCCTAACCAAATATACACAACAAAGTTTGAAGGCTTGAGAAGGACAAACTTACATTACTGGTGAAGACAGGCTCTATAAAGCCCTTGTCCATGCTGATGGGGGGCAATTCAAGAAGTTTACCACATAATCTTCTTCATAAGCATTGCCTTTATTCTACATTTTGTTAAGAGTAAATATAGATGTGATAATGTACGAAAAAATGGAGAATATTTAAGATAAGATGAAGAGTGATGCTACATAACCAAGTAGCTATAAATGTATGTGCAGCGATACAGGAAAAAGGCATAGCCAAGAGCAATGCACAGCTAAACTTCTTCAGTACCAACCTTATGGTAAGAGTAGACATAGATCTGATGTGTAGAAAATGGAGGGCAAAGGAAAATAAGCTGCAGAGTGATGGTACATGAACAACTACCTGTCAATATAAGTACACTGATAAAGGATAGCATGTACTTACAAGAACAATGCAGAGCTAAAAAAATTCATTGGCATTGGATATATTCTACACTAGTGTAACCATTCATACAGATCAGATAATTTGGAGCGAACAATTGATAAGCAAGCTATCATGCATACTGCTGTCACATAATGAACCAGGTATGTATGCAAGTACAGTGATACAGGACAACAGGTACTAACAAGAGCAAAGCAGCGGCCAACATATTTGCGATATCCTGTCGTTCTTTTCAAACCGGAATTCTTCTTCGAGCAGATTTCCTGCAAAAAAGATCCATAAGGCACATGCGGAAAAGTAGAAGTTCAAATTGTCATGTGATTTCATAGACAGTACCTCATCCTGGGAAACGAGACCAGTGCACAACAAGGTTTTTCCATTCAATGTCTTCTAAATTTAGCACATGAGACTTCACCGGAAATTCGTTTATAGACTTGCCATCAAAGTGTGATTTCCTCAGGTAACACCGATACTGCTGCAATGCTTCCTTGAAAAGCACAAGCAAGCTTTGCTCGTCATGACTATCCAGATTGACCCTCGCCTAGTTACAATAATGTAATGTAAATCATTGATGTGTTCAATCAACAGAAAATAGGAAAATAATAACCATGAATAATAGCACTTACTCGTAAGTTGGATAGGAAGATGTGAAAATGGTGTTTGTCTTCACAATAATCTTCCCATGATGGGAATATATGCACGTAGTCCCTAACAACATTGAAAGCATTGTCTTTTAAACTGGGAATAAATGGAAAGGGGTTCCAATCTGTAGGAATTGGCCGTCTCTGCAGTTGGGATAGGTCTTCGGCCGGTTGAAAGGATCGATATAGTTGACTAGAGGGGGGGGGGGTGAATAGGCAACTAACAATTTTTAGCTTTTCTTGACCAAATTAAACTTTGCAACAAAGTAAGTTGTCTAGATATGCAACTAGGTGGACAACCTATATGATGCAATCAACACATGCACACGAGCAAGCAAAGATAGAAACACAAATAAGCTTGCACAAGTAAAGGGATAGGATAACCAAGAGTGGAGCCGGTGGAGACGAGGATGTATTACCGAAGTTCCATCCTTTTGAGGGGAAGTACGTCTCCGTTAGAGCGGTGTGGAGGCACAGTGCTCCCCAAGAAGCCACTAGGGCCACCGTATTCTCCTCACGCCCTCACACAATGCGAGATGCCGTGATTCCACTATTGGTGCCCTTGAAGGCGGCAACCGAACCTTTACAAACAAGGTTGGGGCAATCTCCACAACTTAATTGGAGGCTCCCAATGAAACCACGAAGCTTCACCACAATGGAATATGGCTCCGCGGTGACCTCAACCGTCTAGGGTGCTCAAACACCCAAGAGTAACAAGATCCGTAAGGGATAAGTGGGGGGAATCAAATGTCTCTTGGTGGAAGTGTAGATCAGGCCCTTGTCACCCAATCCCGAGCAAATCAACAAGTTTGATTGGCTAGGGAGAGAGATCGGGCCAAAATGGAGCTTGGAGCAACAATGGAGCTTAGAGATGGAAGAGGTAGTCAACTAGAGGTAGGAGACACCCCTTTTATAGTCGTGGAATAGATCCAACCGTTATCCTCAAGTTCAGCGTGCGACACGCGGTACTACCGCTCCAGAAGCACGGTACTACCGCAGGGCCACGCGGTACTACCATGGAGGACCACTGTCGGTGTCAAAACCGGCGGATCTCGGGTAGGGGGTCCCGAACTGTGCGTCTAGGCAGATGGTAACAGGAGACAAGGGACACGATGTTTTTACCCAGGTTCGGGCCCTCTCGATGGAGGTAATACCCTACTCCTGCTTGATTAATATTGATGATATGGGTAGTACAAGAGTAGATCTACCACGAGATCAAGGAGGCTAAACCCTAAAGGCTAGCCTATGGTATGATTGTTGTTCGTCCTACGGACTAAAACCCTCCGGTTTATATAGACACCGGATAGGTTAGGGTTACACAGAGTCGGTTACAATGGTAGGAAATCTACATATCCGTATCGCCAAGCTTGCCTTCCACGCCAAGGAAAGTCCCATCCGGACACGGGACGGAGTCTTCAATCTTGTATCTTCATAGTCTTGGAGTCCGGCCATGACGATAGTCCGGCTATCCGGACACCCCCTAGTCCGGGACTCCCTCAGTAGCCCCCGAACCAGGCTTCAATGACGATGAGTCCGGCGCGTTGATTGTCTTCGGCATTGCGAGGCGGGTTCTTCTCCAAGTTCCATATACTTGTCGAATAGTGTCCGGCTTCTGATAAATGCTGCGCTCCTCGGCTTCTGTGCCCAATAATGGCCGTCTTCCACGTGTTTGAATGAATATGAAAAGCCAAGGTATTTTTACAATTACCCCCCTAGCCGCGCAAATGAGCCGCTTATAAAAGGGGCAAGGATCTAGATCTGAGTTACACCATCCCCCCTTTGCGAGCTTTCATCGGAGCGCATCTGACCAAAGCCCATTCCATCATGGACAGTCGACGCGGCTCCTCCTCTCGCGCTCCCAGCCCCCAGCCAGGAAATTGGGAAAGATGCTCAGTCCCGCATAGCGAGCTAGTTATACTCCAAGCCAAGGGATTTCTCCCTCCGGCCTTCATGGTCCCGGTTCGAGCCGGACTTGCCACCTACAAGGGCGGAAAGCAAGCGGAGAGCGTCCCCGATCCCTCTAAAGGAGAGCGGGTGTGCTTCATCTCTTATCTAGTAAGAGGACTCGGATTTCCAATCCATCCGTTTCTCCGGGGGCTCTTGGAGTTCTACGGCCTCCAACTGCACCATCTTACTCCTGCCTCCATCTTGCACATCGCGGGCTTCGTGGCCCTTTGCAAACTGTTCCTGGGCGCCGAGGCTCATTTCGGGTTGTGGAAGAGAATATTCTGCCTAGTACCCCGTTCTCATGAGGGGTCAATATATCAAGTGGGCGGAGCCGAGCTATGGCGCATCGCCGGGACCGGATACCTGTCCGGAACCCCAAAGAAGGCGTCCTAAGACTGGCCTTCGGAATGGTTTTATATGGAGGATGTCCCGCTACCGGATCCTGTTCGGATCGGTCTTCCGGAGTTCAGAAATGCTCCTCTGAAGAAGCGCCTAAGCTGGCGCCCTCGGAGCCCCCGGAGAGAAGATGACCGGGATGTCCGTTATTTGATGAGTCGAATAAGGTTACTGGCTCATGCCGGATTGACCATGACAGGAGTCATGGCAATCTGCATTATGAGGGGAGTGCAGCCGCTCCAATACAGGGGCCACCCCATGTGGGACTTCAACGGGGAGGACGACGCCACCCGCCATGGCCGCAAAGGGCCAGGATCGGTCACCGAACTGGTGAAGATCTTGTCTGCCATGTACAAAGGAGAGGAGGAGGATTTCCTCCGTGTCAACCCACTGAAGGAGTTTTCTTCGAATAATCCTCGAAGCCGGGTAAGCAAACATCCTTGTGACCAGTCCGATCCATATACCCGTAGTTAAATATCTCATTTCATGGTTTTTGCGCAGGAACTGCGCCGGACTGTGGAGAAGATGCACAACCCGTCCCCACAACCCGAGGATCCGGAGCGGTCCCTCGATCTGACCTCCGAAGAGGATCCAGACATAACGGTGGAGTTGATGGACGGGGTGTTCTACCAACTTAGCATCGACAATGCTTTGGTAGCCATTACGGCCGATTACCCCGGAATACTTCCAGCCCCACAGGTAACTGAGACCAAGATCCCAAAACCCTAATAATGACCCATCCGTGCTTATTTTTGATCACCGTACACCAATGGTGTTTTGCAGGGGGTACCTTCGAGGCGGGAAGCTGAGCCTGCGGCGGCTGGCCAACAAGGGGCAGCGCGGCCCCGCAGGTTAAAAAGAAGTGCGGTCCGGATCGAAACTCCGCCGCAACGGTATGGCATGTCATCATACTCCCAGGATTGATTCCTGGAAGGCGTACTAACGCTGATGCTCTTTTCAGGAAAAAGAGCACTCGCCGGACTGAGTCCGGAGAGGCTGCCGATCGAACCTTCACCAGACAAGCTCCAAAGCCGGGTCCGGAGGCTGAGGCGAGCACGAGACGTGCGTCGGATGCTCCTCCGACAGAGGATGCCGACAGGTTGTCCGCCACCAACTCCGAGGTGGAGAGCGCCTTGAATCATAGGCGCCGCCGGACAGTTCTTCGTGACGCGTGTTTCTCCCAAGAGGCCTTGAATGCCTTTGATTCGGGAGATGCGCACCTCCGTGCTGCTCAAGATGGTCTAGCCAGAGCCACGGAGCAGTATGTGAAGGACATACGGGTAAGGAAATTTGACAGTTATATATGCCAGTAGCCCCCGAGACTTAAAATAGTTAGAATAACTGATTTAAGGATCATTTTGTTATGCAGGATCTTACAGAAAAGAACACCCGACTGTCCCAGGAGCTAGAAGAGTGCAGGGCCCAACTTGAGGCCGCACTAGCCGCTACGGGGGGAGCCACAGAGACCCCCTCTAGTAATATACGCTTCAGAAGATAAATAATTTATGAATTGCGGCGGGTGTGTAAATCTGACAAAAACATTGCAGATGGCGCTGGACTAGATCCGGACAAGCAACAACTCTTACGCCAGTTAAAGGCCGGCGAGAGCGAGCTTACGAGGGTGCGGCAGGAGTAGAATAACCTCCAAGACGCCAACACCAAGCTGGGCGAGGAACTAAAGGACGTTCGTGCCCAGTTAGCTGACTCCGTAAAGGAGAATCGACGGCTTCGTCGCGGCATTTTCAGTAAGTGCTTGAGCGAACTTTTAAAAGAGTTCGGTGAGGAAGGACACTAACATAAACATGTTTGTAGGTTTGCTCACAGGTCGTCCTGAGGAGGAGATGCCCAATTCTTCGGGTGATCTGCTTCCTGAACTGTGTCAGCTGCACGAACGAGTCCGACAGGTGATGAAAGGCATCGGCCAGGCCTTGTGGCCATCTATCTCCCTGCCCGAAGGCATTGGGGAGCTGGCGGAGCGGCTTCAAGGAGCACGGCGGCGCTTCCGGCTATGGAAGATATCGTCCTGCCGTCAAGGCGCCAGGGAATCCTGGGCCATGGTAAAGACGCGGTACACGAAGGCTGACCCAAACCACATGGCCGAGGTCGGACCTGTGGGGCCGGATGGGATGGAGATCCCTGTAAGCTTAGTGTACGGCCAAGTAGAATTGGCCGCCAAGTATTCCCAGCAAGATTGTAAATTAGATAGCCTATTAGATGGCATTGAGGAGGAATACAATGAGTCGAGTTGACTATGTAAAAATATGACATGAAAGAATGTCGTCTAGCCGGATTGTAGATCGTTTGTCATAGCGGACCTTTTCGCTTCGACCTCCGGACCCAATAGTCCGGAGTGTGTCCGAATACCTTCGTGGTTATATAAGAACCGTGGTATGCATGGAGACCAGGCGTAGGGGTCATTGTTGCTGTATCAGACAAGTGCCCAACTAGTTATGTTATATTACATGGCTAGTAAGAAACATCTTCCAGGGAGAATAGTTTCGTTAAGGGTTCCTTTCACTGGGATGCATGCCCTAAAGTGCATGTCAAAGCTGCTATAAAAGCAGAAAATCATCTGGGGGCAGATGGGTAAATAGTTAAAAATCATCTTTCAGTTCACCGACCGAATATTCCCTTAAGAACGCTAGCTTTCGGCTTCACCCAGTCTGAGGTACACATCCGGCTGACCCGTCAGTAACAATCGTAGAGGTGCTCCCTTTACCACCTAGCCGAACAATCGGGAACGTAGGAGTAAGCATAGGAGCCAGGCAACCCAGCTTGTCCAAAACTTAAGCCATATCGATGCATATAATGGTGAATAAAAGGTACATGCGGAAGTTCAACGCATGTGTTGGGCATGAAAGCCCGTATAAATAAGCTTCTGTTAAAGAAGCCGCCAGGTATAATGAGCGCGGACAACGCGTCAAGTGTGTGCGGAAAAAGCACAAACGAGCCTCTAGAGGCTACAAGAAGAAGAAGGAGGAAGGAGAGAAATAAAAGACAGCGAAAAGCAAAAATAAAGAATGCGGACGGAGGAAGGAGACGAACTTGGAGTCCGGCACTTAGGCGTAGAATCTTCGTAGACGGGTTGTGTTCCATGGGTTCGGCTCGAGTCGGTTATCCGATGTGTTTCGCAGACGGTATGCTCCGCCGGTCAGGACCTGGTCGATGATGAAGGGACCTTCCCATTTGGGCTTGAGTTTGTCCTTTTTCTTGTCCGGCAGGCGTAGAACTAGTTCACCAACGTTATAAGCTTTGGCCCGTACTTCCCTGCTTTGATATCTTCGAGCCTGCTGTTGATAGAATGCGGAACGAGCTTTTGCCACGTCGCGCTCCTCCTCCAATGCATCCAAACTGTCCTGCCGATCGAGCTCGGCTTCTCTTTCTTCATACATGCGTACGCGAGGCGAGTCATGTATTATGTCGCAGGGCAATACTGCCTCTGCGCCGTACACCATGATGAATGGTGTAAATCTGGTAGTACGATTCGGCGTGGTCCGCAGCCCCCAGAGTACGGAGTCGAGCTCCTCGACCCAGTGCGTGTTAGATTCCTTGAGGGACCGCACTAGTCTGGGTTTAATGCCGCTCATGATTAGACCGTTTGCCCGTTCCACTTGGCCGTTGGTTTGAGGGTGATAGACTGAGGCGTAATCGAGCTTGATGCCCATGTTTTTTCCACCATGATTTGACCTCGTCGGCCGTGAAGTTGGTGCCATTATCAGTGATGATACTGTGGGGGACACCGTAACGGTGCACTACCCCTGATATGAAGTCTATCACTGGTCCGGATTCGGCCGTTTTAACAGGCTTGGCCTCTATCCATTTGGTGAATTTATCCACCATGACCAATAGGTACTTTTGCTTGTGGGTTCCTCCCTTGAGGGGTCCAACCATGTCAAGCCCCCAGACTGCGAACGGCCAGGTGATGGGTATAGTTTTAAGGGCGGTGGGCGGCATGTGGCTTTGGTTAGCAAAAAGCTGGCAACCGACGCATCGTTGGACTAAGTCCTGCGTGTCTGTCCGGGCCGTCGGCCAATAAAATCCTGTACGGAAGGCCTTGCCTACAAGGGCCCGGGCTGCAGCGTGGTGCCCACCCAGTCCGGCAAGAATTTCAGCCAGGAGGTTTCGCCCTTCCTCTTCGGAGATACACCTTTGAAGGACTCCGGTAGTGCTTTTCTTATAAAGCTCTCCCTCATGGACTTTATAGGCTTTAGAGCGCCGTACTATGCAGCGAGCCTCATTTTGGTCTTCGGGGAGTTCCTGCCTAGTTAGGTAGGCTAGGAATGGTTCCGTCCACGGGGCGATAACCGCCATTATTTCGTGAGCAGAGGGTGTTATCTCGGGGGCGGAGCCTCCGGTTGTGTCAGAGTGTTCGGCGTCAGCCGGTGCGGTTGGGTCCGGATTGTTATTGCCGGACTCCCCTTCCCATAGTACGGATGGCTTGAACAGCCGTTCCAAAAAGATATTGGGTGGGACGGCATCGCGTTTTGCACCAATGCGCGCCAATATATCCGCCGCCTGGTTGTTATCCCAGGCTATATGATGAAATTCGAGCCCTTCGAACCGTGCTGACATTTTTAGGACCGCATTGCGGTATGCTGCCATTTTCGGATCTTTGGCGTCAAAGTCTCCGTTTATTTGAGATATTGCGAGGTTTGAATCCCCGCGCACCTCTAGGCGTTGAATGCCCATGGAGACTGCCATCCAGAGGCCGTGCAGAAGGGCCTCGTATTCGGCTGCGTTGTTGGAGTCCATATACATTATCTGAAGGACGTATTGGACTGTGTCCCCGGTTGGGCACGTCAGGACGACGCCAGCCCCCAGGCCAGCCAACATTTTGGAGCCGTCAAAGTGCATGATCCAATTGGAGTATGCGCCGTACTCTTTAGGGAGTTCGGCTTTAGTCCATTCTGCCACGAAGTCGGCCAAAACTTCGACTTAATAGGTCGTCGTGGCTTATAAGTTATGTCGAATGGGAGGAGCTCTATAGCCCATTTAGCAATCTGGCCCATCGCGTCGCGGTTGTTTATAATGTCATTAAGAGGTACTTCGGAGGCTACCGTTATCGAACACTCTTGAAAGTAGTGTCGCAGCTTCGGGGATGCCATGAACACCGCGTATGCTATCTTTTGATAGTGTGGGTACCGAGACTTGCAAGGAGTTAGGACAGTGGACACATAATAAACCGGTTTTTGAATAGGGAACCGGTGTCCGTCCGTTTCTCGTTCGACAACGAGCACCGCGCTAACAACTTGATGTGTTGCGGCGATGTATAATAGCATTGGTTCGCCCATGTTGGGCGCGGCCAGGACCGGATTTGTTGCCAAAATGGCCTTTATTTCTTCGAGTCCGGCCGTGGCGGCATCCGTCCACTCAAAGTGTTCGGTGCGGCGGAGGAGGCGGTTAAGAGGTAATGCCTTTTCTCCTAAACGGGAGATAAAGCGGCTTAGAGCCGCTACGCATCCCGTCAATTTTTGTATTTGTTTGAGGTCTTTTGGAATATCCTATTGTGACAGAACTCGAATCTTGGCTAGGTTTGCTTCAATTCCTCTACCGGACACAATGAAGCCGAGGAGCTTTCCGGCTGGAATGCCGAAGACGCATTTTTCCGGATTGAGCTTGATGTCATATTTTCGAAGATTGTCGAATGTGAGCCTCAAGTCGTCTACTAGAGTTTCGACGTGCTTGGTTTTGACGACCACGTCATCTACATATGCTTCCACCGTTTTGCCAATCTGGTTTGCCAGACATGTCTGAATCATGTGCTGATATGTTGCGCCGGCGTTTTTGAGCCCAAAGGGCATTGTGTTGAAGCAGAACGGGCCGTATGGAGTGATGAATGCTGTTGCAGCTTGGTCTGGCTCCGCCATCTTGATTTGGTGGTAGCCAGAGTACGCGTCAAGGAAGCACAATGAGTCGTGTCTTGCTGTAGCATCAATGATTTGATCAATTCGAGGGAGGGGGAAGGGATCCTTTGGGCAAGCCTTATTAAGGTCTTTGAAATCAACACATAGGCGCCAGGATTTATCCTTCTTTGGTACCATCACCAGGTTTGCTACCCAGTACGGATGTTTTATATCTCTGATGAATCCGGCCTCCAAAAGTTTGGCTAGCTCCTCTCCCATGGCCTGTCTCTTGGGTTCCGAAAAGCGCCGAAGAGCCTATTTGACTGGCTTGAATCCTTTTAGGATGTTTAGGCTGTGCTCGGCCAGCTGACGTGGGATTCCTGGCATGTCTGAAGGGTGCCAGGCAAAGATGTCCCAGTTTTCTTGTAGAAATTCCCGTAGTGCGGCGTCTACATCAGGGTTTAATTGTGCCCCGATGGAGGCCGTCTTTGCAGGGTCCGTTTGGTGGACTTGGAATTTGACTATTTCATCCGCTGGTTTAAAAGAGGTGGACTTGGATCTTTTATCAAGTATCACATCATCCCTGTTCACCGTGGAGCGCATCGCGGTGAGTTCCTCGGCCGCTAGGGCTTCGGATAGTGCCTCGAGGGCTAGTGCGGCTGTCTTATTTTCAGCGCAGAGTGCTATGTTCGGATCACTAGCGAGAGTTATGATTCGTTGGGACCGGGCATTTTAAGCTTCATGTACCCATAATGGGGTATAGCTTGAAAAATTGTGAATGCCTCTCGTCCTAATAAAGCATGATATCCGCTGTGGAACGGGGCCACTTGAAATGTGACATCCTCGGACCTGTAATTGTCCGGCGAGCCGAACACTACGTCCAGCGTGATTTTTCCTGTGCAGCATGCTTCCCGGCTGGGGAATATTCCTCTAAAGGTTGTGCTGCTTCGCTCAATGCGGTTCCAGTCTATTTCCATTTTTCGGAGGGTTTCCTCATAGATGAGGTTTAGTCCGCTGCCGCCATCCATGAGTACCTTAGTAAGGCGAAAGCCGTCTACTATCGGGCTGAGGACCAATGCGGCTGGTGCCCGGGCAGTTCGGAATTTGGGTTCGTCACTGGCATTGAAGGTAATAGTTGTGTCACTCCATGGATTTATTGTTGCTACTTGGTAGACTTCGCAAGATTGAGGAGTTGTCGTTTTCGCATGTTATTTGATGCGAAAGTCTCGAAGACTGTTAACACTGTACTGGTGTTGCTGGGCTGGGATTCTGAAGCTAAAAGCTCTTCGCCACTTTTGGCCAACTGCCGTAGTATCCAAGATGCTCCAAGGCTATGAGTTGGAGTGGCGCCCTCTATGCTATGAATTTTGCAGGGTCCGTTTAGCCAACCCTCCAGTATGGTTCCGTACCCTTTAGGGGGTTTTGTTTTTTTGGTATTCAACCCAGGTGCTTGGTAATGATGCACCCTTTTGTTCCGGACTAGGGATGTATTCGGGGTCGGATTATCCCAAAATTTACTTTCGGTTTTCCAGGCGCTCTCCATCGCACAGTACTTTTGTACGATGGTCACCAAGTCGGCAAAGCGTGTAATTTCGCGACGACTTATGGCGTTTAGGATTCCCTTGTCCGTGCAATTATTGCAGAAGATTGGTATTGCGTCCTCCTCTCG
>LR880968.1:804080349-804098417 GCA_904067115.1 Aegilops sharonensis | reverse complement strand
GGAGCAGTTATTCTCATCAAAATCCACGTTACACATCTCCTCAATAAGTCCCGTGGATTTATTGAGGACACGGTAAGAATGAGAGTTTGTAGCATAACCAACAAATATGCCCTCATGAGCTCTAGCTTCAATACAAACGAACACCTTTCTTGAGAATGAAACACTTACACCCGAACACCCGGAAGTACTTGAGATTGGGCTTGTTGCCGGTGAGTATCTCATAAGGAGTCTTGTTCAAGCCTTTGTGGAGATAGAGCCGATTGGATGCATGACATGCGGTGTTGATGGCTTCGGCCCAAAAGTTGTATGGAGACTTGAACTCCGCCATCATGGTCCTTGCCGCATCCATCAACGTCCAGTTCTTCCTCTCCGCAACACCATTTTGTTGAGGGGTATATGGTGCAGAATATTGATGCTTGATCCCCTCATCACTAAGAAACTCATCGAAGGTGTAGTTCTTGAACTTGGTGCCGTTGTCACTTCTTATTGTCAAGATCTTTGCATTATGTTGACGTTGAGCTTCATTTGCAAAGTCGATGACGGTTTGTTGAGTCTCACTCTCCCTCTTGAAGAAGTATACCCAATTGTATCTTGAATAGTAATCCACAATCACCAAGCAATACTTTCTACCTCCAAGACTATGAAATGATGGTGGCCCAAAGAGATCCATGTGATGGAGCTCCAAGGGTCTCTTTGAGTAGATGATGGTCGTCGGAGGGTGAGCCTTCTCATGAAGCTTTCCTTCAATACAAGCACTGCAAGCACGGTCTTTGGCAAAACTAAAATTTGTTAGTCCACGGACATGGTCCCCCTTGAGAAGACTTTGCAAAGATCTCATATTGACATGGGCTAAACGGCGATGCCAAAGCCATCCCACGTCAACTTTAGCCATTAGGCATGTCACGGTTTTAGTGGGTTGCTCCGAAAAGTTGACCACATATAGACCATTCTCGACATGCCCAACAAAGGCTACTTTAAGAGTCTTGATCCACAAGAGGGCCATGGAATCAATATCAAAGAAAGTGGCAAATCCCATGATTGCGAGTTGACGAATGGAAAGTAAATTGAATGCAAGGGACTCAACAAGCATGACCTTCACGATCACGAGATCATGAGAAATGACAACCTTGCCAAGTCCCAATACCTTAGAAGACGAGGCATCACCCCACTTGACATTGGTGGGCATAAAAGGAATCTTGTGCATGTCCACCACCAAGTCCTTGCTTCCGGTCATATGATTTGTAGCTCCACTGTCGAGCAGCCATGATCCCCCACCGGAAGCAAACTCCTACACACGATCAATGCTTGGTTTTAGGTACCCATTTTGTAATGGGTCCTTTGATGTTAGTAACAAGGGTCTTAGGAACCCAAATAGACCATTAAATGTATTCATGAGGAGAACCAACAAATTTGGCATAAACATGCCCTTCACTAGCGCGACATAACACAGGATTAAAGTCGCCGGCTATGTTCGGAGGGGTGGCGTTGCCCTTCTTGGCATTGCCACCCTTTGCATGGTTCTTCTTCTTCTTGGAAGCACCCTCTCCCTCCCTCACAAAAGTTTGCTTGAGAGGAGGAGGTTGCTTGGTCTTGTCATTCTTCTTCTTGTTCTTGGGCTTGGGTGCGAACCCAATCCCCTCCTTGGCCACAACTTCCTTTTGATTACTCAAAAGGTCGTTAAGGTTCTTCTCACCTTGTATGCATGTGACAAGGCCTTTTTCAAGTTGCTCCTTCAACTTAGCATTCTCCTCAACAAGATACACATGCTCACAACAAGGGTTAGTAGCATTTGCATTATCAATCAATACCATATGAGGAAAGGTGGCTTTCTCCTTGGTTAGCTTCACTTGGAGTTGATCATGAGACTCTTTGAGACTAGCATGAGCACCCTTCAAGACTTTGTGAGCCTTTTCGAGAATGTCAAACTCCTCGTTGAGTCTAGCAAGATCAACTCCAAGTTTTGCCTTCTCGGAGCTTAGCACACGAGACACAACAAGAGCATGATCAAGATCTTTCTTTAATTTAGCATGATCATCGTTGTATGACTCCTCAAGAGCCAAACGAAGACCACGCTCTTCCTCAAGAGCATTGGAAAGATCCGAAATCTCATCGGCATAGTCACGACTATGCCCTTCCATCTTAGAGATGGTTTCTTCATGAGCCTCGATCATGTCATTGGCTTCACCAAGTTGTTCCAAGAGAGAAACGAAGTGCTTCTTGGATTTGCCCTTGAGTTTACCCATAAAGGTCTCAAACTCATTCTCCTCCACATTAGTCCCCTCATGTTCATCAATGCAATCCGTCAAACAAGAATGATTTATGATGGTAGTTTTGATGTTGGGGGTTACCTTGTTGGTGGCTTTAGCCATGAGACACTTGGCGGTGATGCTTTCATTAGGTGAGTCGAAGAGAGACACCCGAGGAGTCGTCGCAATGGCAACGGAGGCCATGGCAACCGACTCACCATCTTCATCATCATCATCATCCTCATTGTACTCTTCTTGAACCACCAAAGCTTTGTGAGGAGCCTTCTTGGTGAAGTTGCTCTTGTTGGGGAAAGACTTGGCCTTGTCCTTACGGATGAGCTTGCCACCATTGTATTCCCTCTTCTCATATGGGCACTCCGCAACAAAGTGACTCACATTGCCACAATTGAAGCAAGTCCTCACTCGTTGCTTTCCCTTTGCCCCACTTGAGTTGCTCTTGTTGAAGGTTGGCCTTGAGTTCTTCTTGCTCCAAAATTGCCTTGAAGCAAGGGCCATGTGTTCATGATAGTCATACTTCGTATCTTCGAGGTTGCTCTCTTCTTCTTCCTCCTCTCCTTCTTCGTCAACACAAACCTTGGCCTTCAAAGCAAGGTTGGGCTTCTTTGCTCTTTGGGAGCGAAGCACCACATTGTCGGCGGTCTTGTCCAATATGCTCATAGCCACAAACTCATCCAACACATCACTTGAGGACAGGGTGTGGAAGTCCGGCCTTTGGCGGATGATGGAGGACATGGCTTTGTGGTAGGGCATCATTGCCTTGAGGAATTTGTGCTTGATCCAGTTGTCATCCGTGTCCTTACTTCCATGATCCCGGAGGGAGACCGCGAGCTTGGTAACTCTCCGATAGAGCTCATGAGGTTCTTCATCTTCTTTCATTGCAAACTCATCGGCTTCATCTTGCACCACTTCATAGTTGGAACGTTGAATGCTTGCGCTTCCTCGATAAAGGGAAACCACCTTGTGCCAAGCATCTTTGGCAAGGGAGTAGGGCCGGAGATGAGGGAGGTCTTCGGGAAGGATTGCTTCTTTGATGATGAAGAGAGCATTCTCATTGAATTGATGGTCCACAACTTCTCAAGGAGAGAAGTTGCTCGGGTCATGCGGATAGAAACCTTCTTCAATGATTCTCCAAAGGTTAGTGTTCACATGATTTAAATGATGCTTAAGACGATAAACCCAAGAATCAAAATCGTCCTTTTTATCAATCTTAGGAGGTGGACCAGCATGATTCAAATGAGTAGAAGGAATCGGTCCACCATAAACGGGAGGAGGTTGCACATGGGCGAAGATGCCGGTGCCATTCTTACCACTAGACGATGGGGCTTTCTCACTAGTAGCTTCCCCCTTATCGGAGTTAGCATCCGTCCCCGTGTTGGCGGGATCACCCACTTTCACAGGTGCGGTGGAAAGTTTAAGCCCTTCTAGGAATTCCTTAAACATGTCCTTGACCTCGGTCGTCATGGAGGTTTTCAATGTGTCCAACGCCACATTGAATTCCTCATGAGAGACCGAGTTACCCCCATCTCCCGTAGATGATATCGGATTCGCACCGGAGTGCTCTCCCACATCATCTACGATGTCAACCATACTCTTCCGAGGTAAAGTCCTTAAAAAGAGACGAGGCTCTGATACCAATTGAAAGGATCGATATAGTTGACTAGAGGGGGGGTGAATAGGCAACTAACAATTTTTAGCTTTTCTTGACCAAATTAAACTTTGCAACAAAGTAAGTTGTCTAGATATGCAAATAGGTGGACAACCTATATGATGCAATCAACACATGCACACGAGCAAGCAAAGATAGAAACACAAATAAGCTTGCACAAGTAAAGGGATAGGATAACCAAGAGTGGAGCCGGTGGAGACGAGGATGTGTTACCGAAGTTCCTTCCTTTTGAGGGGAAGTACGTCTCCGTTAGAGCGGTGTGGAGGCACAATGCTCCCCAAGAAGCCACTAGAGCCACCGTATTCTCCTCACGCCCTCACACAATGCGAGATGCCGTGATTCCACTATTGGTGCCCTTGAAGGCGGCAACCGAACCTTTACAAACAAGGTTGGGGCAATCTCCACAACTTAATTGGAGGCTCCCAACGACACCACAAAGCTTCACCACAATGGGATATGGCTCCGCGGTGACCTCAACCGTCTAGGGTGCTCAAACACCCAAGAGTAACAAGATCCGCAAGGGATAAGTGGGGGGAATCAAATGTCTCTTGGTGGAAGTGTAGATTGGGCCCTTGTCACCCAATCCCGAGCAAATCAACAAGTTTGATTGGCTAGGGAGAGAGGTCGGGCCAAAATGGAGCTTGGAGCAACAATGGAGCTTAGAGATGGAAGATGTAGTCAACTAGAGGTAGGAGACACCCCTTTTATAGTCGTGGAATAGATCCAACCGTTATCCTCAAGTTCAGCCTGCGACACGCGGTACTACCGCTCCAGAAGCGCGGTACTACCGCAGGGCCACACGGTACTACCATGGAGGACCACGGTACTTCCGCGGCAGCAACAGTGGCCGGGACTAGCCTGACTGAGCGCAGTACTACCGCTCGCGCGGTACTACCGCTCCCGCTTGCGGTACTACCGCAAGGCAGGTAAGCCACAGCCTATGATGAGCGCGGATGAAATAAAATACATCCGTGCCTACTTTTGCTGAAAAAGAAACAGTGCAAAAACCCGACGCGGTACTACCGCGCACGAGGTGCGGTACTACCGTTGAGGCGGGATGTAAAAAATTACATCCACTCCTACTACCGCGGCGCAACGGTACTGGGTATGAGGGCCACGGTACTACGGCTCCAGGGGAGCGGTACTACCGTGGCCTCCTGCGGTACTACCGCGCATGACGTGCGGTACTACCGTGTGGGCGCGGATGTAAAAAATTACATCCGCTCCTACTACCGTACCGGAGCAGCACTAGGCCTGGGAGTTGCGGTACTAAGGATCAATGGGAGCGGTACTACCGTGACCCCCAGCGGTACTACTGTAGGTGCTTGGGGTTCTACCGCTCCGTAGAGCAGTACTACCGCAAGTAAAGCAGTAGCCGTCTGATTATGCACAACTAGGATAATAGAAAGACGCTCCAAAGTGCAAGGAAAGGTAGGACATGTGTACGTGTTGATTCCACCCAAAACTTTCCGACGCGGACCCCCTCTTAATAGTACGGCTCTCCTATGACTCAAATCCACCAAAGAGAAACGTGGAACAACGCCGTCTTCAATAGATTCCGAGGGGCACCGAATCGTCTCATACCTAGAGATCAAGCATCTGAGAAACTCAAGGCACAAGATTAGTCCGCAAAAGCATTGGCAATCACCAAAACACCTAAGGGATAAATATGCCCTTACAATGTGCCAATGCGTTGCCACACGATCAAAGTAGATTAATACATATTCACCGATTTGATAGAAAAAAATTCTAGTTTTGAAATATGTATATCACTAAAAATATGTTATGTTTCACTCAAAGTATATTCCTTTGGTGGTTTTGATGAGATAAGGGAGGAATGTTGTTGGTTTCAGGATTCGAGAAGTGGTATATGTCTAGTATCTACTCTTACTAGCAAGATGCACGTTCGTTGCACGGAACATAAGATCTTGTGGGAGAAAAGGATAAACGAGGGAAGGCCTTATCTGCAAATGTGGTGTGCGGGTAAATTGCCATATTTTCCTTCCTATCCGTCAGATATAAATTGGACGACCTACATTGCAGGATGGCAGGCCCACCATCATCACCAACTCTATTTTTTTATCCCTACTCTTATAAAAAGCATTGTTGGTGATGATCGTGTGCCTGCCATCCTGCAATATAGGCCGTCCGATCTATATCTGATGGATAGGAAGGAAACTATGGCAATTTTGCAAAAAGATACCCATACCCCTCTCCACATTTGCAAATAAGGCCTTCCCTCATTCATCCTTTTCCCCCACAAGATAAAATACTCATACAAATGCATCTTGATGTTCCGTGCAACGCATGGGCATCTTGCTAGTTGTTGCAAAAAGCCCATGTGTGTGTGAGAGAGAGGGAGAGTGGAGGAGGACGGAGTGCATGTGTGACAAAGACACAAGGAGTGTGTGTGCGATAGGTATCAGCTTAAAATGAGGTGATAGTGTGTGTGTGCACGATCGAGAGGGCGTGTCTCAAGAAGGGAAGAAAAATCTACATAGATACAAGGAGCGGTAGAGAGACATGTATGCGATAGTGGAAGCACGAGTGTGCGGGTGTATAAACCTATCTAGAGGCTAGCTAGTCGATAAATGTTTGTGAGAGAAATACGAGTCAGGGTGCGAAAGCGAGAGTTTTGTGTGTGTGTGAGAGAGAAGGTAGTCAGGAAGGGGAGTGGAAGCAGGAGTTGTGTGTGTGTGTCTGTGAGAGAGAGAGAGAGAGAGAGAGAGAGAGAGAGAGAGAGGAGATGGTAGTCGGGGTTGTCTGATCGGTAAACAAATGAATAATGTCAGTCTGGGATGGAGACGAAAAGGAGACCGCAACAAATCTTGTGTCTACAGGAGAGAGAGAGAGAGAGAGAGAGAGAGAGAGTAATTTTAGTGGTATGAGTCATATGTAGAGACATATAGGGTGCGCGAGAGAATCCCATAGAGAGAAAGACAGTGAAAGACGAGTGGAGACTGTGTGTGTGGCGGTGAAAAAGAAAGCTTAGGTACCGAGTGATACCAGAGGACAGTAGAGACGTGAGAGATAATGAAAACCGTGTAATGTACAATGATAGGGAGAGTGCGACACTTCTCAAGGGAGACGTCGAGAGACCATGTTTGCGAGGATAGGAGAAACATGAAGTGAGCGTGCGGGTGAGCTGGAGAAAAGAGAGTGATAGCTACTTGAAGGAGCATGCATGCGAGAGAGATGGGCATGAAAGGAGTGAACAAAAAAGGGATTCAAATATTTGAATTCAGATGATGATACATGTAATCCATACTCCAACCAAAATTGATCTATCAAACATGCATACTCATATGAATTCACGCTTATCTATGTTATTTAATATGTAGATATTACAGATCCATACATTTTAGTAGAACATAATTTGGTTAAATTTTTTCGAATTCAACCTTAAGATTTCGAGATCGTTGTATTTGTAAATCATATTATACATATAAAGGAGAAGAATTCTTTGTTGTGCTTTTGAAAGTATATATGAAAAATGATGTATATAGAATGTAATTCCAATTGAAAATGGATCCCGCCTGAAAAAAATAGAATACAAACGGGATTCGAATTGAGTTGGCACGGTAAACATGCACTCTGCAAAATTTGAACAAAGCGGGGAAAGTCACAGTAACCGCCCGAAACCAAAATCTGCGAGATGGAAATTACTACTGCCTATCCCTGCCAAGCAAAGCCTATCTGCTGGATTTCTATAGGTTTCGATAGGGGTAGGTTTGTAATTTCACACAAACGTGACGTAACCGCCTCTCACCCAGATTCATACACGGTGGGCGCCAAAACACAGTGTGTCCTCGGCCAAAATCGACTCCCTCCCTGATTCATATTCATACATGGTGGGCGCCAAAAACAATCTCTCGTCGGCAAATATTCGGTGTATGCGAGATTATCGTCCTATCCCCAACCGACTAATGTTGTTGTGATGTAGTAGAAATTTGAAACGGGGGCTAAGTTTGTAAATCTCCTCGCATTTGAGACAAGCGCGCCCTGAATACATGGTTCCCCCTTCCTCTCTACCTCCCTTTTCCCCATTCATACTCCGTGGGCGCCAAAACACCCTCTCCACCCCACCCTCCTCCGTCCGCCGCCATCCGCCACCCCATCCACCGCCGTCCTCCTCCACCATGTCGGAGCTGATACCCCGATGCCGCCGTCCATTACAAGAGATCGACCTCTCTCATCCACGGCTTCGGACTGGGATCCTTGCATCCCGTCCTCTTGCTTCATCCCCGCCGCCGTCCACCTTGCCGGCGCCGCTCCTACGACCGTCTCGTCCACCGCGCCCCGCCGCCACCGTCTACCCTCCTAGATTTGCTTCCATGCCGCCGCAACTTCGCAACCAAGACAAGAAATCATAGTAAAGCAGTGGCGATCTATTTTCTTGCTGTGATAAACAAGTTGAGCAGATATGAAAGAGTACCGCCTCTAGTGCGGCGTCGTGTACGCATCTACTGAGAAATTGACGGTGTTGCGGTAGTGATGGTTGTCGGCGGCATGGAAGCAGATCTAGGAGGGTAGAAGGTGGCGCGGGGCGCGGTGGACGAGACGGTCGTAGGAGCGGCGCCGGCAAGGTGGACGACGACGGGGATGAAGCGAGAGGACGGGATGCAAGGATCCCAGTCCGAAGCCGTGGATGAGAGAGGTCGATATCTTGTAATGGACGGCGGCGTCGGGGTATCAGCTCCGGCATGGTGGAGGAGGACGGCGGTGGATGGGGTGGCGGATGGCGGCGGACGGAGGAGGGTGGGGTGGAGAGGGTGTTTTGGCGCCCACGGAGTACGAATGGGGAAAAGGGAGGTAGAGAGGAAGGGGGAACCATGTATTCAGGGCGCGCTTGTCTCAAATGCGAGGAAATTTACAAACTTAGCCCCCGTTTCAAATTTCTACTACATCACAACAACATTAGTCGGTTGGGGATAGGACGGTAATCTCGCATACACCGAATATTTGCCGATGAGAGTTTGTTTTTGGCGCCCACCATGTATGAATATGAATCAGGGAGGGAGTCAATTTTGGCCGAGGACACACTGTGTTTTGGCGCCCACCGTGTATGAATCTGGGTGAGAGGCGGTTACGTCACGTTTGTGTGAAATTACAAACCTACCCCTATCGAAACCTATAGAAATCCAGCAGATAGGCTTTGCTTGGCAGGGATAGGCAGTAGTAATTTCCATCTCGCAGATTTTGGTTTCGGGCGGTTACTGTGACTTTCCCTGCTTCGTTCAAATTTTGCACAGTGCATGTTTACCGTGCCAACTCAATTCGAATCCCGTTTGTATTCTAGTTTTTTTCCAGGCGGGATCCATTTTCAATTGGAATTACATTCTATATACATCATTTTTTATATATACTTTCAAAAGCACAACAAAGAATTCTTCTCCTTTATATGTATAATATGATTTACAAATACAACGATCTCGAAATCTTAAGGTTGAATTCAAAAAAATTTAACCAAATTATGTTCTACTAAAATGTATGGATCTGTAATATCTACATATTAAATAACATAGATATGCGTGAATTCATATGAGTATGCATGTTTGATAGATCAATTTTGGTTGGAGTATGGATTACATGTATCATCATCTCGAATTCAAATATTTGAATCCCTTTTTTGTTCACTCCTTCACGCCCATCTCTCTCGCATGCATGCTCCTTCAGGTAGCTATCACTCTATTTTCTCCAGCTCACCCGCACGCTCACTTCATGTTTCTCCTATCCTCGCAAACATGGTCTCTCGACGTCTCCCTTGAGAAGTGTCACACTCTCCCTATCATTATACATTACACGGTTTTCATTATCTCTCACGTCTCTACTGTCCTCTGGTATCACTCGGTACCTAAGCTTTGTTTTTCACCGCCACTCACACACAGTCTCCACTCATCTTTCATTGTCTTTCTCTCTATGGGATTCTCTCACGCACCCTATATGTCTCTACATATGACTCATACCACTAAAATTACTCTCTCTCTCTCTCCTGTAGACACAAAATTTGTTGCGGTCTCCTTTTCGTCTCCATCCCAGACTGACATTATTCATTTATTTACCGATCAGACAACCCCGAATACCATCTCCTCTCTCTCTCTCTCTCTCTCACAGACACACACAACTCTTGCTTCCACTCCCCTTCCCGACTACCTTCTCTCTCTCACACACACAAAATCTCGCTTTCGCACCCTGACTCGTATTTCTCTCACAAACATTTATCGACTAGCTAGCCTCTAGATAGGTTTATACACCCGCACACTCGTGCTTCCACTATCACATACATGTCTCTGTCCCGCTCCTTGTATCTATGTAGATTTTTCTTCCCTTCTTGAGACACGCCCTCTCGATCGTGCACACACACACTATCGCCTCATTTTAAGCTGATACCTATCGCACACACACTCCTTGTGTCTTTGTCACACATGCACTCCGTCCTCCTCCACTCTCCCTCTCTCTCTCACACACATGGGCTTTTTGAAACAACTAGCAAGATGCCCATGCGTTGCACGGAACATCAAGATGCATTTGTATGAGTATTTTATCTTGTGGGGGAAAAGGATGAACGAGGGAAGGCCTTATTTGCAAATGTGGAGAGGGGTGTGTGTATCTTTTTGCAAAATTGCCATAGTTTCCTTCCTATCCATCGGATATAGATCGGACAACCTATATTGCAGGACGGCAGGCACACAATCATCACCAACAATGCTTTTTATAAGAGTAGGGATAAAAAATAGAGTTGGTGATGATGGTGGGCCTGCCATCCTGCAATGTAGGTCGTCCAATTTATATCTGACGGATAGGAAGGAAAATATGGCAATTTACCCGCACTCTTCACCACATTTGCAGATAAGGCCTTCCCTCGTTTATCCTTTTCTCCCACAAGATCTTATGTTCCGTGCAACGAACGGGCATCTTGCTAGTAAGAGTAGATACTAGACATATACCACTTCTCGAATCTTGAAACCAACAACATTCCTCCCTTATCTCATCAAAACCGCCAAAGGAATACACTTTGAGTGAAACATAACATATTTTTAGTGATATACGTATTTCAAAACTAGACTTTTTTTCTATCAAATCGGTGAATATGTATTAATCTACTTTGATCGTGTGGCAACGCATTAGCACATTGCTAGTAGTTATTATAATCAATAAATATGCTTCTTCCATCTCTTCTTTGGCTTGGGTGAAGAGAGCATATGATTGCTCTTTTCGCTTCTTCAGCAACTCAGCTACATTCTCAAGGGCTGCTTCACGCTTTCTTTCAGCCTTTACTAATGCCACGAGGACACGAACAGCTGACAACTCCACCTGGCTTGTGTGTAATCCATCATCATCTGGGAATCTGCACCTTGTGTCTAATCCAGCATCATTAGGGAAGTGGCACCTTGTGTGTAATCCAGCCTCATTTTTGAAACATGATCTCGAGGTTGACCATACTTCCCTCCTCGCAGGAACTGCATCCTGACATGAAGTTACTTATTTTTTAGATCAATACTCAGAGCAACCTAGATCCATTTAGTAGAATCCAGATAAACAAAACTCGGAGAAGTGAATTCAAAAGGAAAAAAATATAAAAACAGACTACAAGGTGAGAACACGCACTTCCTACATCAAGCTAAAAACGAAAGCATTAGGACGATTAAGACTCTTCTTATTACACATCGAAGAACACCACGCTTAAGAGAAATAGAAACTACAACATATACACATCGAAGAACACGAGGCTAAACGAAAGTAATTGAAAGGGTGTTACTTACCAAAGCTCGTTTTACAGGTTCGTTGCAGCTCCTCTTTAACTTGCCACGCTCCTTGAAGATGTCCCGAATATCCCGTGTTTGGTCTTCATTGCTCCTCTGCATGTTCACACTCGTGGTTTTAAAATCTCAACATGGCAAGAAAAATATACTACTAGTAATACTCGCGCATCTTGTGGGCAACATTAAAGCACTCGTCTGCCATCTTAGAGCATCTCCAACAGAACTGCAACGCGCGGCGCTTTAAAAAAGTGTTTATAGTGCTAAGATCGAGAAGTAGATACTAGAGAGTAGAGGATAGTTCTCAGCATAGATAGATAAAAAAAAGATAATTCAACTACTCCTCGTCGTCCGACTCCTCCTCGGTGATGTCCTCCTCCGACGTCTGAGTGTAGGCGTGAAGATACCGATCGTCGTCGGATTCCCAGGGCGACGCTGATCCTAGCCTCATGTTGAACTGAGCATCTGCTTTTCGCCTACGCTTGTCCTCGCGATAGGCGGCTCGCTCCGCCCTCCTCTTATCCCTCTCCGCCCTCCTTTGTGCGTAGAACTCGTGCTCGTTGATGATGTCCTCCGGGAAGTTTTGGCGCCACAACGACATGGCTTCCTCGTCCGTCTCGGCGATGCCAAGACGGTGCTCCCGCCTCCGGCTGTGGCGACGATCCTCGTCGGTGCTAAGCTGCGGCAGAGGCGCGAGCTCCTGCGCCCGCTCCCGCGTCGGCACGTTGGGGAAGTTCAATGTTCTATGAGGCCACCGGAGGCGCCACGCCACCGCTTCGTACGCGCGGGCGGCCTCGTTGGCGGTGTCGAAATTGCCGAGGCCGAGGCGCATCCTGCGGAACCGGATCTCCGCGGCGAAGCCGCCGGAGGGGTGCGCGCGGACGCCGCGGTATCCCCAAGTTTCCCGGCGACGCGGCGGCATGGTGGCACGGCGTCGGCGAGGTGAAAAAGAACGGGGAGAGAGCAGTGGCGTGGCACAGAGCGGGGAGAGAGTGGTGGCAAGGCATAGAGCGGTGGGAGGGCGTTGGATTTTATAAAGCGCGCCGGACGCCGCGCGCCAAAACTAGCGCACGTCCGACCGCTTTTTCCCGCGCGTGCGTGATCCTTTCCCGACGTCTCTGCTATCTCTACTCTCTTCTCTAGTGTTATATTTATTTCTACTTCCTTTATTGTCTATTTTTTTCTCTATTAGTTTTTTTCTTGCAATATAGGCCGTCCGATTTATATCTGACAGATAGGAAGGAAACAAATGGGAATTTTGCAAAAAGATACCCATACCCCTCTCCAGATTTGCAAATAAGGCCTTCCCTCGTTCATCCTTTTCTCCCACAAGATAAATTACTCATAAAAATGCATCTTGATGCGTGCAACGCATGGGCATCTTGCTAGTTCTAAAAACCTTTCCATCATTTGCCACACTACTGGTTGCAGATGAAAAACCTACCCAAGCACAACACGATACAGGAGCGACACATAATTACAATAGCAGCCAGGAAATTTGAAGGGTACGTATGAACAAAATTGGAACTGCACATGTACTGCTAAGTGATTCAATACACACATTACCAATCGAGGAGGAGAACGATGGTCGCGGCGGCCTTTGTGAGTCATGCTCGGCAACAGAATTCAGTTCATTGTCCACGACGGTGGTACTTCTGCGCTTGGTGTCGGCTTTCGGGAAGCAGATCTGAGACCGTGGAAGACGATGCCGAGGAAGAGGCTCCGTGTACGACGACGACAGTGGACCGGCTCCAGTGCGGCGTACGAGGTCGTCGATGAGGCAGATGCGCTGCGGTGGACGAGTGCACCGATGTAAAGGGGAGGAGCATGAAGGCTGCGGTGTCGTGGAGAAGTCTATATTGCGGTGGGGATAGAAAAATGGGGAGTATTCAGGTGTACTACTCTGGGTGCCGGGGTGGGGTTGGCTGGGTAGGGTGAACCTGAAGTTACGAAAACAGCCCCCTACCAAGCGTCATCCATAGGCTTGTTCCGAAGGCTATGATGGTAACTTCCCACTGCTCGAATCACAGTCGCAGGAGATTTTCCCGCCGACCTCAAAATTTTGTGACACTGGACTCCCCGTGTGGCGTGTTGAGTGATTCGGCTAAGCAACTAGCGAGTAGTAGTAGTAAACTCTGCATATTAGGTTTGATCGAAGTCAAACTTCCTAAAGTTTGACCAAGTTTATAGAAAAATATAAACATTTACCATAAAAAATATGTATGATATGAAAGTACATTCAATAATGAATCTAATGGTATTTATTTGTTATTATATATGTTAATATTTTTTGTTATAAGCTTTCTGAGAGTTTACAAAACTTGACTTTGACCAATGCTAATACGCGGACTTAAATAAAAACGGAGGGAGTACACATTTGTTTTCTTAGTTTGTAGGGAACTAATCATTTGAAATTGTGAAATAAATATATTAGGCTATTGACTTCGAATGTAATGGTCTATACAATTCAATAGTTACAATCATTGTCGAATCCCAAGATGTATACAAGGTCTATAGTACTTCACAACATGCTCAAACTCACATAATCCCAGTCAAATGAGGATCTAAATGCATTTCATAGTTATTACTTTGTAGGATGCAACAAAAAGAACCATAACTCTACATCAGCCATTATAGAAGCAACATTTTGACATATCCCAATGTGTGAATGAAACGTGCAGAGAGAGCTTTTGAAGATGGAGCAGATAGGGCAGGAAAGATTGTATGTATGTGGACAAGAGAGTAGGAGACAAACCTAACGAGACAGAGAGAGAGAGATAGAGAGAGAAAGAGAGAGGAAGAAGTTAGGTCTGTGAGAAAGATGGAGACATTTAATATACGTGAGATGCGTGTGCATCCGGATTCTGTATGCGTGGAAGGAGAAGAGACAACATGTTTGATGAGAGAGCTGGAAAAACATGGATGAGAGGGGAAGGATCTCGTGGGTTGATGTAACATCCCAAATTTCCTATTTGGAATGTTTTACAATTATAGCTAAGCATCTATGCATGTTGTTTGAATTTGAGTGCCATTTGGAGTTTCAGAAGATTTTGAGTTTTGGAATTTGAATTCAAACTTTGGCAAGTGGGAATCATTTCAAAAACTATGCTTGATAAATACTTGAGCAAAAGTATGAGAGGAGTAAACATGACACTCCAAAAATATCAGAGGAAAACATTGCCAAAAGTTTTGAATTCAAAATTGAGTTTTATTTGAATTTTGGGAAAAATGATTTTTTTTATAAACTTTGGTTTTTGCCCCTGGAAAAATGTTCAAATGATAGGGAATATTCCCCTGATCATTTTGGTATATATATGTCCTATATAAAATATTTATAGTTTATATATTATCTCTGTTTTTGTTTTTCAAAAATAAAAATTTTTTGAAAAAGAGAAAACCCATGGGCGCCGGCCAGGCCAACCGGCCCAGCCAACACCCAGGCAGCCCACTCACCCGCGCCAGCTGGGCAGCCCACCAGCGCCAGCCGACGGCCCAAAGCCAGCCGACGGCCCGGCCACCTCCCCGCGCCCGAATCGCTTCGGACCGGTCGACCGACCGCGCCGCGCCTCCCCTCTCTCTCTGCCAGGCGGGCCCCCACCTCCTTCAACCCCCCGCCCACGCCACCTCGCCGCGCCGCCGCTCGCCGGATCCCGAAGGATCCGGGATTCGATTCGCACCCCGATTGCCCCCTCGCCCAAGCCGGTCGCCCCGCCCTATATATACCCCTCCCCGCACCCCATTCCCCCCCTCGCCCCCTCGCCGGAACCCTCTCTCCCTCCTCACGCGCTCGTCGGAGCCCGAGCTCACCACCGCCGCCATTTCCCTCGCCGCCGTCGCCCTAGCCCTCCCCGATCTCCACCGACTCCACCAGACCACCCCCCGAGCCCGTCCGCACCCGCCGGAGCACCCCGCCGACCTCCCCGACGACCGGAGCCGCCGACGCACTCGCCGCCCGAGCCGCCGCCGCCGTCGAAGTCCGGTGAGCCACCGGAGCTCCTCTCCCCCGTCCGATCTAATATCTACGGTGTAGATTAGAACCCCGAAGGGGTATGTTTCTTTTAATAAAAACCCGGTTAGGCCCGGTTTAGTCCGGTTTAATTTTAAGTTAGGGTTTTATTATTAGACCGGCCCGATTCGTTTAAACCCTAGGGCCCGTTTAGCTATATTACGCTCAGTGCGTAGGTTAGGCCCATTAGGCCATTTTTCTTTATTTTCGTTTTTCTGTTTTANGCCGCCGCCGTCGAAGTCCGGTGAGCCACCGGAGCTCCTCTCCCCCGTCCGATCTAATATCTACGGTGTAGATTAGAACCCCGAAGGGGTATGTTTCTTTTAATAAAAACCCGGTTAGGCCCGGTTTAGTCCGGTTTAATTTTAAGTTAGGGTTTTATTATTAGACCGGCCCGATTCGTTTAAACCCTAGGGCCCGTTTAGCTATATTACGCTCAGTGCGTAGGTTAGGCCCATTAGGCCATTTTTCTTTATTTTCGTTTTTCTGTTTTAACAGAATAGTTCCAGATTTGAAAAATTCATAACTTTTATTCTACTTAATATTTTTGAGTGATTCTTTTTTTGTTGGTTTGCAAATTTCTTATAGTTTCTGTAGAATATATAATTAGCTATGTTAAAATTATTTATAATTACTTTATTTTAGATTTTGTCAGAATAGTAAATCTGTTATAAAATGAGTTAGGAAAATTATTTTTGGATGATTCTTTTTGTCCCAACTTTATTTTGACATTACCTAACCGTAGGAATTAATTTGGGTATTTTAGGATTAATAAAAAATAGTTTTAATCAGAATCTTGTTATTCTTAATAATTAACTAGCTACTGTTTTCCTATTATTTTAATTAGCAAATAAATTTATATTTCACATGTGATTGATTATTCTAGGGTAGTTTCTGTCACTTTATAGGATGTACTTTTATTTATAATAAATAAAACTTTTATTTTATTTTCTTAATAGAAATTGAATTAGGCCTAATAGGAGTTTTATAATAGCTTTTAAGTTAATTCTTTTTGCTCCTAGTTTCTTAATGCATTCTTTTCTGTTAAGTTAACATAAACCCATGCTTAGGTTATGTTAAGAAATTTTTTGTGATGTAAAACTATTTTTAGTTGTTGCTTGAAGTAGGAAAACTTTGAGTTGGATGTTCTTTGAGTTTCCCTTTGGGTTTTGATTTGTTTGTTTTGGTTTGTTATTTTGTTATGCTATTGTGTTATGTAGTCTTATGCTATATGCTTATTGTGATTATTGTTTGTCTCGGTAGAGTTTCCGGAGTGCGAAGCTTGCTACTACGAGTCTTTAGCTTACGAGGATCGTCAGCAAGGCAAGTCTTTGATCATGTTATTTTCAATACCTATGATTTTGTGCATTAGAAATTATACCTCCCCACCATGCATGCAGTAGTTGAAATTTTGAAGTTATGTTCTTGAGTAGTATCATGTGGTAGGTTGAACCAATCCCCTTGTTACCATGACCCCGGAACGAAGTAGTTTATTTTGCTATGCTCGTAGACGGGTTTGGTTGAGTGAAATCCATAAGAAAGATGTGAGAGTCAATGATGATGACAACCCCATGAACTTCAAGATCAAGATGGACTTCGGAATTCACTACTGGGTGGAGGACGGTTGACGGGCACCCTGGAGAACCCAGTGGTTGGCCGGGATGCATGGAGAAGTGCCATGACATCTTGCGGAAAGCTTCACCCAGCCACGAAGAGACGGATGGATGCCCCATTGACCGGAAGCTTACCTGTGCAGCCGCAAGCCATTATGGGCTCTGGCTGGGTCAACCCTAGTAGTGACGTGTAACATCCCAAAATTCTAAATTTTGGAATGTTATATTAAATAAATAACTATGGTTGTTGTCTGATTGTTTGACTGATTGATTGAATGGAATTGAGTGGAAATTGAAACTTTTGAAAGTTGAATGAGAGGGAATAAAATGACTTTCCCAAACTTTCCATTTTTGCATTTTTGGATCCCAATTGAACTCAAGTTCATTGCAACACCAAAACCTAGAGTGAAGATGACATGACTTCTTCCATGCTGAAATGAAAAGGGTTTTGGGAAAAAGATTTGAATTTCATTTGGGGATATTTCAAATTCAAAACTTTATGCAACTCAATGATTTTCATGAGGGAAGATAAAATGACTTCTTCAATTATATGAAATATGAGTTGGAAGTTAAAAAGAACCAAATTGAAAGTCATTGGAAGGTATTTTGAAACCCCCTTTCAAATTTGGTATTATTTGGACTTTATTCAAATTATTTTCCTCCTAAAAACAAATAAATGGAAATAGGGGTAAAATGATTCCCTTCAATGAAAAATTAGGAGAAAATAAATTTGAAGTCATTTTGGTATTTTTAAAA
>LR880968.1:804057090-804070862 GCA_904067115.1 Aegilops sharonensis | reverse complement strand
CTCCAAGATCGATCTTCGATCAGGGTATCATCAGTTGAAGATCCGTGAAAAGGATATACCCAAAACAGCATTCACTACCAGGTATGGTTTATATGAGTATACCGTCATGTCATTTGGATTGACTAATGCTCCTGCATACTTCATGAATTTGATGAACAAGGTGTTTATGGAATATCTGGACAAGTTTGTCGTGGTGTTCATCGATGATATACTGATTTTCTCCAAGAGTGAGGAAGAGCATAAGGAACATTTGCGTCTAGTTCTGGAGAAACTTCGAGAACATCAGTTGTATGCCAAGTTCAGCAAATGTGAATTTTGGCTAAAGGAAGTCGGATTCCTCGGACATGTTATTTCAGGAGAAGGAATAGCAGTTGATCCCGCCAAGGTTGAATCAGTCACCGATTGGCAGTCACCCACCTCAGTCAAGGAGATCCGCAGTTTTCTCGGACTCGCAGGATATTATCGGAGGTTTATTGAGAACTTCTCGAAGATTGCCAAGCCCATGACTGAGCTGTTGAAGAAGGAAGCCAAGTATGTTTGGACCGAGGATTGTGAAGCCAGTTTTCAGGAATTGAAGAAAAGGTTGGTTACAGCCCTAGTGCTAATTTTGCCAGACATACACAAAGAATACCAGGTTTATTGTGACGCTTCTCGTCAAGGACTCGGAGGAGTACTCATGCAGGAAGGAAAAGTTGTAGCTTATGCCTCCAGACAGCTACGACCTCACGAGATGAATTATGCCACACATGATTTGGAGTTAGCAGCCGTAGTGCATGCACTCAAGACCTGGAGACATTTCCTCATCGGAAACCGTTGTGATGTTTACACAGATCACAAGAGCTTGAAGTATATTTTCACGCAGAAAGAGTTGAACCTCAGGCAGAGGAGATGGCTAGAGTTGATAAAGGACTATGACATGAGATTGCATTACCACCCAGGTAAGGCTAATGTTGTAGCAAACGCTTTGAGCCGTAAGAGTTATGTGAATACTCTTACAGAAGGAGGATTACCCCAGGAGTTAGTCGATGACCTCAGAGATCTCCAACTGGAGATAGTTCCGAGAGGATATGTTGCAACTCTGGAAGTTCAGTCCACTTTGGCCGAAAGGATTCGTGAAGCCCAGAAGTCGGACAAGGAAGTTGATGAGATAAAGCAAAAGATGAATGAAGGAAAAGCTAAAGGGTTCCGTAAGGATGAACACAGAGCTATATGGTTCGAGGATCGTATTTATGTGCCCAATGACCCCGAACTCAGGAAGCTAATTCTTCAGGAGGCTCATGATTCACCGTACTCGATTCACCCCGGCAACACCAAGATGTACCTGGATTTGAAGGAAATTTTCTGGTGGACAGGTATGAAGAAGGATATTGCCGAGTACGTAGAAGTATGTGATGTTTGTCAACGAGTAAAGGCAGAACATCAGAAGCCAGCAGGGTTACTTCAACCTTTGCCGATTCCCGATTGGAAATGGGAAAAACTTGGAATGGATTTTATCACAGGATTACCCAGGACCCGTTCGGGTTATGATTCTATCTGGGTAGTGGTTGATCGTTTGACCAAGGTACCTCACTTCATTCCCGTGAAGACTACCTATACCAGTGCTAAGTTGGCCAAGATATACATGACCAGGATCGTATGTCTGCATGGAGTTCCGAGGAAAATCGTGTCATATAGAGGAACACAGTTTACCTCAAAGTTTTGGAAGAAGTTGCATGAAACTTTGGGTACGAGGCTGGAATTCAGTACAGCTTTTCATCCGCAGACAGATGGACAGACCGAGAGAGTCAATCAGATTCTGGAGGACATGTTGAGAGCTTGTGTGCTAGACTATGGGTCTAGCTGGGATGATAATTTGCCATATGCAGAGTTCTCATACAACAACAGTTATCAATCCAGTCTGAAGATGGCCCCTTTCGAAGCTCTATACGGAAGGAGGTGCAGAACACCATTGTTGTGGGATAGTGTTGGAGATCGATCACTTTTCGGTTCCGATCCTATCAGAGATTCCGAAGAGAAAGTCAAGCTGATTCGGGACAGACTCAAGATAGCACAGTCGAGACAGAAGAGTTATGCCGACAGTAAGCGCAAGGAAGTGACTTACGAAGCGGGAGACCGAGCATATCTTCGTGTGTCTCCACTTCGTGGAATCAAGAGGTTTTGTGTCAAAGGAAAGTTAGCACCCCGATTCATTGGCCCCTACAAAATCCTCGAACGTCGTGGAGAAGTTGCTTACAAGTTGGAATTGCCGGAAGGATTGTCCGGAGTTCATGATGTATTCCATGTTTCTCAGCTGAAGAAGTGTCATGCCGACATGGCCGATATTCCGTTGAGAGACACAGTGCCCCTAGAGGCCATACAGCTTGACAGTGATCTGACTTATAAGGAGAAACCCGTCCGAATTCTCGAGACTGCGAACAGAGTCACCCGCAGCAAGGTCATCAAGTTTTGCAAGGTGCTGTGGAGTCACCACTCCGAAGAAGAAGCCACCTGGGAGCGCGAAGAAGACCTTCTTCGAGACCACCCACACCTATTTGCTAGCCAACCCGAATCTCGAGGGCGAGATTCATCTTAAGGTGGGTAGGTTTGTAACATCCCAAATTTCCTATTTGGAATGTTTTACAATTATAGCTAAGCATCTATGCATGTTGTTTGAATTTGAGTGCCATTTGGAGTTTCAGAAGATTTTGAGTTTTGGAATTTGAATTCAAACTTTGGCAAGTGGGAATCATTTCAAAAACTATGCCTGATAAATACTTGAGCAAAAGTATGAGAGGAGTAAACATGACACTCCAAAAATATCAGAGGAAAACATTGCCAAAAGTTTTGAATTCAAAATTGAGTTTTATTTGAATTTTGGGAAAAATGATTTTTTATAAACTTTGGTTTTTGCCCCTGGAAAATGCTCAAATGATAGGGAATATTCCCCTGATCATTTTGGTATATATATATATATGTCCTATATAAAATATTTATAGTTTATATATTATCTCTGTTTTTGTTTTTCAAAAATAAAAAAAATTTGAAAAAGAGAAAACCCATGGGCGTCGGCCAGGCCAACCGGCCCAGCCAACACCCAGGCAGCCCACTCACCCGCGCGAGCTGGGCAGCCCACCAGCGCCAGCCGACGGCCCAGAGCCAGCCGACGGCCCGGCCACCTCCCCGCGCCCGAATCGCTTCGGACCGGTCGACCGACCGCGCCGCGCCTCCCCTCTCTCTCTGCCAGGCGGGACCCCACCTCCTTCAACCCCCTGCCCACGCCACCTCGCCGCGCCGCCGCTCGCCGGATCCCGAAGGATCCGGGATTCGATCCGCACCCCGATTGCCCCCTCGCCCAAGCCGGTCGCCCCGACCTATATATACCCCTCCCCGCACCCCATTCCCCCCCTCGCCCCCTCGCCGGAACCCTCTCTCCCTCCTCACGCGCTCGCCGGAGCCCGAGCTCACCACCGCCGCCATTTCCCTCACCGCCGTCGCCCTAGCCCTCCCCGATCTCCACCGACTCCACCAGACCACCCCCCGAGCCCGTCCGCACCCGTCGGAGCACCCCGCCGACCTCCCCGACGACCGGAGCCGCCGAAGCACTCGCCGCCCGAGCCGCCGCCGCCGTCGAAGTCCGGTGAGCCACCGGAGCTCCTCTCCCCCGTCCGATCTAATATCTACGGTGTAGATTAGAACCCCGAAGGGGTATGTTTCTTTTAATAAAAACCCGGTTAGGCCCGGTTTAGTCCGGTTTAATTTTAAGTTAGGGTTTTATTATTAGACCGGCCCGATTCGTTTAAACCCTAGGGCCCGTTTAGCTATATTACGCTCAGTGCGTAGGTTAGGCCCATTAGGCCATTTTTCTTTATTTTCGTTTTTCTGTTTTAACAGAATAGTTCCAGATTTGAAAAATTCATAACTTTTATTCTACTTAATATTTTTGAGTGATTCTTTTTTTGTTGGTTTGGAAATTTCTTATAGTTTCTGTAGAATATATAATTAGCTATGTTAGAATTATTTATAATTACTTTATTTTAGATTTAGTCAGAATAGTAAATCTGTTATAAAATGAGTTAGGAAAATTATTTTTGGATGATTCTTTTTGTCCCAACTTTATTTTGACATTACCTAACCGTAGGAATTAATTTGGGTATTTTAGGATTAATAAAAAAATAGTTTTAATCAGAATCTTGTTATTCTTAATTAATTAACTAGCTACTGATTTCCTATTATTTTAATTAGCAAATAAATTTATTTTTCACATGTGATTGATTATTCTAGGGTAGTTTCTGTCACTTTATAGGATGAACTTTTATTTATAATAAATAAAACTTTTATTTTATTTTCTTAATAGAAATTGAATTAGGCCTAATAGGAGTTTTATAATAGCTTTTAAGTTAATTCTTTTTGCTCCTAGTTGCTTAATGCATTCTTTTCTGTTAAGTTAACATAAACCCATGCTTAGGTTATGTTAAGAAAATTTTTGTTATGTAAAACTATTTTTAGTTGTTGCTTGAAGTAGGAAAACTTTGAGTTTGATTTTCTTTGAGTTTCCCTTTGGGTTTTGATTTGCTTGTTTTGGTGTGTTATTTTGTTATGATATTGTGTTATGTAGTCTTATGCTATATGCTTATTGTGATTATTGTTTGTCTCGGTAGAGTTTCCGGAGTGCGAAGCTTGCTACTACGAGTCTTTAGCTTACGAGGATCGTCAGCAAGGCAAGTCTTTGATCATGTTATTTTCAATACCTATGATTTTGTGCATTAGAAATTATACCTCCCCACCATGCATGCAGTAGTTGAAATTTTGAAGTTATGTTCTTGAGTAGTATCATGTGGTAGGTTGAACCAATCCCCTTGTTACCATGACACCGGGACGAAGTAGTTTATTTTGCTATGCTCGTAGACGGGTTTGGTTGAGTGAAATCCATAAGAAAGATGTGAGAGTCAATGATGATGACAACCCCATGAACTTCAAGATCAAGATGGACTTCGGAATTCACTACTGGGTGGAGGACGGTTGACGGGCACCCTGGAGAACCCAGTGGTTGGCCGGGATGCATGGAGAAGTGCCATGACATCTTGCGGAAAGCTTCACCCAGCCACGAAGAGACGGATGGATGCCCCATTGACCGGAAGCTTACCTGTGCAGCCGCAAGCCATTATGGGCTCTGGCTGGGTCAACCCTAGTAGTGACGCTGGCTGGACGGTACTACGAGATGTAGAAGAACGGTAGGATTGGATGGGTACCGGCAGTGGCCAGAAGAACTCTTTGGAATACCCTGTTTCATTCATCCCATCTTCAAACACCATGAAGTGCGAAGACTTAAAAGGAGGGAATGATTCTTGCGGGTAAAGTGCGCAAACCTCTGCAGAGTTAAAGATCTAATCCATTAGCCGTGTCCCCGGTTACGGACAATTTGAGCCTCTGGAACTTGGAAGTATTCGGAAATCTCAACACTAAAATTAATGAATTAATTTGAGGGGTTTATGACTTAATAATTTGGGAATGAGACATTGGTTGGCGGAACCATCTCAATAACTACCAATAATTTTGTAGTATTTGCAAGTAAGTCCACTGTAGTAGGGAAAAATTTTCTTTTCACAAAATGATGAAACTTAGAGCCCCACAGCCAAAATGCATATAGTGTTAGTAACTTTATTATTGTTATTCTCTTCATGACTTGCCAGCTTATTCAAAAAAGCTGACCTACATGGCTGCAACGTCTTATGTTGCAGAGATTTATTCCGATCAGGAGTGAGGCTACGCTCCGCGCTTGGCGATTGCCCTTGGAGTCGGATGGACTCGCTATTTCGTCTACGCTTCCGCAGCTTATTTAGTTTATTTCTCATGAGTTGGCCTTTGGCCGAATTTATTCTATTGTAATAAAGACTCTATATGAGAATCGTGTAATAAATTCAGGTGTGATTGAACTTTGATTATTTCATCGATGTACTGCGAGTACCAGCATGATCTTGGGATGGTACAGACATAGAGATTTGACCGATTTTGGGTCAGGTCGCTACAGTTGAGGGATTGACAATTCTGTGCGGGGGAGAGAGGGATTGGTAATTTTGTGCAAGAGAGAGAGAGAGAGAGAGAGGGTGGGGGGAGGAGTTAGTCAGCCGTCGTCACATCACCCTGCTTCCAAATGACCCCACATTCTCTAGCGCGGTGTGGTCGCCGTCTTCGATCTGCTCGATGCCCTCTTTGAAGATTGAGGTGTTGTGCATGTTGGGGTGCAAAGAAGCACAAGCGAGAGTGGTCGCCGTATAACCTTAGATGGGGATGAATTGTGTGCTCGGGGGAGTGGGTGTGTGTGTGTGTTGTGTTGCGTGTGTGTGTGTCAGATATTGAGAGAAAACAAACCAAAGGAAAGAAATGGGTATTCACGAAGAGATTGTGCGGGCCTTGAGGTGAGCAGGGGCCGGGTGAGGGTGTCAAAATGTGCGCGTTGATGCATGTGTTGCATGCGATCGTGCGAGGGACGGATGAATCGAGAGAGTTGGTTGTTGTGTTATGGATGCTCCTCTCTCTGTTTGTCCGTCTGTCTGTCTCTATCTCTGTCACACACACACACAAGTAAACTAGAAGACCGTTCTCTCATGTATACAGAACGTATCGGCATCTGTCTATGTCTCACTCATGCATGATCATTTGCACATTCACACCTCTCTATGTCTGTATCACACGCACACCGTCTCCACATTGCCCTTCCGCCACAACACACATATGGACACATACACACGTTCTCTCTCAGTCACACGCACAAAATCAGTATTAAAAAAAACTAGGGCGCACCTAAAACGTCCAAATCCAAATAAACACGAACTGGAGCTAAATTCAAATATATGGAAATATTGCAGCGTCAAGAACTTTCCCAGAAAAAAAGTTGAGTAGTATTCGAGGATTGTTTTGGCACACACTAAAAGGTTCGGTGGATGTCCTTCGAGCGCGACACGGTGACGCACCGTTCGATCGACCGCGCGGTCGCGGTTCACGCGCTTGCACAGGATTTCGTATCGTGGTTGTGGCACTAACTAATAAAAGCGCTGCCTAAGTCTAATGTTTACATGTACTAGTACGGTTTTCTTTTAAATTTGACCAACCTTATATAAAACTAAAGTAAGCTCCCACACGCGCACTCATCAATATGCCGCCGCCGCTGTTGCGCATGCCGGTGCCCGCTTGCTCCGGCCAACAATTTCTCACCCATCACCACCGTGTCGCCGCCATCCCTGTGCCATGAAGCCGAAGGCTCGCCCGCTCACGTCGTCTGCAGTCCCTCCTCGCGATGCCGCCGCGCTGCCAAGCACGTGAGCAGTTGGTGGAGCCGCATCTATGCACGCAGCGTACGAAGAGGAGGACGAGTGCGTGCTCCAGCACGCTGGCGAGGAGGAACTAGCGTGTCATTGTCTTCTCCGCCCGTGCAGAGGAGGCGCGCATGGTGGCTGTCGCGGCGGAAGCCGGTCGAGCACACGTCGAGCCCGCAAACTGGGTGCGGACGCGGAATCTACCTTCGAGACCTTGAATGCCACGTGGATCCTGCAATCTGAAGGAGCAATTTGGGTCAGTCGACTCATGTGAGCCATTTGATGCAACATGGATGGCTAGAAGGGCTTGTTCCACCTCTTTTGCCGTCTTCTTCCTTCGCTCCGTCGAACTTCTTTCACGAATCGACTGACCCAAATTATACTACTAGTATGAACGTATTAAGTAAAGTAGGAACATGAAGATACGAGCAATAGTACCGACTGCAAGAAGAACAGTAGTAAGACATAGTACTAGTACTACTGTACGTACTAAAGAGTTCAAATAACGAGAAAGAACATAAACATAGTTCTGCTGGGGCCTCAGCACAACACACCCTTGAAAATAAACTAAGCAACTAGTCCACTTGACACTGCAGTAGAACCAGCATGAGCGACGGCACTGCCACCTACTCAGAGTCTGAGTCCACGTCCTCGACTTCGTCCTCGTCCCTCTTCCTGTTCCTCTTCGCCGACGCTTCTTTGCTTGAACCGAACACTGGGCTCTGCTTCTTCATCCAACCCTTGTAGATATTTAAACAAAGGTAGGCATCCATTGCTGCATACATGATGTGATCTTCATCTAATGTCTTTGACTCCCATGCATGATGAAGCTCGTGATGAGGTTTCTTCAGTTTAGCGTATGAAGGATCAATCATGGCTGCTGCGAGGGTTAGCATTGAAGGTTGAGAGGAGGACACCAGGCTTGCCTTTTGGAGATCGAAGGGCTGGCCTACAACAAGACCTATCCGACGCAGGACATCCCTGTCGTTCTTAAAGCCCACAGTAACGAATTTCACTCTTTTGTCCTTGAGGAAGTTCTTAAAATCCTGGCACTCAACGTCGGCATGGCATATGTGGTAGAACAAGCAAACGTTATGTACGCAAACCTGGATCACGGGGGGTTTCTTCCTCTCTTCGTTCTTTAGATCCTTCTCTCGTCCCAGGACTGTGGTGTACTCAACATCTAGCCCAGCGACCCACTCATCCGTTGAACTGTTGAACATGCGTAGGAAGCGAGCAAGCCATGCTTTCACCGTCGCGGATCCACGTGTGTGATGACGATGAACTGATCGCTGGTGATGGCTCTAACCCGGTACTCAGTAGCGACCATAGAGATTTGGGAGGCCATGGATTTTGGAGTAGGGTTAGGAGAAGTTGAACTGTTGTACCCCACAAAAAAAACTGGGAGCGAACTAATGTGAAAGGACGGGACGACTGGGAGCGAACTGTTGTAAGGTAGAAGACGGGGACGAGTAGGGCGTGCGAACGGCGTGGGGTTGCTGGCTTGCCCGGTGGATAAACGGCTGCAAGCCCCCAAAGAGTTCTCGAGAACTATGTGGGACACACTAGATGTCATGTCTACTAGACCCATATCGTAGGCCTGACGGTATAGCTTCTGCCTGTTTGCACGCCATGCCGGCGCGTGGATGTAACTTCACGTAATTCCGTCAACCATCGCGCCTCCCACGACCTTCGCCTCCCTCGCGCGGTTGCGCCCTTTGAGACTTCGACCGGCTATAAATGAGCAATTTTTTTTCCTTTTTTTAGACAAGCAATTTTTTTTGCCTACTCCGCATGCATGATACTCCCTCTGGTCCTTTTTACTCCCGTCAATCGTTTTCAAAGTGTTTGACCAAATTTATACTTTTTTTGAACACCACCTTATATTAATTAACCAGCCACACCAGTACACTCATTCGATACAATATTCACCACATAGGGCGGTACGTTATTTACAAGAATACCATCTAATCTATTGTCAAAGCTTTACTTAGCGATTAGGTGTGCCACCTTATTGGCCGAACGACTAATCTTTGACAATTGAAGATTGTTGATCAACTTCGAGATGCTCAACGCTTTCATCTTCAGGTCATGCATAGCAGACCTGTCATAGTCCCCCGATGCAAGAGACGCTACCGCAAAAGCGCAATCATTCTCTAAAATTACAAGATTATGAAGAGAAATACCTATGTAGGGACCGGCAATGCAAGCCTAAGCTCCGCTTCCTCCATGCTTTGACAGGCATCAATGAAATCCCACGACCAAATTTATACTAAAAAAATCAATATCTACAATACTGATTATAATGAGTATAAGAACTATGTTTTATAATGAGTGTAAAAATATTGATTTGACATTGTGAATGTTGATACTACATTTTTCTATAAGTCTGGTGAAAGTAGAGGTACATTGAGTTCAGACAAAACTTAAATGCACAATGCAGACTAGTTCCTCCGTCCAGGTGTGTGCCATGTCCTATCTTGTCATCACAACAAGGTTAGCTATTAGAGTACCACTACCTCCCTTCTAGTTTAAAGGGCTCGATTCAAAATTTTCACCTACTCTTAGCAAGATAGTAGAGGCGGTGGAATAGTTTTTGAAGTCTGCAAAAGTACTCAACTAATGCTGTCATTCTTCACAAAAAAATGTGTTTACCAATGCATGCATGAACACTAGTTACTCTAACCCCCCTCTCTTCTTTAATTCTTTGCCACATCAGCATGTTTGCTATTCCCGTGTGCATGATACCAGCTAAGATACCACCATTATGGCCAGCCTTAATCATCACATGCAATAATTTAGTGCACCTTGAACTATGAACATATGTGGGGCGTGTATGTTTTTAATGACTTGAGACTATACCTAGCCCGGCATGCAAGATGACTTATTATGCACCGTTCCCCATACCTGCAGGAAGCCCGTTCATCTCCAAATCTTTTCCTCTCCATGTGTGGAAACAATATGCCTGCCAAACTCTCCTTCTCCCTCCGGCGGTCCCACCACTCCACCCCGTGTGAAAAAATCTGCATGCATGACTCTCCTCCCTCCACGCTCGTCCAATCCGTTGTGACCAGCAATATTTCCACCCCTTCGATGCCCCATAATTTACTCCAACAAATATGCCCACGTAGCTGTTACTTAACTGCAGGTGCATTGGGCCAGTGACATATAGGCCCAACAGGGGTCTGGCCCACATGTCAGTGATGCAACTGTTCCTGCAGTTAAGTCAGTGCAGCTCAGTCCATATCTTACGTAGGTGTGCCATTGCTCGCTGTAAATACTGCGCCCATCGCTATCTCATCCCCCTCACGTTCACGTTCATCACTACCTCCTCCCCCTCCCTCTCACGTCGACCACCATGGCATCGCCCCTCCCAAGCCCTAGCTAGGAGCCCCTCGCTGCACCACGCGGACGGTCACGCGTCGCCATTCCGTTCCTCGCCGCCACTAGTCGAGGAGGACGCGTCGGTGTTCCGCTCCTTGCAGCTACGCGACGGGTCGCCGTTCTGTTCCTCGCCGCCACTAGTCGAGGAGGACACGTCGGTGTTCCGCTCCTCGCCGCGACGCGACGCGTCGCCGTTCTGTTCCTTGCCGCCACTAGTCGAGGAGGATGCGTCGGTGTTCCGCTCCTCGCCGCGACGCGTCGAGGTGGACACGTCGGCGTTCCCAATCTCGCCAGCACGCGTGTCGGAGGACGCGTCGGTCCCAGCTACGAGGAGAACGCCGTGCCGCCCGCCGAGCCCCCCCAGCCTTGAGGAGCTTTGGAAAGAAATGGATGTCACCTTGTGGGAGGCTTTGCCTCCAGCAGAGCGCGCCAAAATATAGGCGTAGAAGAAGGCCGAGGAAGAGAAGCGCACCGCAGAACAAGCTGCCTGGGAGGCCTATGTCACGTCTGAGAGAGTCAGGCAATTGGCTCTTTGGCAGAAGGCTCGTGCGAGGGCCGTGAGGGTGGCGGAGGACGCCCGTGCCGACGCCCTGAGTGCAGTCGGGCCAAAGCGCCTCATCTACGCTTGGCGGTACATGGACCGGGTGCACGCTTCCAGCGAGGAGGAGTACCTGTTGGCGCCGGATCACCACACCGTTGAGATCGCACTCGCCCGCCGGCAAGCCGCCAATCAGCACCTCGCGAGTTGCGAGGCTGAGGAAGAGGCATTCTGTCGGCGCGCTGGGAAACGACCGTGCACCAGGGCACTCGTGGCACACTGCAAGCGCTCCTACGACCGCCGTGGCTTTTAGGAGGAGTATAATTTTTGATTCGTAAGGCGATCTCATTAGTTTTGGGACGCAAATGATAAATCCCGAACGTTCAGGAATTTTTAGCATCCTTAATTAAGTATGTAAAAGGGAAAGTTTGGAAACCTTGTGTATTCGTACGCATTTTGCAAGTACGTGCATATAGCACAAACTTTACTATATACTATCGCACTACACATCTCTCTCGATATATGCTTGCAGACTGTGCTACTCCCTCCGTCCAGGTCAATAAGTCATCTTTGGTTGTGCACGGTGACCAAGAAGGAGGGAAGACTTATACACCTAGACGGAGGGAGTACTACTATTACTTATGTACGTGCAAATGCACGTTTTAACATTACGATGCGGTTTTTGTAAAAGTAGAAAAACAGCACTAGTCAAGCTTGTGAAACGATTCAATGCAAAACAAATGCAAAAATGCTCGTTTGATTGTTTACTCTTAGCTTCCTTCTCAGTGGTTATTTCTCTGTCGTACTTTGTACGGAGTATCTCACTGGTTGGAAAGGCATGCAAATTCCCAAACCGCTTGCTACACCCTGTATTGAATTTTTTGCCTAACAAGTTGTGCCGTGCAATTGGAATTCCAACTTGAGTACTACTACTACTAGTAGGAGTACCAGGGGCCAGTTCTTTTAGGCTTCTAGATTAGTAATCCCATAACTACTACCTCCGTCCTGTTTTATTGGTCCCCATTGTAATCTGTGTCAAATTTTGATCATAAATTTAACTTATGAAATGTTAGTGCATGGCACTACTCCATTCGTCTAGGTGAGTAAGTCATCTTAGGCTGTGCACCATGACCAAGGAGGAGGAGAAAACGAGAAACGTTAATGTTTATTTGTTAATTAATAGTATCGCATGCAATGAACTAACCACTGCATGTCGTGTTTGATATCTCAAGTCATTAAAAGCATGCACACTCTTTATCTCTTATTGGTTGATATGTCAAGAAATAAGAAACGAGGTAGAAGTTAATGCACCGCGCCTAAGTGTTTTGGGATTATTTGGTTTTCGTAAGATGACTTACACACCTAGACGGAGGGAGTAACATTTTATCAGTTAAATCTTTGGTCAAAATTTAGCACAAATTACAATGGTGAGGAATAAACCAGGAAGAAGTAGTAGTTTAGAAGCCCAAATAAATGAGTGAGGCGCCTTATTGTTACTCTCCACTGTGACTAGTCTTAACGGAAAAGCTGGGGAAGCCGCCAAAAGAACTGGCCCTAGGAGTAGTAGCTAGGGATCGAGTGTGCGAGATGAACCGGAGAAAAAGTAAATGCAGAGAGATGAAATGCAAAAAAGACGGAGGGATGTGATGGTTGCTTGTCCGTTTATTTTACCAGGCCACTTATTACTGGGAGTGGTTGGGTTTTGTGATATGACGGCTTTACTGCCGCGCCACGAGCGGGGTGAGAGGTGAGACTCCCACGCAGCGCCACCCTCTACTCTTGTACTACATCAGTCGTGGTTTATTAGTCCCGCATTGAATTTGACTGAAGATTTAACTGACAAAATGTTAGTGCATGTCAACAAAAACTATATCGTTGGATTCGTATTTGAACATAGTTTTGAATGATATAATTTTAGGTGACATGCATCAGCATTTATCGTACTATATACTCCCTTCGTTCCTAAATATAAGTCTTTGTAAAGATTGCACTATGAACCACATACGGATGTATATAGATGCATTTTGAGTGTAGATTCACTCATTTTGCTCCGTATGTAGTCCATAGTGAAATCTCTACAAAGACTTACATTTAGGAACGGAGGAAGTATAATGTTATTTCAATTTTTGGTTGTACTAATCTATAGTAGTAAGGTGCCCGTGCGTTGCACCGAAGAGTGAAATGCATTGATCGGGGAGTTGTTTATTTTGACAAAGGATGTGGGGGTCATCTCATATGTAACGCGTATCGATAGGTTTCTTCAGATATTATTTCATCTCCAGAGCTCACAAACATCCAGGTGAAATAGATAAAAAGGTATCTTTTGCAAACAAAAGCGTTCAACTGTTCAACCTGCATCCAAAACTTGTGAAGAAATGACACTTATTGTGCTTTGCAAGAAATGATCTTTAAGAATTAGTTTTTGAGTATCGATTGTTATACATGTTGGCTACAGATGACATGGCACTTTCTTATAGTCAACAGTTGGCTATACTATTAAGTAATATTAACCATGCCCTTATACACCTAGACGGAGGGATTAAATCAGGATGACTTGC
>LR880968.1:804025262-804040673 GCA_904067115.1 Aegilops sharonensis | reverse complement strand
GGGGGAGGATTTTCGCGCGGTGGGCGGGGGGAGTTTGGCGCATGGTCGGTTTCTCCAAGTGCAGTCCCACGTGTCAGTGAAGAGGCAAGCCGAAGCGCGTTCCATTTGCGTGAGCCGTGTGCAGGATCGAACGTGTGTGGGGTGCAATGCGACCGCGACAGGAGTGCTGTGAGTGTACCACCTTTTTTCCTTTTAAACTAGGTGTTGCGCCCCCTCAAAAAAAATTTTGTTGCTTCGCGCGGTCCATCGATATTACTACTAGTAATCCGGTAATCCCGACTAAAACAGCGTGGCCGGTTCTTTTCCCGCGCGATATGCTGGGAGGTTGTCTTAGTTGGGTTTTTTAGGACGAGTAATGCTACACCTACGTAATCCCAGTTACGTAATTAACGTAATGTGAAACGTGTGAGTTGTTGATTGTAGATTCGGGGGAGGGAGGGGCCCACCACCATGAAAATCAGGGGAGGAGAGAGAGGCAATTTACGTTAACCCTTTCGTAGGTTCCCGTAGATGTAGAAAGATGTGAAATGCGTGAATGTGTAGTGGACGTACTATTGGAGTGCCTAAGATAAAATGTGTATGTATAAACCCTATGTGTTTATTTTACTTCGCATGTTAGATTTGTCTCGGTTCAATAAAAGCAGAGTTGGTGATGATGGTGTGCCTGTCATCCTGCAACATAGGCCGTCCAATCTATATCTAACGGATAGGAAGGAAACTATGACAATTTACCCGCACTCCTCTCCACATTTGCAAATAAGGCTTTCCCTCGTTCATCCTTTTCTCCCACAAGATCTTGATCTTCCGTGCAACACACGGGCATATTGATAGTACTCCTACAATATGTATATTATTGTGAAAGTTCATATACACCGGCCGAGATTAATGCAAACACGGCAGATTTTCATTACATTTCGAACTTTTATAGGACAGAAAAATAAAAGAAACCCGACCCTAAACCTATTCTACGGCGGCGACCGACGTCCTCCATCTGCGATCTCTATGTACGGGGGCGGGGTTCAAGACACGTGAAGTGAAGGTGCGGTCTCCGGCGAGGAAGAGTAGAACACGGGATACGGACCGGCCAGTTGGCACGCCATGCCCTGCCGCCTCCCATGCCCTACTCATCCTCGGAGGAGTCCCTGACCTCGGCGGTTCCGGACGTTGGACGGCGGCAAGTAGGACGCGTGGCTGACGGTGCTTCCGTCGTCGGCCGCCAGCGTGGTCACCGCTTGTGCGGTTGCGTCCGCGTCCGGCTACGCCGCTATTGCATCACGAGAGGCGACTTGAGCGAGGGCAGCGACCTCGAGCTTCATCCCCGAAGACAAGCTCTCCCATAGAGCGTTCGCACTTGCGGTCATGGCGGATGTGGTGCCAAGTAGGAGGACGATGCGTTATGGTGTGGAGGTTAGCTGGGCGTTGCTGCTTTAAGTAGCGCATTCCGGTGAGGCCAAGCGTCCAGGTGCGTCATTAAGTCACCGGAGTTGGTTCCTCGGGCACCGAGCCTCTTAACGACGAAATACGAACGAACGGCATGAATGCGGGCAGCTGGCGCCGGCTGGGAACGCACCGCGCGACGGTGCGAGGGACGAGGGTTTTGGTGTGCCAGGGTAGTCAGCTGCGGTCGTGGCAACGTTGGAGATGCCCTTTGCTCACATGCGATCCCCGCATGTCATTGAAAAAGCAAGACGACCCGGCATGGTCTCAGGTCCCGAGGATGCAGTTGGCCGCGCTACACCACTCCGCGGACGCGTCGCGGCGCCCCGTGCATCCTCGACGAGCCGGGTGTTGGGGTGTGTTTGGATTGTGGCCAAAGTGCACCTTACCAAAATTTTGGTCATGATCCAAAGATTGGTCTTTGTTTGGATGGTTGCCATTTTTTTGGCATGCCAATGAACTCTAGCCAACTCTAGTTCATTTTTCTTGCCAATGTCGGCCAAATCATGGGAAACCAATACCTCAACCAAAATTTTGGCTACCCAATGCTTTGATGGGGCAACCTTGGGCACAAACCAAACATATTGTTGCTCATGCCACAGCAGTAACGCCACCCTCGGCACACTGAAACCGACCGTGTCTTGCGACGATATGAGCGTGTAGCTCACCACGGTCGTTGTGTCCAGAGGCGGTGCTGGAGCTGCGCCCCGTTGTTGGCCCCAACGATCCACATGAACGGTTGTCGGTTGCGAGGAGGTTGTGGGCCAGCTCCTCCATTGGACTAGTCTGCGCTACGTCGTCCCGACGGGTGTGCCCCACATGTCGGTTTCCCTGTTTTCCCGGCCATATTCGAGCATGAGTGCTCCGCGTTGCGCATTAGGCCTTTCACTATGTAGGCCAAGTGAGACAACTTATTGTTTATTTGAGCCATTCAAGTATAATCATGTGGCATTTGCTTATTTCTCATTCCTCTCCAACCCTCTTCTCCATCGATCATGTCGCCCTCCAGTCGAGTCCATCCTCCCGCATACCTCATCTGAACATTCCGCCGAGTATCATTCGCATGTACCCACCCTAGTCCTCTTTCAATCGATCTCCGGACCCCGAGATGAAATCGAGAGAGAACGAGTGGGGGCACGTGCTACCTAAGGCGGATTCAAAATTTTGAACCGGTGATCATAGCATCCGCAAATCATATATAAAGGGTATTCAATGTTGGTTTCTTTTTCGAACGTACAATATACTCCCTCCTATCCTTTCTAGTTTACATATAAGTTTATGTGTAGTCAAAGTATCTCTACTTTGATAAAAAAGGTATCAACATTCAACAACGCCCAATCAATATTGTTAGATTCGTACGTACTCCTAGATTTGTACTCGAGATGGTTTCCAATTTGTTTTCAACCACGTGAATGTGCTTGTTCTCGCGCATGCTCTTCCTACTAGGATTTCACCACGTATAGCCAGTCCAATAGTAACTTTTTAAGCTCCCTGTCCAATAGTACACGTGGAGTACTGACAACATCTGTACTCCCTCCTTCCATTTATATAGGGCCTATGTGGAGGAGAGAGATGTGAAAAAGTAAGGGGAGTGAGCTCTCATGCAAGAGCCTTAGCTATATACGCATTCCTAGTTAAATACTAGTACAATAAATATGGAGAATGAGATAGAGAGGAGATGGAAAAAAGTACTAATACAATAGCGAACCTTATATACTTTTTTGCGGGAAATAGCCAACCTTATAGCCCACACTACCATATGAGTGCATATAATAGATTATGGCTATAGATGACATGGCAGTCCGTCGTAGCCATCGACTGACTATATTATTAACCATGCTCTAATGCGTTTTTAAAACCGCATTTGACTATTGACAAGATTAATAGTACATGAGATGTATAATGTGAAAATTATATCATTGGAAACTCCTTTCACATACGAATTTGACCGTATGCTTTGTGTAAGTTGCAGGTCATATATTATTACTCTAACATTTGGTCAAAGTTAGCCTCGAAAAACGCATTAGGACATGTATAGTAAATGGAAGGAGGGAGTAGTAGTGGAAGTGGATCCTCTGACGTAGGTATCCCTGCCTTACCCTCCCTTTCGGTCACTTACTGGCGGACCCCATGCTTGCTAGGCCCCGCATGTCAGTTACTCAATGGGTTCGGCCACGTCAGGGGATCCTCATCCGTAGTATATTCCCTCTGTTTTTATTTACTCCGCGTAAAACGGAGGGAGTGGTAGTATAATAAATGACGCGGGCGGGGGAGGGGGAGGGACGTCGGTTTGCTCTCAACCGCGGTCCCGCAAGCGAGCGAAAACACAAGACGAAGCGCGTTCCATTCGGTGAGCAACGTGGAGGGTCCAGCGTGCCGGGCTGCAACGCGAACGCGACAAGAGCGATGTACAGTCAAAACCGATTGACCGGTCGTCACCAGAACCACTATTCACACCAGAACCTTCGCTGCTCGGCCTACGCCAGTCACTGCCCTAAAACCGCACCTAATCTCCAGCCCATTCCCCCACCTTTCGATCCCCTAGCCCGCATCAAGCATCCCCTAGTTCGCCGGAAAGCCATGGTGCGCCGCAATATCACTTACTACAAGATGTTGACACCGGAGCACCGCGCAGAAATCGCGGCGGCGGTCGGCGCCACAGACCTCCGTTTCCAAGCTCGCTTTGCGGCGGGCCAATCCCCGAGTTCTTTGGAGCCAAGCTACGAGGAGGAGGAAGCCGATCCAATGTTCATGGCGGAGGTCGCGGCGCAGAAGGCCCCCGACGGGTATGAGACGATGAACGTCGACTTTGTGCCGGTGTCCGAGTCCCCCATGGTGCAGGCGGACCAGCAGTTCAACATGGCGATACTAAAGGAGGACCGGGAGGCAGAGGCTCAACTCGACACGGAGCACGCGCATGCCGCTGCCATTGAGGCTCTCCTGCAGGCGAAACCAGATGTCATGGATGTGAACCGGGCGACGGAGGCTCAACTTGAAGAGGAGCGCGCGGATGCTGCTGCCATCGAGGCCCTCCTGCAGGCGTAACAGGACGTCCTGGACTTGAACCGGGCGGCAGAGGCTCGACTCGATGCAGAGCGCGTGGATGCCTCTCTCATCGACGCCCTCCTGTAGGCGGAACTGGACGTCCTGGACTTGAACCGGGCGGCGGAGGCTCAACTCGACGCGAAGCGCGCGGATGCCGCTGCCATCGAGGCCCTCCTGCAGGCGGAACCAGATGTCCTCGAATTGAACCGGGCTATGCTCTCGTCCGTGCAGAGCGCCCGCACGCTCTGCTTGAACGAGTAGCTGGAGGCCGAGGACAACCACGGTGCGGAGACACACGTCGGCAGCTACGGCTGGTTCACGCTGGCAGCCAAAGACGATGAGGCCGTCTCTTTCCGCGAGTAGTGATAGTTTTTTTTATGTTGTTGTTTTTATGGATCTTTTGTTGTGTAAAAACATATATTTGCTATGCAAGTCGCCTGACTTGGGTCAGTCTACCATTTCAGGTGGTTGGATGAATATCCTACGTGTCCTAACCCTTCTTTCCTTCTTCCTCACCTCTTCTTCTTCCCCAACAGACCACCGCACGGGCTGTACGGATACTCCCCAACATGCGGTTGGATAAACATACTCTATGAACGAAAATTATGTGTCAGCGATAGGATGGCTGAGTTTGGTTTGTTCACATGTGACATCACGTGTCAGTGAGGGTGCGTTCCCTTGGTTGGGTTTGCGGCGTGCAGGAGCGACTATGTGAGGGTGCGGCACGACCGCGGTGTGCAGGAGCGACCGTGTGAGGGTGCGGTGCGACCGTGAAAGCCGTGCGCAAGTGTACCTCCTTCTCATTTTGAAAACTTTAGGCAAGCTTGGCAAAAATGTGTGGCGAAGTTTGGCAATGCAAGGACTAGACCCAAACAGGATAAGTACGTAAGTACTAGGAGTACTAGCGTTCAAAAAGAAAGGCGGGGTTTTCCTTCGCCGGATTTAATCGATACAAATCCTCGTTTCACATGTCAATTAATGTGTATTGTTTTCTCCAAGGACCAAAGAGCTAACCATCTCACTCCTCATCGCTTGATTAATGCAGCGCCATGCAAACAAAACTTCTCACTTCCGCATCCATGCAGGGGATATTAATGTCCTTGGTTGCTAGTACGAGGCAAACCCCATCAATTTTGCCTCAATTAGTGTTAGTGGCCTTTTGCAAATTCTAATTTTGATATACTGGCCTTGTGTACAAAAAATGGAGGTAGTAACTATATTTGACTTCCTTCCCCATTGCGGTGACGTCGATGATATCTTTTTTTTGTGGTTTGGCAAAGTGCGTTTGACGGAGAACACCATTGAGGGAGACGACGGTAAGTCGTTAGCAAGTGCCGCCTGCAAGCCGAGACAACTGCCTTATTTGCATCCAGGAAGTCCGTTGAACCAAACGACTAGTACTACTAGGAGTACACAATAGCGTCGTCCGTCCAGCTTAGTGCGGTGAGATGGTTTCTCAAAGAAGATGATGGAGAAGCAGAGTCAGCGAAGAGTGAAATGATCGTTGCTCCGTCCATGCTTTGGTGATTTGATGCCTCACTTCTTTGTGATTTGTGATAGAAGGGACAGGGAAGTAGACTATGTGCTCTATACTATACTACATGCGTCCAAGCATGGAACAAAGAGGAGAGACGTTGCAATTTTCTATTCCCTCAATCAATCAATCAGGGAGATTCGGTTCCATCTTTTTGGCTTTGGCAACACCATCCACAATGGTTCCCACGATGCCAAAAGCTATTTTCACATTTGGCTACACATTGTGGATGCCCTTAACCATACAACTTGGTTTTGCTCCTGTGTGCTATCTATAAAAAACTCAATTATATTAATCTAAAAAATTATAGAATCAAGATTAGTAAAAAGGAGGTGATTTTGCCGCGCGGATGGCGGGGGAGGTTTCTTATTTTCAGATGACGTTGTCCTGGCGGTTTGCTAACATGCAGTCCCACGTGTCCATGCTTTACTAAGACGATCCACGTCCCACATGAGGCAGAACAACGGCAGAAGCAACACGTGGTTAAGTTGAAGAAGATGAGGGAGAAGCGGATTCAGTAACGAGTGAAATGATGGTTGCTTCGTCCCTCCAACTTCTTTTTTAGCATTATTACTTCGTCCCTCCAACTTATCTGCGGGAAAGGTGCAGCTTTGTGATTTGACACCTCATTGCTCATTACTATGCCGGCGCCATGACTGGGGTGCTTCACCCTGGCTACTCTGCACTGTATTCCGGTATGGCACGTGGACCCGGTAGCTTGATGTCCCACATGTCGGCAAAAGGGACTAGAAGATTTATTAGAGCGAGCGCTCCACTCTTACGACAGAGGAGTACACGACACGACGGCCCAGTGAACTGTCACTTGTACTATATAGTACTATAGTTTTTCTGTTTCGCACGATCCATCGATACAAACCCGATTAAACAGGAAAGGGCGGGATTTTTATCGCGCGGTAGATGATACTGGCCATACATTTCAAAGGCAATTTTAATGTATGCAAACTGAATAATTAAGGCCTTTCCAAGTGCTCCACGGTGTACAGGTGCTAAGGATGCCACATAGGCAGAAAAATGATGTGGCAAAGCAACTAAAGAGGAGAGAGAGGATTATGGTGACCCCAACAAGAACCAATGCTAAGCACATGAACCTAGACAAAAAGACGACCAACCAATACATGAAGGAGTTTTATTTTACTAAACAATTAAACAGAGAAGGCTTAGCTACAAAACCTAAGCACCGATGCATTGGGGACATTAGTTGCTAAGCATTTTAATGCACTTAGCACCCCACTTTAGCACCAATGCATTGGGAGAGGTCTAAGTAACAATATGATATCTAGTAAAACTAAAAACACATATGATTTATTGTGTTAGAGTGTAGTAGTAGTGTTGTATTGCATAGTTGTTAGATGTAACATGCGAGAACATGTAGAGATGTAGTTTTGGAGGGCCTACAGAGAGAAAAGCGTAATACGGTCACCGGACTTCAAAATAAGCTGATTACAATCACTATATGTGTTTTGTGGTGATTATACGGTCACTTGCTCACGGTTCAGCATCGGATTGCACTCTGTTGACCGGCCAAATAGTCTGCATGGCGCCATGTTGACTAGTTAAATTGACCACGTTCCTTGTGGGTCCCACCTGTCAGTTCGCATAGGGAAAAGGTCAGATAAACACAAATTTACGCAGGCGCGATAAGACTCCAACCCGTGCGCGGGAATCACCTGGTTGTGTATGTGTATGTGTGCGTATGCACGTGTAGGTTGAGCACTTGAGCGTGAGAGTGTGTGTTGGTCGTGTGGTGTACTGGTGTGTGCATGCATGTGTGCGTGTGTGCGTGTGAGTGTTGCGTGCGTGCGTGGTTGCGTGTGTACGTGTGAGTGCTGCGTGCGTGCGTAGGTGCATGTGTTTGTGTGAGTATTGCGTGTATGCAGTTCGTGTGCATGCGTGCGTGTGTGTATAATCACCACACCAGCTCCTGTGTGTTAAAACAGACGGCTCAGCATACCAATATAACGCCACCTTGTCCGTTGTGCCCGCGGTCATGACTTCGAACCACCGTCCAAATATATTTTTTGTCGTTTGTTTTCATTCTTACTAGCAAGATGCCCGTGCGTTGCACGTAACATCAAGATGCATTTGTATGACTAGTTTATCTTGTGAGAGAAAAGGATGAACGAGGGAAGGCCTTATTTGCAAATGTGGAGAGGTGTGTCGGTACCTTTTTGCAAAATTGCCATAGTTTCTTTCCTATTCGTCAGATATAAATCAGACGGCATATTTGCAGGATGGCAGGCACACCATCATCACCAACTCTGTTTTTTTATAAGAGTGTATTTTATGTATTTTATAAGAGTTTAGATGTAGAGTAGATACAAGTCGACAGGTGGGAACGATGGTAGTGAGATAATGTGATGCAACACTAGAGGTGCCACATGGAGCATTTAACTGGTCAACTAGTCATGTCATGAGCAAATACAGAGTTGTACGGTGAGCCCGTGACTGTATAATAACCACTAAACGTAAATGATGATCGTAATGAGTGGATTCTGAAGTCCAATGTACGTATCGTGCTTTCGCTTCAAATACAATGATCGTCATTGCATATATCGCGAGAGAAAGATGAAACATGCATGAATTTTCTGGGGGCTTACTTTTAGAGGACCTGGAGATAGTTTTGTGTGCATACGTGAAAGGGGCGTACAGGGGGGTATGCGATGGAGAGAGAGAAATATACAAATTCATTGTGCGGAATAAATATCATTGTGGGCACCATGCAATGCAAATTAGCGTTTGTACTCCTCCATATAACTTTGTAATGTTGTATATATGTAGAAACTCTAAAATAATTTTTTGGCCACACTTTATTCAAAAGGAATGTTGTATGCGAAATAAACGTGAAGAGAGGGCTTTTTAGATCAATGGGGTACGTGATGTAACATGTGTGAATGTGTAGTTGATGCATTTGGCGGGGCATAGAGAGGTATGTGTGTGTATTACGTATTCGAGAGAGGCATGGATAGAGGTCTAGAGAGAGAGAGAGACGAATATGACGTCACGACGAGAGATTCCATTCCCTTGAGTGTGTATATGCAAGGGGGGAGGGAATAGAGGCACCAGGAGAAATTTTGTGTGTGTGTGGTGTTTGTGTTGGTATGTGTGGGTGTGAGAAGATAATGAGACGTGGGGGCAGAGGGTGTGTCACCGCGTGAGGTCCGGTGGGTCGAGGTGAGGCCCTTCGTTCGGTTCCGTCCTGCGCCACATTGGTCGGCCCGTGACGCATTTAGGAAGACCCATGGATGACTAGTCGTACAAGACAAAGATAGCAGAATTGTGAAGGACTCTGTGTCCACTGACAAAGCCGGCTAGGATTTGTAACCCTAGGTTCTCGGACTAAGGTAACCCCTTTATCTCTGATATTACTATTCATCCAACCTAACTTTAAGGGGCATCCTACAGAATGCTCTGCTAGAATCATACTCGTCGATTAGGAAGAGAGGTGTGAGACAATGCGTGAGAGACAGGCCTAAAGATAATGTGCGTACATGAGACACATAGGCAGGTCCATGTATATAGAAAGGGTCGATGGGGATTGTGCATGTGTATGTTTGCGAGAGGAAGAGTGCTTGTGATAAAGGTTAGTGAAAACAGTTGTAAATGGTTACGAGAGGGAGGGAGGGTTATATCTAGAGCATGTGTGCGAGAAAGACACCTCGGGAGAGAGTGTGTGAGCATGTGTGAGAGACCACCGATGGAGAGTGAAACTACACGTAAAAGACTGTTGTACACATTGATTAGAGATATAAATTGTATCCAAATATTAGGATGGGATCATGATATTTGCATTTCGCGCAAGGAGCGGTCATTGATCCATCAGACATTTAGATTCTATCGAATTTGAGCATGTCTATGTTATTATTCGACACAATTGATCCACATAGTTAGTATTTTGAACTCCAGACAATGCATCGCTTTAGCAATCGAATATAAACGTGAGTATAGTTCATGTTGTGTGTGTAACTCACATTATACATACGAAAGTTACACAATGAACATTATAAATAGCTACCTATGAACTAGCATACATTTGAATTCAACTTAAGGTGGTTTAAAAAATCAAATTCAACATGAAGTCCATTCAATTATTTGAATTTGATATCATGGCATTTGTAAATCATACCTAAATTATGGGGGCACCAATCTTTGCTCTGATTTTGTACATAATAGCATATGTAGTCGTGTACAAAATAGATTCAAATTTAGCTCCTCCATTCCAAGATAATTGTAGTTATAGGATTTTCAAGTGTCAAAATTTCAAAAAGAAGCGGATAATTTAATGAGGTTTTCAAACATACAAGGTCAAATATAACGTTGTCTATGTAGGTCAATCCTCAAAGTTCAAGAGTACTCTAAACGTGAATGCTTGTGTCAAAATTACGAATGAAGCGCCTAAAGAGCCTCTACTCACCCGAAACCGCGTGAGACCGGTGTTTGCTAGTACAAGGAAATTACTTTTCTAATAACTCCGACCCGTGAAACCTACCGGCCCGACGTCCAAAGGTGTAAACTGGGGTAGGTTTGTAGCTTCATCTAGACGCCACACAACCGCCTCCGAAAAACATTCATACACAATGGTCGCCTAAGCACACATGCGCGCAGCCAAAATTGCTCCCGCCCACTATTTGGGACACCTGGGATTACCATCCTACCCCCGACCCGCAGTAGGTCCAAAATTTAAGAGGGGGGAAAAGTTTGTACTTTCTCCAAATTTCAAACAAGCGCATCCCATCTTCTGTTCAAAAAAGCCAAAAACAAGTGCGTCCCAGACCGAAGCATGGTTCCCCCTCACCCGTCCGATTCCCCATCCGTACTCCGTGGGCACCAAAACTACCTCTCCGCCAGCCGCGAAACCCCGGCGTCCTCCGTCCGCCACCCCATCCCACCCATGAACCGCCGCCCTCCTCCATCACGACGGAGCCAATACTCGGACGTCGTTGTCCACCGCAACCTCAACCGCAACGCCCTCCACGGCTAGTAGTTGAAGCCGAGGCTGAGCCGTCCGTACCCGAGCCAGTTCAACCACGCCGTCCTGCGCCTCACCGCTGCCGCTCCAACTTCGCCACCCTCCACCACACCAGAGATCTTCCTGCTACGCCGTCCTTCGCCACCTCGAATCTACTTCCCCTCCATCGACATACGGCCACGGCAACACAGTCAACCATTTGGCATGGGTTCGTCCAAGCCTGCACCCTCCAGAACATCGGTTTCCCCGCTAAAAAGAAGAAGATCAGCGCGACATGTGGAGGTGACCACACCGGCAACCGAAAATGGTACTCCTCTTCCCTTATTCGTGCAAATCTTACGTGTCTGCTTGCACGGTATTCATCCCACAGAAGACACTAGTTGACCGCTTCTTCTTGATACTAGATGTTCCTAGTAACTCGCGATCCACAAGGTTTCTCCTTATATACTATTTCACTTTAGCTAGAGGTCCGTCGCCCCCCCTGAATTTCAATTCCTGGTCAGTTGATTCCCAATTAACGGAAGCATTCCCCGACGTAACAGGCGCTAGTCCGCCTATTACGCCGGGGAAGCAGTGCCTCGGTGTTTATCTTAGGGGCGTGTGGGGCCTAGAGCTACTGGCGCCCGATCTGGAGGTCGGCCGTGATTAAAGGGTTGGCCTGGGGGTGCTACCAAGCACGGCGGTGGTGTGAGGTCGAGGGGAGGGCGGGGCGGCGGAGGCAGGGGTCTGGGCCGGTGGTCACTGGCGGTTCGAGAAAGATCGTCAACAGTGACTGGAGGAGGTAGACGAAGGCCATCTGCACGTTCCTTATAGGTCGGACGGTTCATTAAAAAAATCGACTGACCTATTTATTTTCAGTCAACTGTTATCTTGACATGACCACATGTGGCGGTGTGCTGGAGGAGTACCTGCATTTCCTGTGCTCATATATTAGAAAATCATACGGAGTAGAATCTAATTTTGTTTGCCATGCAATGTTGTAGAGCTATCATATGTCTCCTGTCATTTATTTTTCAGCCACCTGCTATCTGCTACTTTTACAGTGCAGTAGTTCTGCACACACTTCACCCATACTCTCACTATTGTGTTTTTATGCAAGGGTATTTCAGACCCTGCCTTGACAAAAGCACAAAAGATAAGAGAGAAGTCGCTCCAGCGTGGTACGTGGCTAAGCCAGACACGTTTCAAGACTTTAAATGGTGTAGTGTCAGCAGATGGAGACGTGGAACGTAGCTCTGGAGTTGATGATCTCTCTCACCATGAACCACCATCCAAGGTGCTTTCTTTAACTTCACGGTGTCATATGTGGTTGCATGTTCCATATGGTGTCTAGCTTGTATTCGAAAGGCCGAAGTCGGTCTTTATTAAGATAAGGAAAGATATTTTTTAGATGAACCACCATCCCCTGAGCACCAGAAGACAAATAGCTAGTCAGGGCACTGGCCGAGCCAGTGACAAGCCCAGCAAAGAGAGGCATCACCTGGAAGCCAACTAAAAAGCCACGATGGTGGCGAAGCAGCCCGCCTCCCACCAGGCTCTCAGGTCCTAGATGATCATGCTCACCACTCCAGCCGGATGTCTAGCTTGTATTGCTTCCAATTTGGTTAAATTGCATCTTCTTAGCTTACACATTATACCTTTGAATATGACATGCCTTTCTGTTTAGGTACATACTAGTACATCTGTGTATTAACCATGTTCTTACATCAAACTAATGTTCTTGTGTATCCCTCATCAATCACTTATGATGAGGCAGGCTGGCAAGGGGACTACTCCTCATTTAAAGAATGCAGTGTCAGCCTCCCGACATGATTCTCAAGAAACAGAAATGCTAGATGAAGATAGTGAACGTAGCTCTGTAGTTGATTACAGCATTTCCCCTACACTAGCATCGCAGGTGCTTGCTCTAACTTGGCAGCGTGATATGTTGTTGCATGTTGCATATGGTGTCTAGATTGTAATTCTTCCAATCTGGTTAAACTGCATGTGCTAGTCTGCTTAGCTTATACATTATACCTGTTAATGTGACATGCCTTCATGTATTTAGTACATAGTACATCTGTCTATTAAGGATGTCCTTACAGAAAACTATTGTTTTTTTTGTATCCCGCATCAATCAATATGATGAGACACCTTTAGTATATGCAGTGCGATATTAGTTGCATCTTTCATATGATTTATAGCATGCGCTGCTTCTAATTTGTTGAAATTCCATTTAAGATGGGACGCTTTTAACTTGGCAGAGTCATATTGGTTGCATCTTTGATGTGTTGTATAGCTTGCATTGCTTCTTATTTGTTGGAATGGTTTCTGCTTAGTTTACACAAATAGTTGTGAACATGACATGCCGTCCTTTTTTTCGTACATACTCCATCCTGTTATCATGTGTTTGCCTTACATCAAAGTAGTGATTGTCAGTATCATGCATGAATGAGTTCTGAAGAGAGAATTTTATTGCTTTTTCTTGTCGGTTCTACTTGACAATTCAAAATCAATAAAGCGGAAGGAAGTTAGCAAGGCAACGGGTAAAGGTGCTCCTTCCGAACGGAGGGCCTCTACAGTTTCTACTCCTCCACACCCCAAGATGATTTCCAAGACAACACATGCATAGACACTCAACAAAGCTGTGTTTATGATGAGCACGTCTCCCCTAGTGCACCATCACCGGTGCTCCCTCTAACTTGGCACTGTTATATGTGGTTGCATGTTATGTGTGATGTCTAGCTTGTATTGCTTCTAATTTTGTTGAATTCCATCTGGTTACTTTACACATTATACTTGAATAAGATACGTGTTCCTGTTTCTAGAACATACAATATCTGTCTATCATACCATGTTCTTACATCAAATTACTACTATTGTGTAACCTGCAACAATCAGTCATCATAAGACACGTTTGACTTTGGAGTGTGATATAGGTTACATCTCGCATTCTTTTCTAGCTTGTACTACTAATTTGTTGAAATGGCACTTATGACGAGACAATTTTAACTTGGTAGAGTGATATTCGTTGCATCTTTCATATGGTGTCTAGCTTTCATTGCTTCTAATTTGTTGAAATGCCTTCTCCTTAGTTTACACATCATAAGCTGTGAATATGCAATGCTGTGAATATGCAATGGCACTAATGATGAGAGAACTCTAACATGGTAGTGTGATGTTGTTTGCATCTTGCATATGATTTATTTCTTGTACTGCTTCACATTTGTTTAAACGCCATTTATGATGAGACAATGTTAACTTGGCAGAGCGATATTTGTAGCATCTTTCATATGGTGTCTACCTTCCATTGCATTGCTTCTAATTTGGTGAAATGTCTTCTTCTTAGTTTACACATCATAGTTCTGGTTATCTCTTCCGTCCTGTTTTTCATACATATTACATCCTCCTATCATGTGGTTGTCTAACATCAAAGTTCAGTTCGTCTGCATCACGCATCAATTTGTTCTGAAGAACTAAATTGTTATCGTTTTCCTGTCGACTTGACTTAACATGGCACAGAGAAAGAGGAAGAAACACAGAATGGCAGGAAATGAGAAGCGGATGAATCCTGCAGATTCTACTGGTACTGATGGTGCAATAGAAGGTCAAAGTCCAGCGGAAAATTCTACAAACACGACATCACATGCTACACGAGCTGCAAAAAAAGCCAAACAAAAACAAATAGCTGCCACCAAACAAGCAGAGACAACCCTAGTTCTTGCAACACCTACCACAATACTACCAGGTGCACGACTTACTCGTGCGTCAACTGAGCTAGAAGCATGTTCCCAAGCTCCCTTGCCACCTGACACTACTTCCCAAGCACTCTTGACACAAGACGAGTTGGCAATATCAGATGAACCTTGTGAGCTTCAACATCAAGAAGGTAGTTGCTGGAGTCAAGTTACAGTTGCATGCTTCTTTATATGTAGTCTCACAGTTTGATGTACACTAACACTTCCTATGTTCGTTGTTGGCCTAGCACCTAGGCGCAAGAGGAAACAAACATCAGGGATAATGCTCGATAGGTTAACTAAATCTAGAGGAGGAAGAATGGAGATCTGTTTTGAGGCAGGTTTAAAAAGGCCACGTGATGCTACAGAGTCAACCAAGTTAGTATCAGAGATAGCGGATGCCGTTAGGTGTCATGTACATATCCTCCCAACATGGATTCAGTACAGGAATGACAAAGACGAAACCCAGTTCAACACCTTCCTCGACCATTTATCTGTAAGTATGGTTATGTATGGAAACTAGTAATATCGTCTTGCTCTGTCCCATACTTTCTAGGTTGCTGATAATGAGACTACCATAATTTTCAACATATGAGGTTCAAGTTGGATAGCCAAGATGATGCAACCAGACAAGCTTGCACCCATGTTTTCAAGTCTGCTCTGCGACAGTATCGGTATAACTTGAGGAAAAC
>LR880968.1:803944973-803955644 GCA_904067115.1 Aegilops sharonensis | reverse complement strand
TTGCACCACTTCATAGTTGGAGCGTTGAATGCTTGCGCTTCCCTTGTAAAGAGAAACAACATGGTGCCATGCTTCCTTGGCCACGGCGAACGGTCGGAGATGTGCAATGTCTTCGGATGGAATTGCGTCTTGGATGATGAAGAGGGCATTCTCATTGAATTGATGATCCGCGACTTCTCTCGGGGTAAAGTTGCTTGGGTCATGCGGATAGAAACCTTGCTCAATAATTCTCCAAAGATTAGTATTAACATGGTTTAAATGACGTTTAAAGCGATAGACCCAAGAGTCAAAATCCTCGTTTTTCACAATCTTAGGAGGAGAACCCGCATGATTTAAATGAGTGGAGGGAACTGGTCCTCCATAAGTAAGAGGAGGTTCAACATGGGTAAAAATGCCTCTACCATTTCTACCACTAGATAAAGGAACTTTATCACTAAAAGCTTCCCCCTTATCGAAGTTGGCATCCGCCACCTTGTTAGTGGGAGCGGCCACTTCCAAAGGTGCGGTGGATAATTTAGGACCATCAAGGAACTCTTTGAACATGCCTTTGACCTTGGTCGTCATGGAGGTTTTCAATGTGTCCAAAGCCACATTGAATTCCTCACATGAGACAAGGGATCCCCCATCGGCCGTAGACGAAGAAGGACTCACACCGGGGTGCTCCTCCTCACCGTCTATGGTGTCAACCATACTCTTAGGACGGTAAAGCCCTTAATTAAGAGACGAGGCTCTGATACCAATTGAAAGGATCGATATAGTTGACTAGAGGGGGGTGAATAGGCAACAAACAATTTTTAGCTTTTCTTTACCAAATTAAACTTTGCTTCAAAGTAGGTTGTCTAGATATTCAACTAGGTGAGCAACCTATATGATGCAACAACAACAAGCACACAAGTAAGCAAGGGGTATAACACAATAAATATTGCACAAGTAAAGGTAAGAGATAACCAAGAGTGGAACTGATGGAGACGAGAATGTGTTACCGAAGTTCCTTCCCTTTGAGGGGAAGTACGTCTCCGTTGGAGCAGGGTGGAGGCACAATGCTCCCCAAGAAACCCCTAGGGCCACCGTATTCTCCTCTTGCCCTCACACAATGCGAGATGCCGTGATTCCACTATTGGTGCCCTTGGAGGCGGCGACCGAACCTTTACAAACAAGGTTGGGGCAATCTCCACAACTTAATTGGAGGCTCCCAACAACACCACAAAGCTTCACCATAATGGACTATGGCTCCGCGGTAACCTCAACCGTCTAGGGTGCTCAAACACCCAAGAGTAACAAGATCCGCAAGGGATTAGTGGGGGGAATCAAATTTCTCTTGGTGGAAGTGTAGATCGACGCCTTCTCAACCAATCCCTAGAGAATCAACAAGTTTGATTGGCTAGGTTTTAGGGTTGGGAACTAGTTTAAATAGTAAGGGAATTAGGGCAGGGGTTAACCCCGTCCGTCCGATCGAAATCGGGCGGTCGAGAAAAAATATAGGGTAGGAAGTCTAATTAAGAAAATGGAGATATTTTATAGATGTTTGGGGATGATCCGGATCCATCGGTGATGACTGAGCGGGTCGGGTTCAGGAAGTTTCGGAAGCGGGCGAAGGGTCGATGCACTGGCAAGAGACGTTAGGTGGTCACGGTCAAGAGGGAAGCGAAAACCCGATTGGTCTCGGAATGGTCAACGAAGGCAAGGGGGGACGCGGCAACTACGAACGGATGTAAACTTTATGAAAACATGCGGATGCAATGCGCATGATGCTATGAGATGAGATGCATGACATGAACAAAATGCAAAACAAAAGACAAAAACCCAACCACGAAGGAAATAACATATCACATAGCCGGAAATGGCAAGAGTTGGAGATACAAAAATGGAAAGTTGTATCCGGGGCGTTACAACACTCCACCACTAAGAGAGGATCTCGTCCCAAGATCTAGGATGGCACCGGAGGGAAAAGGAAGAGGAAGATAAGAGGTAAACTAAGTTGCTTCTTTGACGAACGAGTGAAACCACGAACCTTGAGAGGTTGAGCAATTTAAAAGAAAGAGCACAACAGAGATGAACGAGATTGCAAACAATCCGGTAGAAAAGAGGAACAAGGAGTATTACGAGAACTTGAAGGTTGAAAGACTTGGAAATAAGAGATTCACAAACGAAAAGAATATGACCACCTCGGTATAATGAGATAGCCAAGGAACAAGAATGACAGAATTTGGACAGCACTCCGGTAGAAAAGAGAAGAAAACTTGATGAGATGAAAAGATATCGAAGAGATGATACACCACTCCGGTTAAATGGATAAGCAAGAAAAGAACACGATCCTCACAAAACGAGGTGATGGGTAAAGATCACAACATCACAATGTCTCCGTAACGAAAGAATAGAAGTTAGACCGTTGGGATAAAGGGACAGAGAAGAAAATGACAACTTTTGCCACAAGTGAACTTGGAAAGCATCCTTGTAAAGAAGAATCGAACGAAGTTGTTGGAAAATCAACAACGAGAAGCACAAGCTTGTTGTGGGCTTATGGAAAACATCTCGAGACTATGAGGTGACAACCGGCCACCGATGGAAATAGTTGCTTGCTTTAGATCGACGAAGAGATGAACACTTCCTCCACTAAGATGATAAATAGATAACTTGGATCATTGACAAGCACCACAAATAGCAACATTCCCAATGGAAGGCTTTAGGTGAAACATGACACAAGATGACTCCAACGAAGAGATTGGTGGATTTAAAATACCTCATTCTTGACAACAAGTGAATCATGAAGCACGAGGAGAAATTGCCAAGGATGACATAACACCATCTCAAAAGATAAGGTAGAAAGAATTGCACTTCGGAATGCAAGATGAAGAATACTTGAGCTCCTCAAAACAAAACATGTGTTGAACACCATGTTTATTTTAGAGTATAGCTTGGCGGATCATAACTACAAGAGAAATCTTGAAGAACAATTGAAGAATGAAAAGAATCCTTGACGAACCACCATGTAGAGCCTCCATGAAGAACTCCGGTAATAAAAAGGATGATAAAAAGAAAGAGAAGTTGAAATCACAGGGTGAAGCCTTGCTATGATTTAGAAGGAGCTTTGCGAGATAATGCCGAAAACTTGAGACTCCGGAAAAGAAAGGTGAATCAACTCGAACCGAGAATGTGACATGATGAACAACTCTGGAAAGAAGAAACTAGATCACTTGGATGAAACAATAATAAGAATTACGTTATGCGTATCCTTCACCAATTTAAATTGATGACAAGTAACAGATTTGGCATACTACTTATTCCCGTAGAAAGGATTAAGAGAGATATAGAGTAAACTTGGAGAAGGTATTGATGGAACCACCGGTTGGATTTGGAAACAACGAATGAATTGATATGATAACCAAGAAAAGAGAACTCTTGAACGAACCACCGTAAGAATTGAAAATGAACGAAGAAAAGATAAAGAAACACCGGGAAGAATTAGAAAATGAACCAAGATACTTGAGAGAATTTAGATACAAGTGAACGCAGAGATCCCAAGCTGATTAGATAATACTTGAATGATGCACCGGTATGATTTGGAGAATGAGAGCTGAAAGCTAGAATGAATAATTCTGAGATGATGGGCTCCGAAGACTCAAACTGAAAAGACTCCTGAAATGCTCCAGATGGTTGAAAAGAATTCTCACAATCGAAAACAATTATGAAAGGATGGCATCAAGCTAGAACCATGAATTTTCGAGAGAACGGACCAACATTTAGAGGAAACACTTCTTTGGTCTTCAAAATTGAGAAAAGCGACGAGAAACAACACCAAAATAGTTGAGAAACTCCGGAAGGATTAAAAGAGGAAAGGTTGAGCCAGAGATGAAAAGAATTTGAAAGCGGCCTAGGAGAAGGCATGTGACTGATGAAAATTCATTCTTACGTCAAACTTTGAAAAGAATTTGAGAATAGTTCCAGGAAAATTAGAAGAGCCAGGTAAGATCCTGGAAAAAGACCTGTGGGTTAGGGCCCACTCAAAAGAAAACACCATTGAACAATTTTAAAGAGAGGTTGCACCGGTTGAACTAAATGGCTTGAATGAGATAACAACCTCAAAATAACTTGAGCGGATCTGGAATGAAAAGACGAGCCTTCTGAGATATCTTCAACACTCCAGAACAAATGAATAGCAAGAAGTGAATGATTAAGAGGTGCATCGGCAAGAGAAAGCATTTGCAACAAGTAAAGGAATATGATCAACACTGAAAGCTTGAGTTAAATCCACCGGAAAAGAATACGAGAATGAAGAATGATGAACTTGAAGCTCCGTTAGTATCTTCACGGGAAATCACCGGATAAGAACATTGATTGAAAAGAGTGAAGAGACTTCACATGAATAAATGGATACTTGATTTAAATATATAAGTCCTTGCAGAAAAGGGTGGGAGGGCGGGAAAACAAAGAGAACTTGGGACGGATGAAATGGACACCGTTGAGAAAAACTTAGAATTTATCTTGCGGATGTTGAAATGATCGGATCCACTTAAAGAGAAGCACGCCGGTTGGAAAAGAATTAACATGACGACCTCAATGATCAAGAAGGATTAGTATTCACATAGCAATATGAGAACACTGTTTAGGAAAAGGTATGGATTCAACATTTGACTTTGAAGCAACTCGAATACCACAAATAAAACAAAACAAAGGATTGGCTCGCAGAATAAGCCGGCACAAATACATATGATAGAGATTTACCCAATCTCATATCATGCATCTGTCGGAAAGATTTTCTAGGAGCTACTTGAATTCCCACCTATAAACTCCCGAAACTTTCTGGTTATGCAATCTGGTGTTGGGGATACATGGGACACAAAATATATCACCCAAACTAACAATACCTAGATCCAGCTGTATCCATCCTTCAACACATAACCAAGAAAACTCCGGAAATCGTGTACCTCAACCTTCGAAAAGCATCCGTTATACGAGCTATGGCAATACTCCCGAACTCCCCAGTACTGGGTAGCGTCGAGGTTATCTCACCAACAACTGCATAAAAGAGATTTTCGATGTCGGCAAAACTCAGGTATTCCAGAACTGCAACGATAAAATTGTGACGACAACACCTCGGAGCTCAACTCCCCGGGACACTACCACAACCCCTAAATGTCAGGAGGCACCAAGAACAATGTTCTCATCACAAGAATATCGGAACGATCCCAAGATACCCGCGTGATCCTAAAAAAAATTCATGAAATTTGAGGAGAGGAAAGACAAAACATCTACGTCAGGAGGCCTCACCAGAGCGACGAAGGGACTGAGGAGTAAAAAGAATCCTACTCTCCGATATATATAATCCTAAGACTCAAAATAGTTTTCTAGACTCAACAACGGCCAACAAACAAGGGGCTCCTATGGTCGGTCGAGGCTCTGATACCAACTTGTCACGCCCAAGATGCGACCTATCCTAAAGGAACTCGAAGGTCCCACCAAGGATAGAAGCGCCTCTTGAAGACGCTTTTGCAAGGTGGATATCATCACATCAACATTACATAATAGTGGGGATACAGCCAAGATATACAATGTCACATGAATACGATAATACAACATACAAGATCAACATTCGACTACGGATGAAACATGAACAGAAACTCAAACGACATCCACCCTGCTAGCCCAGGCTGCCGACCTGGAACCTATCCCCTGATCGAAGAAGAAGCAGAAGGAGAACTCCAAAACAAGCAGACATCGCTCTCGCATCATGATCATCGCATAACCTGTACCTGCAACTGTTGGTGTAGTAATCTGTGAGCCAGGAGGACTCAGCAATCCCATTACCATGGGTATCAAGACTAGCAAAGCTTAATGGGTAAGGAAGAGGTCAAGTGGTGAGGTTGCAGCAGCGACTAAGCATGTATGGAGGCTAACTTACGCAAATAGGAGCGAGGATAGAAGCAAAGCAAGCGGTCGTCAACTAGTAATGATCAAGAAGTGATCCTGAACTCCTACTTACGTCAGACATAACCCAGAAACCGTGTTCTCCTCTCGATCATTCCTGAAAAGAGACACTCACGGTTACGCACACGGTTGGTGTATTTTAGAAGAGTTTTCTTCAAGTTTACAACAACCGGATATTAACAAATTCCCATCTGCCACATAACCGCGGGCACGGCTCTCGAAAGTTTATACGCTGCAGGGGTGTCCCAACTTAGCCCATGATAAGCTCTCGCGGTCAACGAAGGATATTCCTTCTCCCGGGAAGACCCGATCAGTCTCGGAATCCCGGTTTACAAGACATTTCGACAATGGTAAAACAAGACCAGCAAAGCCGCCCGATGCGCCGACAATCCCGATAGGAGCTGCACATATCTCGTTCTCAGGGCAACACCGGATGAGACAGTCTACGAGTTAAACCAGGCCTCGAGTTTCCCCGTGGTGGCCCCGCAGGCGGCTCGGTTCGAACGAGCACTTAGAGAAGCACTGGCCCGGGGGGGCTAAAATAAAGATGACCCTCGGGTTGGCCGACCCAAGGGAAAGGGTATAGGTGGTGGTGAGGCAAATGGTAAAACCAAGGTTGGGCCTTGATGGAGGAGTTTTATTCAAAGCGAACTGTCAAGGGGGTCCCATAAATCACCCAACCGCGTTAGGGACGCAAAATCCGGGAACATAATACCGATATGACGGAAACTAGGGCGGCAAGAGTGGAACAAAACACTAGGCATAAGACCGAGCCTTCCACCCTTTACCAAGTATATAGATGCATTAATAATATAAGAGATATTGTGATATCCCAACATAAACATAATCCAACATGGAGCAATCTTCATCTTCACCTGCAACTAGCAATGCTATAAGAGGGGCTGAGCAAAAGCGGTAACATAGCCAAACAACGGTTTGCTAGGAAGGGTGTCAAAGGTTAGAGGTTCATGGCAATTTGGGAGGCTTGATAAGCAAGTGGTAGGTAAAGCAGCATAGCGATAGAACGAAGCAACTAGCATAGCAATGATAGTAATGAGATCCAAGGTGACGGTCATCTTGCCTGAAATCCCGCTAGGAAGAAGAACGAGTCCATGAAGAAGATGAACGGGACTAGTCAAACGAACCCTCACAATCGCAACATTACCGGAACTGAGAAGCAACACCGGAAAGAAACAAACAACATGGTAAATGCACGAGCATAAACATGACATGATGCACAATCAAGTATGATGCATGTCCGGTTTAATGAGGCATGGCATGGCATGACAAAGTGCAACAAACAATACTACAAGTTAAGTGGAGCTCAATATGCAACGGGTTGCCTATTGACGAAACACCACATTCGAGTTATTTAGTTCGCTCTCATTTAGGTACTCAACAATATTAAATGTTATTAAACAAGGCAAGGGGTGAAGCATAAGTAAACTAACTATTCAGGCAAATTTAAATGAGGCCGGAAATAAGAAACAACAATCCGGAAAATCCTCATGAGCAATATTTTAGATTCGGTACTGTTCTGCCCTAAACCATATTTTATTGTTGTAAAACATGAAAATAAACTGCACCATGTTAAACTAGGCATTTTTTCCACCCCATTTACATATAAATTTTATTTAAAACCGAGCTACGGTTAATTAGTTATGAAATAAATCATTTTAGCATGGCATTAAAGCAAATTTAAACAAACAACATTTTAAACATTCTAAACATGGATGAAAGCAGCATATTATGAAACTAGAGAAAATTCTAAGCATTTTACATGTTCAACTCATTTTAATCCGATGCACGGTTCATGAGTTATTATATGCATGAACATGAGGGTTTTTCTGCAATTCTGTAAATCCTGGGATAATTAGACAAATACGCAGGCAGGAAAAAAACATGCACTGGGCTGAATCTGGATCTGGGCGAGGGCTTTGGGTGGCTCACCATGGGCCAAGGCCCAATAGGCAGAGGAGAGGGGGAGGCCGGCAGGGCGCGCTGGGCCGGCCTGCTTGCGATGCCTAGGAGGAGCGCGACCAGAGGTCAACGCGCGGAGGGCGCGTCGTCCTCCCGAACCAGAGGACGAGCGTGGCAGCGGCAAAACTGGAGCAGGTCAACGAGGCAAGGGACCGAGAGGGACTTGGTGGGGCGACGGCTCCTTGCTGCGGCAAGAACAGAGAGAAAGATGTGAGAGAGAGTGCTAGGGAAGGGAGAGAGACAGGGAAAAAGAGGAGCGGGACGAGGCCGGTCCTGGTCGGCAGCGAGGCAAACAGCGGCGGGGACGGAGCTGCAGCGACAAGAGAGGAACGGCGGGGCGGTGGGATCCACCAGATCCGGCGAGGAGGAGGCCAGGGCGGCCGGAGACGCTAGGGCGAAGCTGGGTCGCGGTTGCTAGAGCTCCTCGAGCAAAGACGAACGGCCGGTTGCAGGGGACTCGCGGCGGAGCTCGGTGCCTCGCCTCGCTGGAAGACGAACAGGACGGCGGCGACCGGCGCTGGTTCATTAACAGCAGAGAGAGAGATGGTTAGAGGAGGAGAACCAGAGAAAGGGGGAGAAGGGGGCGCGAGGAGACGGCGACCTGCTTGGGAAAGGACCAAGGAGGCTTGCGAGGTTGGGGATGAGGTCGAGCGCGGGAGGCCGGACGTGGGGTGGACTGTTGCCGGAGCTGGGGTGCTCGGGCGCCATGAGCAGGGGAGCCTTGCTCCGGTCGAGGCAGAGGAGAAGCGAGGAGGTGGCTGCGGGATTGGATGGATCGAGGGGAGGAGGAAGGTGGCTGTGGTTGGCTCGATGTGGAATTCGAGGAGGATTTTGGAGAGAGAGTGGCGGCGGCAGACAGGGAATGGAGGATGGGACAGCTTCCTAGGTTTTAGGGTTGGGAACTAGTTTAAATAGTAAGGGAATTAGGGCAGGGGTTAACCCCGTCCGTCTGATCAAAATCGGGCGGTCGAGAAAAAATATAGGTTAGGAAGTCTAATTAAGAAAATGGAGATATTTTATAGATGTTTGGGGATGATCCGGATCCATCAGTGATGACTGAGCGGGTCGGGTTCAGAAAGTTTCGGACGCGGGCGAAGGGTCGATGCACTGGCAAGAGAGGTTAGGTGGTCACGGTCAAGAGGGAAGCAAAAACCCGATTGGTCTCGGAATGGTCAACGAAGGCAAGGGGGACGCGACAACTACGAACGGATGTAAACTTTATGAAAACATGCGGATGCAATGCGCATGATGCTATGAGATGAGATGCATGACATGAACAAAATGCAAAACAAAATACAAAAACCCAACCACGAAGGAAATAACATATCACATAGCCGGAAATGGCAAGAGTTGGAGATACAAAAATGGAAAGTTGTATCCGGGGCGTTACAACATATTTGTAACAACAAGAGCAAACAAAGTTTGTAAAAGTTTTTCTTTATCACTTTCAGTTTGTCAACTGAATTTCTTGAGGACAAGCAAAGGTTTAAGCTTGGGGAGTTGATACGTCTCCGTCGTATCTACTTTTCCAAACACTTTTGCCCTTGTTTTGGACTCAAACTTGCATGTTTGAATGGAACTAACCTGGACTGACGATGTTTTCAGCAGAATTGCCATGGTGTTATTTTTGTGCAGAAATAGAAGTTCTTGGAATGACCTGAAAATCCACGGAGCAAATTTTCAGAATTAATAAAAAATACTGGCGAAAGAATCAGCACCAGGGGGCCCACACCCTGTCCATGAGGGTGGGTGGTGCGCCCCCCTAGGGCGCGCCCCCGGCCTCGTGGCCCCCCTGGACCTCCACTGACCTCAACTCCAACTCCATATATTCACGTTCGTGGAGAAACAAATCAAAGAGAAAGTTTCATCGTGTTTTACGATACAGAGCCGCCGCCAAGCCCTAATCTCTCTCGGGAGGGCTGATCTGGAGTCTGTTCGGGGCTCCAGAGAGAGGGATTCGTCGTCGTCATCATCATCAACCATCCTCCATCACCAATTTCATGATGCTCACCGCCGTGCGTGAGTAATTCCATCGTAGGCTTGCTGGACGGTGATGGGTTGGATGAGATTTACCATGTAATCAAGTTAGTTTTGTTAGGGTTTGATCCCTAGTATCCACTATGTTCTGAGATTGATGTTGCTATGACTTTGCTATGCTTAATGCTTGTCACTAGGGCCCAAGTGCCATGATTTCATATCTGAACCTATTATGTTTTCATGAATATATGTGAGTTCTTGATCCTATCTTGCAAGTCTATAGTCACCTATTACGTGTTATGATCCGACAACCCCGAAGTGACAATAATCGGTATACTTCTCGGTGATGACCATAGTTTGAGGAGTTCTTGTATTCACTAAGTGCTAATGCTTTGGTCTGGTACTCTCTTAAAAGGAGGCCTTAATATCCCTTAGTTTCCATTAGGACCCTGCTACCACGGGAGGGTTGGACAAAAGATGTCATGCAAGTTCTTTTCCGTAAGAACGTATGACTATATTCGGAATACATGCCTAATTTACATTGATGAATTGGAGCTAGTTCTGTGTCACCCTATGTTATAGCTATTACATGAGGAATCACATCCGACATAATTATCCATCACCGATCCAATGCCTACGAGCTTTTCACATATTGCTCTTTGCTCAGTTACTACAAAACTGCTACTGTTACTTTTGCTACTGTTACCGTTACTTCCATACTACTTTGCTACTAAATACTTTGCTGCAGATACTAAGTTATCCAGGTGTGGTTGAATTGACAACTCAACT
>LR880968.1:803897535-803909457 GCA_904067115.1 Aegilops sharonensis | reverse complement strand
ATGACAAGTTTGAGAATATATTTTCTGCAATTAATGTTTGTCCCAAGCTTGGGGATGCTATGTTTAATGAAGATGATATTTTTAGCCTCCCAAGTTTTGATGAGCAAATTTATTATGATGATAGAATGCCTCCTAATTATGATGGTTATATTGATGAAAGTGGGTTTGGAAGAGTGTCAACTTTAGGAAGTAATGATCCCACTATTTTTGAGGGTGTTGAATCTTATTGTGACAATTATGAAAGTGGATTTGGAGAGGTCATGACTTTATTTAGTGATGAATCCACTATTTCGGAAGAGGTTCCAATTGATTATGAGAACAAAGTTGTTATATATGATAATTATTGTGATGACATGTATGCTATAAAGAATAATGATAACCATGAAACTTGTCATCATGATTTTAATTTTAAATTGGATTATGCCTCACATGATAGTTATTTTCTTGAGTTTGCGCCCACTACTATTCATGAGAATAAATTTGCTTATGTGGAGAGTAATAAAAATTCTATGCTTGTGCATCATGAAAATAATGCTTTATGTGATAGTTATATTGTTGAATTCATTCGTGATGCTACTGAAAATTATTATGAGGGAGGAATATATGCTTGTAGGAATTGCAATAATATCAAGTTTCCTCTCTATGTGTTGAAAATCTTGAAGCTATGCTTGTTTTGCTTTCCTATGCTAGTCTATTCTTGTTCCCATAAGTTGTTTGCTCACAAAATCCCTATGCATAGGAAGTGGGTTAGAATTAAATGGGCTAGTCATATTATTCTTGATGCTCTCTTTATGTTTCAATCCTTATCTTTTATGTGAGCATCATTGAAATCATCATGCCTAGCTAGAAAGGCATTAAAGAAAAGCGCTTGTTGGGAGACAACCCAATATTTACCCCTACTATTTTTGTGTGTACACATGATTAAGCTACTGCAGTAATAATGTTCTATAGCTTTTTTTTCAATAAAGTGCCAAGTAGAACCTTAGGGAAGACTTGGGTGAAAGTTTATGTGGTCTTGCTGTAAAAAACAGAAACATTGCGCTCATGAGATTAGCTGTCTAACAGAAGAGTGCTTTTGAGTTGATTCATTTTGCAGAAGATTAATAGACAATTCCTCACGTCCACTAATTTATTTCAGAATTTTTGGAGTTATATAAGTATTCGAGAGTTGCGGTAGAAACTTTGGGGCACTCTTTGAAGTTCTTTGTGTTAGTTTGAATACATGAATCTGAGATTGTGTGATGCATATCGTATAATCATACCCACAGATACTTGAGGTGACATGGGAGTATCTAGGTGACATTAGGGTTTTGGTTGAGTTGTGTCTTAAGGTGTTATTTTACTACGAACTCTAGGGCTGTTTGTGACACTTATAGGAATAGCCCAATGGATTGATCGGAAAGAATAACTTTGAGGTGGTTTTGTACCCTACAATAATCTCTTTGTTTGTTCTCCGCTATTAGTGACTTTGGAGTGACTCTTTGTTGCACGTTGAGGGACTGTTATATGATCTAATTAATTTATCCTTGTTGAGAGAACTTGCACTAGTGAAAGTATGAACCCTAGGCCTTGTTTTGAAGCATTGCAATACTGTTTTCGCTTACTTTTATTACTTGTTACCTTGATGTTTTTATAATTTCATATTATAAAAACCTATATCTACCATCCATATTGCACTTGTATCACCATCTCTTCGCCGAACTAGTGCACCTATACAATTTACCATTGTATAGGGTGTGTTGGGGACACAAGATACTCTTTGTTATTTGGTTGCAGGGTTGTTTGAGAGAGACAATCTTCATCCTATGCCTCCCACGGATTGATAAACCTTAGGTCATCCACTTGAGGGAAATTTGCTACTGTCCTACAAACCTCTGCACTTGGAGGCCCAACAACGTCTACAAGAAGAAGGTTGCATAGTAGACATCAGGATGCTTATGTGAAAAAGCTTCACCCTGATAAGCTCGAACCGAATTCGGAGAAGTGCGTACTCATAGGATACCCAAAGGAAACTGTTGACTAAGGAGTTTCTCTCGAAAGAAGTGAGTGGGAGGAAAGTAGAACTTGATGAGGTAATTGTACCTTCTCTCGAATTGGAAAGTAGTTCATCACAGAAATTAGTTCCAGTGATTCCTACACCAATTAATGAGGAAGCTAATGATGATGATCATGAAACTTCAGATCAAGTTAGTGCCAAACCTCGTAGGTCAACCAGAGTACGGTCCGTACCAGAGTGGTACGGTAATCCTATTCTGGAAGTCATGTTACTAGACCATGATGAACCTATGAACTAAGAGGAAGCAATGATGAGCCCAGATTCCGCAAAATGGCTTGAGGCCATGAAATCTGAGATGGGATCCATGTATGAGAACAAAGTGTGGACTTTGGTGGACTTGCCCGATGATCGACAAGCCATAGAAAATAAATGGATCTTCAAGAAGNGATTGATAAACCTTAGGTCATCCACTTGAGGGAAATTTGCTACTGTCCTACAAACCTCTGCACTTGGAGGCCCAACAACGTCTACAAGAAGAAGGTTGCATAGTAGACATCAGGATGCTTATGTGAAAAAGCTTCACCCTGATAAGCTCGAACCGAATTCGGAGAAGTGCGTACTCATAGGATACCCAAAGGAAACTGTTGACTAAGGAGTTTCTCTCGAAAGAAGTGAGTGGGAGGAAAGTAGAACTTGATGAGGTAATTGTACCTTCTCTCGAATTGGAAAGTAGTTCATCACAGAAATTAGTTCCAGTGATTCCTACACCAATTAATGAGGAAGCTAATGATGATGATCATGAAACTTCAGATCAAGTTAGTGCCAAACCTCGTAGGTCAACCAGAGTACGGTCCGTACCAGAGTGGTACGGTAATCCTATTCTGGAAGTCATGTTACTAGACCATGATGAACCTATGAACTAAGAGGAAGCAATGATGAGCCCAGATTCCGCAAAATGGCTTGAGGCCATGAAATCTGAGATGGGATCCATGTATGAGAACAAAGTGTGGACTTTGGTGGACTTGCCCGATGATCGACAAGCCATAGAAAATAAATGGATCTTCAAGAAGAAGACTGGCACTGGCGATAATGTTACTGTCTACGAAGTTCAACTTGTTGCAAAAGGTTTTCGACAAGTTCAAGGAGTTGACTACGATGAGACCTTCTCACCCGTAGTGATGCTTAAGCCTTTCCGAATCATGTTAGCAATTGCCGCATTTTATGATTATGAAATTTGGCAAATGGATATCAAAACTGCATTCCTTGATGGATTTCTTAAAGAAGAGTTGTATATGATGCAACCAGAAGGTTTTGTCGATCCAAAAGGTGCTAACAAAGTGTGCAAGCTCCAGCGATCCATTTACGGACTATTGCAAGCCTCTCGGAGTTGGAATATACGCTTTGATAATGTGATCAAAGCATATGGTTTTATATAGACTTTTGGAGAAGCCTGTATTTACAAGAAAGTGAGTGGGAGATCTGTAGCATTTCTAATATAATATGTGGATGACATATTGTTGATTGGAAATAATACATAATTTCTGGATAGCATAAAAGGATACTTGAATAAGAATTTTTCAATGAAAGACCTCGGTGAAGCTGCTTACATATTGGGCAACAAGATCTATAGAGATAGATCAAGACGCTTAATTGGACTTTTACAAAGAACATACCTTGATAAAGTTTTGAAGAAGTTCAAAATGGATCAGTCAAAAAAGGGTTCTTGCCTGTGTTACAAGCTGTGAAGTTGAGTCAGACTCAATGCTCGACCATTACAGAAGATAGAGAGAAAATGAAAGTCATTCCCTATGCTTCAGCCATAGGTTCTATCATGTATGCAATGATGTGTGCCAGACCTGATGAGTGCCTTGCTATAAGTATAGAAGGGAGGTACCAAAGTAATCTAGGTGTGGATCATTGGACAGCGGTCAAGAACATCCTGAAATACCTGAAAAGGACTAAGGATATGTTTCTCGTTTATGGAGGTGACAAAGAGCTTGTCATAAATGGTTACGTCGATGCAAGCTTTGACACTAATTCGGATGACTCTAAGTCGCAAACCGAATATGTATTTATATTGAATGGTGGAGCTGTCAGTTGGTGCAGTTCCAAGCAGAGCGTCGTGGCGGGATCTACGTGTGAAGCGGAGTACATAGCCTAGAGATTTGCAAGATACATACGGATCTAAATGTTGCAGACCCGTTGACTAAGCCTCTTCCACAAGCAAAACATGATCAGCACCAAGACTCCATGGGTGTTAGAATCATTACTTTGTACTCTAGTGCAAGTGGGAGAGTGAAGGAAATATGCCCTAGAGGCAATAATAAAGTTGTTATTTATATTTCCTTATATCATGATAAATGTTTATTATTCATGCTAGAATGTATTAACCAGAAACTTAGTACATGTGTAAATACATAGACAATACATAGTGTCCCTAGTATGCCTCTACTTGACTAGCTCGTTAATCAAAGATGGTTATGCTTCCTAACCATAGACATGTGTTGTCATTTGATGAACGGGATCACATCATTAGAGAATAATGTGATGGACAAGACCCATCCGTTAGCTTAGCATTATGATCGTTACAGTTTTATTGGTACTTCTTTCTTCATGACTTATACATGTTACTCTAACTATGATATTATGCAACTCCCGAATACCGGAGAAACACCTTGTGTGCTATCAAGCATCACAACATAACTGGGTGAATATAAAGATGCTATACAGGTGTCTCCGAAGGTGTTTGTTGGGTTGGCATAGATCAAGATTATGATTTGTCACTCAGTGTATCAGAGAGGTATCTCTGGGCCCTCTCGGTAATGCTCATCACTATAAGCCTTTCAAGCAATGTGACTAATGAGTTAGTTAAGTGGTGAAGAATTAAGGAACAAGTAAAGAGACTTGCCGGTAATGAGATTGAAATATGTATGATGATACCGATGATCGAATCTCGGGCAAGTAGCATACCGATGACAAAGGGAACAGTGTATGTTGTTGTGCGGTTTGACCGATAAAGATCTTTGTAGAATATGTAGGAGCCAATATGAGCATCCAGGTTCTGCTATTGGTTATTGATCCGAGATGTGTCTCAATCATGTCTACATAATTCTCGAACCCGTAGGGTCCGCACGCTTAACATTCGATGATGATTTGTATTATGAGTTATGTGTTTTTTATGACCGAAGTTTGTCCGGAGTCCCGGACGTGATCACGGACATGACGATGAGTCTCGAAATGTTCAAGAGGTAAAGATTGATATATTGGAAGGTTATATATGGACACCAGAATGGTTTCGAAGAAGATCGGGTATTTTTCGGAGTACCGGGAGGTTACCGGAACCCCACCGAGAAAGTTATTGGGCCTATTGGGCCATAGTGGAGGAGAGGAGGCAGGCCACGGGAGGTGGCGCACACCCCCTTGCCCCAATATGAATTGGACAAGGGGAGCGGGCACGGCCCCCCTCTTTCCTTCTCCCTCTCTCCCTTCCCCTTTCACCTCTCCGTTGATTGGAAGGAGGGGGGCGAATCCTACTTGGACTATGTCGGCGTCCTGGGAACGGGGGTCCCCAGACTTGCCTGCCTGCGGCCTGTAGCGTGGCTCAGCAGTGGCCCAGTATGGCCCGTCTTCATCAACCCAAGTTCAAGACCCTCGCGAGGAGCCAAGCCTCGCGGGGCGGACGATGCAAGGCCTCCTCAGGGGCGGCCTCATCAGGCAGGCTCGCGAGGAGGCGGAGAGATCAAGGCAAGGGGTACCTCGCGAGGTGCCCACGACGCAAGCCGTGACGATCAAGACTAGGCGGGTGCTAGCCTGGCGCAGTGTCCTCGTTTCCTCTTTGGTGCAAAGGGGGCAAGCGCAGGCGCGGAGTACCGAGGCATCAAGCAAAGGTTTCTATATTGGTGCAACGAGACCAAGACCAACAGAGCGGCAGGACGGAGGTCACCGTGGAGCCCAAGACGACGTCATCGCCAGTGCCTTCGGCAGTCGAAGACCACCTTTAGTCAGGATAGCTTGTACTAGTTGTCCCCTTTCAAAATGGCCGTTGTTGGCTCCCTTCCCGCTCAATATTTGGGAAGAGGACCAAGGCCGCTATAAATAGAGATAGCCACCACAGTAGGAGGCATCTGGAGATCATCTAGAATCTCACCTAGAGCCAGCAGAGACGGATCGATTCCTCTCCAAGCACACCACCACAAGAACACCCCTCGCGAGGTTGTTCTTGCTCTGTACTATTCATCATCAGCCCCAGAGGCAATCCACCACACCACACACTGGATTAGGGTATTACACCACAACGGTGGCCCGAACCAGTATAAATCCCGTGTCCCATGTGTGTTCATCGTGCTAGCTAGATTCGCGGCGAGGTTTTGGCGCGCCAGGTTGGGGTGCACCGGAGCTCTCCCTTCTGTCGACCTGCTATCCACCAACACCGCGCTTCGCCCTCATGGTGGACAACACGCCACCGGCTCTCGCGGCCGACGCCAGTGCTGGGGCCAGGGGGCTTCGGTCCTTGGCCCCCGCCTTGCGACAGGTGCAGTGGCCGCACAAGTTCAAGCCAGAGATGCTGCCGCGCTACAACGATGCAACGGACCCGCTGGCTTTCCTGCTGGCATATGAGGAGGCCGTCCTCAAGGCCCGGGGCAACGACAGGGTCATGGCCAACTGGCTTTCCATGGCCCGCACCGGCGTTCTGCACGTTTGGCTGCTCCACCTGCCAGCATCTTCCGTGGCCTCCTGGGAGGAGCTGCGCAACCTTTTCCTCACCCACTACGCTGCGCCGGCGCCCCCGGTCGTTGCAGCCCTCCTGGGTGGCTCGCAAGCACCACCCTCGGGCCGCCATGTCAAGCCGTTCGTCCGCCAGATCGGTGCCACCCTCACGCGGTAGGGATCTCCTCCGGGTTGGGCGGCACCAAAGGCCGACCTGACCTTCAACTCGGACGATCACCCCGTCAACACCGCCTGCTCGGGTGCACTGCCAATGCTTTGCATGCCCACCATCTACCAGGCGGCCGTCACCTGGACCCTCATCGACGGCGGTGCCGGCCTCAATGTGCTCTCGGTTGAGGCCTTCAGCCTCCTCCATGTACCGCTGGAACGACTTCAACCCAGCAAGCCCTTCTCGGGCGTTGGAGGCGGTTCCTCCGGCTCCCTGGGGCAGATCCGCCTCCCCGTGACCTTTGGCACCCGCGACAACTTCCGCACGGAGCTGGTCAACTTTGACATTGCCCACATCAGCCTCCCGTACAACGCCATCCTCGGCTATCCCGCCTTGGCCCAATTCATGGCAGCGACCCATCCAGCCTACAACCTCATGAAGATGCCCGAGAGCAGCGGCGTCCTCACCATAGCCGGGGATACCAAGGATGCTCTGCTGGCGCTCAAGCTCGCCCTCAGAGCAGCCACGGCAGCACAGCCTGCCGGCGCGGACGCCTCCAAAGCCAAGGGGGCTGCATGGACCAAGAAGAAGCAGCTGTTCACCCAGGACAAGGCGGAGACCAAGCAGGTGTCGGTTGAGGAAGACGGGTCCTCAAGAGCCACCTTCACCATAGGTGCCAACCTCGACCCCGATCAAGAGGAAGCGCTGGTGCAGTTCCTACGCGCGAACAAAGATGTGTTCGCATGGGAGCCCAAGCAGCTAGCGGGGGTTCCAAGGCAGGTGATTGAACATCAACTGAATGTGTGCCCCAATGTACGCCCCGTGAAGCAGAAAACAAGGGGGCAGTCCACCGAGAAGCAGGACTTCGTCGTCCAAGAAACCCGCAAGCTGGAAGTGGCAGCTGTTATTTGATACGTCTCCAACGTATCTACTTTTCCAAACACGTTTGCCCTTGTTTTGGACTCTAACTTGCATGATTTGAATGAAACTAACCCGGATTGACGTTGTTTTCACAGAACTACCATGATGTTGTTTTATGTGTAGAAAAGAAAAGTTCTCGGAATGTCCTGGAAATCAACGGAGGCACTTTTTGGAATTTATAGGAATAATTGGGCGAAAGAAATACATCAGGGGGCCCAGTGCCTGTCCACGAGATAGGGGGGCGCCCCCCCTGTAGGGCGCGCCCCCTATCTCGTGGGCCCCCTGGACCTCCTCCGACCTCAACTCCAACTCCATATATTCCGTCTCGGGGAAAAAAATCAGAGAGAAAGTTTCATCGCGTTTCACGACACGGAGCCGCCGCCAAGCCCTAATCTCTCTTGGGAGGGCTGATCTGGAGTCCGTTCGGGGCTCCGGAGAGGGGGATTCGTCGTCGTCGTCATCATCAACCATCCTCCATCACCAATTTCATGATGCTCACCGTCGTGCGTGAGTAATTCCATCGTAGGCTTGCTGGACGTGGATGGGTTGGATGAGATTTACCATGTAATCAAGTTAGTTTTGTTAGGGTTTGATCCCTAGTATCCACTATGCTCTGAGATTGATGTTGCTATGACTTTATTTTGCTTAATGCTTGTCACTAGGGCCCGAGTGCCATGATTTCAGATCTGAACCTATTATGTTTTCATGAATATATGTGTGTTCTTGATCCTATCTTGCAATTCTATAGTCACCTATTATGTGTTATGATCCAACAACCCCGAAGTGACAATAATCAGGATACTTCTCGGTGATGACCGTAGTTTGAGGAGTTCATGTATTCACTATATGTTAATGCTTTGGTCCGGTTCTCTATTAAAAGGAGGCCTTAATATCCCTTTGTTTTCGCTAGGACCCCGCTTCAACGGGAGGGTAGGACAAAACATGTCATACAAGTTCTTTTACATAAGCACGTATGACTATTTACGGAATACATGCCTACATTACATTGATGAATTGGAGCTAGTTCTATATCACGATATGTTATAGCTATTGCATGAGGAATCGCATCCGGCATAATTATCCGTCACTGATCCATTGCCTACGAGCTTTTCACATATTGTTCTTCGCTTATTTACTTTTCCGTTACTGCTGTTACAACTACTACAAAAACCCAAAAATATTTATCTTTACTTTTGCTACCGTTACTATTATTATCATACCACTTTTGCTACTAAACATTTTGCTGCAGATACTAAGTTATCCAGGTGTGGTTGAATTGACAACTCAACTGTTAATACTCAAGAATATTCTTTGGCTCCCCTTGTGTCGAATCAATAAATTTGGGTTGAATACTCTACCCTCGAAAGTTGTTGCGATCCCCTATACTTGTGGGTTATCATTATTCGCGAGGTTCGATACCCTGAATGGCTGGCGAACCCTGTTGTTGTGCCGAAAAAGGGAGGAAAGGAGCGCATGTGCGTCGACTTCACCAACCTCCACAAGGCCTGCCCTCAAGATCCGCTCCCACTCCCTTGCATCAACCAAATTGTCGACTCCACCGCCGAGTGTGACCTACTGTGTTTCCTGGATGTGTTTTCGGGCTATCACCAAATCAAGATGGGTAGAAGACGTGGAGAAGACGGCCTTCCTAACCCCATGTGGAGTATACTGCTACACCTGCATGTCGTTCGGGTTGCGCAACGCGGGCGCAACATTCCAGCGGCTGATGCACATCGCCTTAGGGCGGCAGCTCGGGAAAAACGCCGAGGCTTACGTCGACGACATTGTGGTAAAGTCTCGGGAGGCGAAGACCTTGATCCAGGATCTGGAAGAGACCTTCGCGAGCCTCCGCAAAGTGGACCTGCGACTCAACCCGGAGAAGTGCGTGTTCGGTGTTCCTTTTGGCAAGCTTCTGGGCTTCCTCGTGTCCCACAGAGGGATTGAGGCCAACCCGGAGAAGGTCAAGTCGATCGAAGACATGAGTCCGCCGCAAACCCTCGGAGAAATGCAAAAGCTCACCGGTCGCGTGACAGCGCTAGGGCGCTTCATCTCCAAGCTGGGGCAGTGCGCCTTGCCTTTCTTCAAGCTGATGAAGAAGAAACGCATGTTTGAATGGACACAGGAGGCCGACCAAGAGTTCCAAGACCTCCAGAAGTACCTGACCAGCCCTCCTGTGAAGGTGGCGCCGCGCCCTCTCGAGCCCCTGGTGCTCTACCTCGCCGCCACACCTTACTCCGCCAGTGCAGCTCTAGTGGCGGTTCGGGAAGAGCGCCGGGTCAAGGCCGCGTCAGACCGGCCACGGCAGCACAAGACCAGGAAGGCCTCGCGAAGATTACAACCTCGGCATATGAAGACCAGCCTCATCAGGGAGACGCCCCCAGGGCTGAAGAGGCTGCGCCAGGCAGCCAGGCGCTAGGGGCTCCATCGTCTCAGGAGGCGCCTGACCCTCCGGAGGGCACGGACCTCGTCGAGCAGCCGGTGTATTTCATCAGCACGGTGTTGCGGGATGCAAGGGCACGCTACCCCATGCCTCAGAAGCTCTTGCTCGCGTTGTTGGTGGTCTCGCGAAAGCCGCGACACTACTTTCAGGGTCACCCCATCAAGGTCGTCTCGGCCTAACCATTGGAAAGGGTACTCAGGAGCCCCAACTCCGCTGGAAGGGTCGCCGAATGGAACATTGAACTGCAAGTGTTTCAGTTGGAATTCAGCACAACCAGGGTCGTCAAAGGAGCAGCGCTTCCAGATTTTGTGGCAGAATGGACAGAGGCGCCAGGGCTTGAGGCAGGCGAGGATCGGTCACTTTTACCAGGAAGTGAGGCACCAGATGGCTGGGTCATGTACTTCGATGGAGCATTCTCACGACATGGTGCAGGGGCTGGCGCAGTGCTTATATCCCCCACTCAGGACAAGCTCTATTACACCATGCAGCTCTGCTTCCAGCATGGCGAGAAAGTCTCCAACAACATAGCAGAATACGAGGGCCTCATAGCAGGCTTGAAGGTTGCAGCAGCACTAGGGGTGAAGCGCCTCATCATCAAGGGCGGTTCGCAGCTCCTCGTCAACTTCTCCAACAAGGTGTATGAGCCGAAGGAGGAGCACATGGAAGCCTATCTTGCGGACGTGCGCAAGATGGAAAAGCAATTTTGGGAGCTGGAGTTGCAGCAAGTGCCCCGCGGCACCAACCAAGAGGCTGATGACATCGCCAGGAGGGCATCCAGGCGGCTGCCTCAGGAGTCTGGCGTTCTCGAGGAGCGGCTCTTCATGCCCTCGGCGGCACCGTCACTGTTAAGCACGGTGCAACCTCGAGAGGAACTCCCTCAGCCACCTGCCATGGGAGCCCCGGCATGTGGCCTGACCTCGGAAGCGCGCTTGCTCCTGGTGCTAGAGCCTCAGGAGGGGTCCTGGACCACGGAATTCAAGGACTGCCTGATGCAAGGTGAAAGGGCATGCGGTGCCCCCATGTGTGGTTTTGGTAATTGATGACATTCTCTATGGACTAATGGTTGCATTTAGTTATATTTGAAGGATTTTTCCATAGGCATTTCTTGAAGTCCATGTGTTGGTTTCAAGGAGTTTATGTGTTGACCAAGGTGCTATTAAGGAATTATCCAAAGATTGATCATGTGAGTGTTGAGCTTATTGCAAGCATGTCTTGAAGAAGAAGATTGTGTGATCATTCATGTTTACCTTCAAGACATCATCCAAACGAAGAGAGTTGGAAAGATTCAAGGTTGATCAAGACTAAGTCAAGAGTGAATCAAGTTGATCAACTCACAAAGCGTAGAAGATGTACCGAGAGGGATCAAGTGATCCCATGGTATGGTAAGCATTATCCATTGCACTTTGTGCACTAACCCATGGTCTATGTGAGAGTCTATGTGGGGTTAGGTACGTGTCCATGGGCTTGCGTCAAGAGGAAGATATCATACAACCCATGGAAAGGATGACATCAAGTGGTGATCGTCATCAAGATTGCCGTGTGCAAGTTCAAGTGGAGCATCACAAAGAGATCAAGTGCTTGAAGCTTGCCATCCATTGTGGTGTCAATGGACTTGTGAAGATGTGCCGAAGAGTGGCTCACCCATAGTGGAGTATGGGGGATCAATCATCTAGTCTCCATCGACCCAAC
>LR880968.1:803809491-803836964 GCA_904067115.1 Aegilops sharonensis | reverse complement strand
TATATATATAACTATAATTTATTTTGCTTCATCCTGGTTTCCTGACATCACGGTCCCACACCATTCTCTACCTATGTACTCCCTCCTTTCCGGTTTATAGGGCTTATCTCAAAATTTTAGTTTTTCCATTTTATAAGGCTCAATTTGGTTGTTTTCCATCACATGTTCAGATTCCAAGGTGCATTAAATCATTGCATGCAAGTATTAAGAGAAAATTGACCAATGCATGTACTTTATGCATGCATGCATTGCAATTAATGCATTGATAAACATGATTTTTTGAGGATAACAAGAGCATTAATTAGGTGCTTTTGCAAAACTAGAAAAAGTATTCCACCACTCGCCATCTACCTTGATTGGTGAGATTTTTGAACTGAGCATTATAAACCGGAAAGGAGGGAGTAGTCAATAAACGAGAGAATTGCACAAGAAGCGGCCGACAGCTGGGACCAAGCAGCTTGAGCAGTATTTGTGTTTTTGAGGTGTGAGCACTGCAGAGTTTTTTGATGTTTACCCCAGATATTAATTTTTCTCCTATGAACAACAACGAAAACATCGCTGCAGGTATTAACTGGGCGGGTTGTGGCCCGTCTAGCCCAGGCCAGATATCCAGCCCAGATATTAATTTTTTTCAAGCTGAAATGGCTAGCCCAGCTATACTTTTTTTAGGAATACCCAGGCAAGGTCAAGTTGTTATTCTCCGCCCCGCTGGGCTGCAAATCTTTCCTAGGAGGGATGCATTAGGCTTAACAAGAAAATGGGCTTTAAGAAATAATAAATGGGATGTAATTATAAAAACTGGGTAGTAACTATAAAAAATGCCAAACAGTGATTACTTTATAAAATATTATTTTTGGAATATTAAAAATTTTAATTTCATTAATTTTTGCGAGCGGAATGTTTCGCTGGATTTTTCGCAATATAAGTTTATATTGAAATTGTGTTTAATCCGACTAAAATTTCGGGATAAAAATATTCTGATCCCATCAAAATGTGGGAAATTTTATTGAATTCTGTTTTGAACGGTTGGTTGAAATGGGCTATACTTTTAACAAACTGTAAATGGGATGTAGTAAATTCCATTAGAATTAAAAAATGGGCCACACATTCTTACAAATCTCAAATGGGCTATAAGTTCTCTGCCACACACTTCTGGCCTTACTAAGTTGACGCGTCCCCTCAAAAAACAGAGTTGACGGGTATGCAAGGCTTTGTCAACTTATAGTCAACACACGGTTCTAGCAGCAGTGACCGTTGGATGTCCATCCAACAGATGCCGTGCTTCTTCTTCAATCTCGGATATTCTAGCTTCACCCGCCCAAAAAATGATTCATCCCCCTGACATCTGGGGCGCACCGTTTCGGAAGCTGACCTGTGGGCCTACTAAGTTGACGTACCAAGGGCTTTGTCAACTTAGTCAATATAAACGATTCTAGCTGCAGTGACTGTACGATGTCCATCCAACGGCCATCGTGCCTCTTCAACCTCTGGTCTTCTTGCTCCAGCCGCCCAAAGCAGCGCCGGTCGTGCCGCCTGCTCCTGCCTCCCATGGCCGGTTGTGCTGCCGCGGAGGCCTCACCGCCCCCTACTGGCCAGGCCATCCCTCCACTCACCCACTGACCCACACCCCCTATTATTCTGCGGCGACGGCAGCGCAGCCGAACCAGTGAACCCTCGTACTCCTATCCGCGTGTGCATCCACTGCCGCGTCTTCCCCGGCTCCGCGTCGTCCCCTTCCTAGGCCTCGCCGTCGTCCACCGCCGTGGTGCTCTCGGCGCGGCGTGGTCAACGTGGTCAAGGAACGACTTCCATCGGACGTGGACTGTACGTGGAGAGGATGACAGCTGGGTCCACGGCAGCCGCAAGGAAGTGCCTCCTTATTACGCGCAAAATAATTATTCCTCCACCTGACAGCAGGGACCCACCGGACGGGCCACCTTATTTCGTGAAAAATGTTTCCCCCTGACTCCTGGGACCCACCGGACGGGCCAGCGTATTTCGTGAAAAAAAACATTCCCCGCGCTGTCAGCTCGGACCCACCGGAAGTGCCTCCTTATTACGCACAAAAAAATGAATACTCCCCTTGCTAGCTGGGACCCACCATGGTGGGAGGCTAACTTGTGGGCCTACTAAGTTGACTGGGACGGGGGCCTTTGTCAACTTTAGTCAATATGAACGATTGTAGCTCCAGTGACCGTACGATGTCCATCCAACGGCCGTAGTGCTTCTTCAACCTCTGGTCTTCTTTCTCCAGCCGCCCAAAGTAGCGCCGGTCGTGCCGCATGCTCCTGCCTCCCGTGGGCGGCTGTGCTCCCGCGGAGGCCTCACCGCCCCCGACTATTCCCACCACTGGCCATGCCCTGCGGCGACGGCAGCCTCACACCGCAGCCGAACCAGTGAACCCTCGTACTCCTCTCCGCGCGGGTTTCCACTGTCGTGTCTTCCCCGGCTCCCAATCGTCCCCTTCCTAGGCCTCGCCATCGTCCACCGCCCTGGTGCTCTCGGCGCAGCATGGTCAACGTGGTCAAGGAACGACTTCCATCGGACGTGGACTGTACGTGGAGAGGCTGACAGCTGGGTCCACGGCCGCAGCAAGGAAGTGCCTCCTTATTACGCGGAAAATAATGATTCCTCCACCTGACAGCTGGGACCCACCGGACGGGCCACTGTATTTCGCGAAAAAATCGTTTCCCCCTGACTGCTGGGACCCACCAGCTACATCTTCGCACACAAGGAAGTGCGTCCGGGCAAAAAAAACCAAAACGATTCGCCCCCCTGACTGCTGGGACCCACCAGCTACATCTTCGCACGCAAGGAAGTGCCTGACAGTTGGGACCCACCTGGTCGAAGCGTACGTAGCGTTGTCATTTTGGTCGCGAGCATGTACGTACATACTGGTCGATGTAGAGGCGCGCACGTGTCGTAGATGTAGAGGCGCGCACGTGTCGTAGTAGAGGCGCGCACGTAGCATGTACATGTACGTACAGCGGCATGGGTGCAAGAAAGAAAATACGGCCACGTACGTACATACGGGCAGGGTCTCGAACGCCTACTCGCGCATACGTACATGGCTGGGTCGGAACGGAGAAACAGCATCGTCGTCGTGTTCATGGGGAGCCAACCGGCTGGGTCGGAACGGAATGCGTGGTCGTGTTCATCGGGAGGGCTTGGACGGAACAGGCGATGGCAACGAGGCCTGGCGTACCGCACAACGGAGGAAACGGCCTTGTGTTCGACCGGCCACGTTCGAAACGGGGTCATGTTGATCGGGAGGGGCCTGGCGTACCGCAAAACGGAGGAAATGAACCTCCTACGGTCGAAACGGGGGTCATGTTGATCGGGAGTGGTGTTGCGTACCGCAAAATGGAGGAAACGGACCTCCTACGGTCGAAGCGGGGGTCCTGTTGATCGGGAGGGGTGTGGCGTAGCGCAAAACGGACGAAACGGACTTGTGTTGGAAAGCTGCGGTTGAAACAGGGGGGAGGGGTGTGGCGTACCGCAAAACGGGACTCCACGGGATACTGTTCATCTCCACCGTCGACCTCATCCAGCCTCCACGGGCTACCGTCGACCTCCTCCAGCCTCCACGGGCTCCTGTTCATCCAGCCTCCACCGCGCGCTACTCCACCGGCTACTGTTCAACCACCCCTCCACGGGCACCCCTCCATCGTCTACTGTTCATCCAGCCCTCCACACCACGGGGTCCTGTTCAACCACCCCTCCACGGCCACCCCTCCACCGTCTACTATTCATCCAGCCCTCCACACCACGTGTTCCTGTTCATCCAGAGGCAACGCCGCCGCTCACTGTTCATCCAACCCCCCCCCCCCCCCCCCCCCGCCCCCCCCCCCCCCCCCCCCCGCCCCCCCCCCCCCCCCCCCCCGCCCCCCCCCCCCCCCCCCCCCGCCCCCCCCCCCCCCCCCCCCCGCCCCCCCCCCCCCCCCCCCCCGCCCCCCCCCCCCCCCCCCCCCGCCCCCCCCCCCCCCCCCCCCCGCCCCCCCCCCCCCCCCCCCCCGCCCCCCCCCCCCCCCCCCCCCGCCCCCCCCCCCCCCCCCCCCCGCCCCCCCCCCCCCCCCCCCCCGCCCCCCCCCCCCCCCCCCCCCGCCCCCCCCCCCCCCCCCCCCCGCCCCCCCCCCCCCCCCCCCCCGCCCCCCCCCCCCCCCCCCCCCGCCCCCCCCCCCCCCCCCCCCCGCCCCCCCCCCCCCCCCCCCCCGCCCCCCCCCCCCCCCCCCCCCGCCCCCCCCCCCCCCCCCCCCCGCCCCCCCCCCCCCCCCCCCCCGCCCCCCCCCCCCCCCCCCCCCGCCCCCCCCCCCCCCCCCCCCCGCCCCCCCCCCCCCCCCCCCCCGCCCCCCCCCCCCCCCCCCCCCGCCCCCCCCCCCCCCCCCCCCCGCCCCCCCCCCCCCCCCCCCCCGCCCCCCCCCCCCCCCCCCCCCGCCCCCCCCCCCCCCCCCCCCCGCCCCCCCCCCCCCCCCCCCCCGCCCCCCCCCCCCCCGTCAGCTACCGCCCACGCCGCCCACCCTCGGGTCACTGGCCCCCCAGGAGGCCCGCCGCCCCCCCCCGTCGAATCCCCGCCCCCCCCCCCCACGACGCTCACTGTTCATCCCAGAGGCAGCATCGATCGGCTTCAGTTAGCAGCAGTAGTGAAGGAATCACTCCATCGGGTTCAGTTAACAGCCATCGATCGATCGCTCGAGTTCAGTAACGCGTAGCCTGCAGTGCAATCGCTCGGGTTCAGTTAGAGCCAAGGCCTCGCACACACGCACGTACGTACGAGAGAAACGCACATCGCTCCGCCCCGACCTCCCACCGTAATCGGCAACTCCCCGAAATTTTCCTCCCCCTCGCTTCTACCACGGTTTTTTCCGTCATGGACGGCCCAAAGAATGTCATGTAGCTGCGTCTCCGGCCCGCCCAGGATGAAAAGCCCATTTTCTGTCATGATTTTTTGTCATAGAAGTAGGAGCCCACCACATCTATGATGATACCGGGTTTTGTCACAATTATCGTCATAGAAGTGTCATATGTATGACAGAAAAAAATTTCGTTCGGCCCAAAATGTCACGGATGTGTCTTTTTTTTGTAGTGCATACTTCTCTCTCTCTCAATGCAGGAAAAGGAGAAACAAAATAAGAATGGCGCGCACTCTGTGACGGCTCGCAAGGAGGGTGTCAGTGTCAAAAACGGCGGATCTCGGGTAGGGGGTCCCGAACTATGCGTCTAAGGCTAATGGTAACAGGAGGCAGGGGACACGATGTTTTACCCAGGTTCGGGCCCTCTCGATGGAGGTAATACCCTACTTCCTGCTTGATTGATCTTGATGATATTAGTATTACAAGAGTTGATCTACCACGAGATCGTAGAGGCTAAACCCTAGGAGCTAGCCTATGATTATGATTGTTGTTCTCCTACGGACTAAACCCTCCGGTTTATATAGACACCTGAGGGGGCTAGGGTTACACAGAGTCGGTTACAAAGAAGGAGATCTAACATACGAATCGCCAAGCTTGTCTTCCACGCAAAGGAGAGCCCATCCGAACATGGGACGAAGTCTTGAATCATGTATCTTCATAGTACAACAGTCCGGCCAAAGTATATAGTCCGGCTGTCCGGATACCCCCTAATACAGGACTCCCTCAGTAGCCCCTGAACCAGGCTTCAATGACGATGAGTCCGGCGTGCAGATTGTCTTCGACATTGCAAGGCGGGTTCCATCTCCGAATACTCCAAAGTAGATTAAGGATCGTGTCCGGCTCTGTAAGATAATTTCCGCACACCACCATGGAGGGCATAACACTTTACAAATCTAATCTGCTAACATTTTTTTACGGTGTGCCCTTACGCCGCGGCCTGGCTCAATACGAGCCGGTTTTTCCCGGCCTACCACGACACGCTCTACAAGGCGGTTTTATTGGCACACCCCCGTCGAAGCAGAGATCGTGTCCCCCTTATCACGGGATCCCCATCAATATGGGTGCGGGCAACCCCACTACGCCTGTTGGTATAACTCTGTGTTTCTAGGCAAGTCCCAAACGGTCACGCTGAGGACACTTGATATTCACCCCCTTTATAGAGGGGTCGGGGCCTATCCCTCTCTCTTACCACGCTTCCGCCTTTCCGCATCTCGAGTTCCAACACCCGAAGCTCAAGCTTAGGTACTTCGGATCTTCAATCATGTCCGGATCCAACCTTCAAGGCCGGTGGATGGCCTCCTCCGTCACAGAGGAGGACATTGCGAAGCTTAGGGAGGCCAGATATCTGACCCCCGACATCAAGCACAGGCTTCCTGCTCCAGGGCAGGTCATCCACTCCCGAGCCCAACGAGAACGTCGTATTTGTTTCTCACTTCCTCCGTGGCTTAGGCTTCACCCTCGATCCCTTCATGAGAGGGCTCATGTTCTATTACAGGCTAGATTTTCATGATCTAGCTCCGGATTCCATCCTTCACATCTCTTCATTTATTGTCGTGTGCGAGGCCTTCCTCCACATCACCCCGCACTTTGGCTTATGGCTCAAGACCTTCAATGTAAAGCCGAAGGTGATCGAGGGGTGATACGCGGAGTGCGGAGGCGCTGCAATAAGCAGAAACGCCGATGCCCCATGGCCAGAGGGCTTCTTCCCGGAGCTGTCCGATCTATCGCAGCGGAGGTGGTTCTACGTCACGGCTCCCAGAGGCACAAAGTGGGTGGCTGCCCCCGACTTTCGCTCGGGCCCTCCGCCTCAACTGGCGTCATGGGCCAACATGGGACTGGACTGGGGCCTGTTAATGAGGTACCAACACTGCAGAGCCACATTCGGGAGCTTCTTGAGAGGGACATCAGTCTCGTCAGCATAATTCAGGTAATGCTAGTCCGACGGATCTTGTCGTGCAAACGTCGGCCTCTCCGGATGTGGGAGTTCAACACGGAAGGTCCGTGAACTATTCAGCACTTCTTCGGCCTGACGCTCGAAGGGATGTATAGGTTATTCTTCGGACCACAAGTAAAGTATCCGGACAACACCGAGGATGCGGGCCTGAGCTGCAACCGCCCACATACCCAAGTAAGTAACCCTGAAACCGAACACTTCGTTTATATTTATCACAACATTATTCTGAAAACCGTCCGTGGCCAGGATTGGCTCAGCAAGGCGGAGAGAATTAGGTGTCCAGCACCACTTCCTGAAGGCTCGCCTAGTCCTGCAATAGCCAGGATGCTTAGATGTGTGCTAAGTCAAGTGCCCTTGGGGAAAGACAAAGGGAAGAATAGAGAAGCCGAGCTTCACACATTGCACATCCAAACTGCGGGAATTACTGTCTCCACGAAGGAGGATAAACGGAGAGGGGAATCTAAGGTCTCCTCCCCCCATCCCCCCCCCCCCCTCCCCAGCGGGAAGAAGAGGGCTGCCTCCGAAGACTTGGAAATGGAGGTGCCTAGACAAGGGAAGAAAACTTCACCAGGGGGCCCTGTCCCAGAGGGCATCCTCACCACGCCACGCCCACAAATGGGCCAGCCCTCCACCGAGTTGTAAGTTAATCGTAAGTATAAAGCAACTGCTTCCTCCTCCGAGAACAATAACCAGGATCCATCCTTTGCAGTCATGCCAGTAGCTCTTCTTGACAGAGTTCATCTTCGGGGGATCTTCTTCTGGAGATGATGGAGAGTGAAACCCCACCTACTTCTCCGCCCCATGGGGCGGGCGACCCCGAGGTGTCATCACGGAGGAGTCCAGATTCGCCGAGGCCAGAAGCTAACACTTCGGCCGCCCTGAGCCCGGAGCGTTCGGCTCCTACGGGGGGCAATAAGAAGGGTCCGGTACAGTCCGGACCGGCCGGACACGCTGACGGGCCTCCTGGAGCAAGCTGCTCTCTCGGAGGATCACCGTGCATTAATGGGCACGGTGCTTGAGAAGATTTCATCCGCCACAAGCGGGTTGAATGAAGCTTTTACGAGCCTGCTCAGAGGCTTTGAGGTACATAACAAAGTACGCAATTTTTTGGTTGTACCGCACGCGCTAGGTGTGCTCCGTATAGATAGTAGTCCCTGAGACTCTGGTCGCCAGCCCTAGGCGGCAAACGGAGGATCACCCTCTTAAGTAATGATCACACTGCATTTATGCTCAGGTGGCTAAGGGTCCGGCGGTAGAACGGACCGCTGAATTCGCCGAACTAAGGCGACAGATTGATGTGGTGGACGTCGACATCACACTGGTAAATGAGCGGCTTGACGAGTCACAGAGTATGTGCTCTTTTTCCTCATTTGTTTATAGGAACTATTAGGAGGAGCATAATGTTAATGTGATATGATTTGGCTGCAGGCGAAGCTGCTGCCGTGGAGGCCCTGAGGGCGGAACTTGCAATAGCCAAGGAACAAGCATGGGCTAGCAATGCGGCTGCCCTAAAGGCGGCTGAAGATTTGAGAGCCGAACAGGCTGCTCATCGCCGAAGCGAAGATAAAATAGCCGAGATGGCTGTGGAGCTGAGAGACGCCATCGGCCAGTATGAGCTCCTTGAAAAGGAGAATCAGGCGAAGTCAGCTGACCTGAAGAAGGCCCTTGATGTAGCCAAGGAGACGCGTTCCGAAATTAGGGATGCACGGGAGGAGCTTCGACAGGCCGGAGAAATCACGGCTGGAAACCCCTATTTGTTGCGGATGAAATTCTTAGATCCAAAGTACGCTCCTCTGGATCGGCTCTGGAGTGCTGCAGACGCGTATGCGGATCTGGCAAAAAGTACGGCTGATGCGACCAAGTTTTTCAAGGACCAGAAAGATAGTGAAGTAGAAAGGCTGTTCTGGTCGCAATTCAGTGCTCCCACGCGCCCGTTGCCATTGAGTGAAAGGATGGCCGCTATGGCCGAGCTCCATAGGTTGTCCGGTCTTGCAATGAGGTCTGTAATAGACCATCTATGGCCGAAGGGGCCGAGGCCGGACAGTTATTTTGGTTTAGTGCAACAATTCCTTGGCACAGTATCACGAGTCGATGCCATGAAGAGTTCGGCGTGCATAGAGGGTGCGCGGATGGCTCTTGCCCGTGTTAAAACATATTGGGCAGATATGGAGGCCACCATCATTGCAACCCAGAATTCGGCAAGAAGCCAGGATCCAGCCGAGCACTATTTTGAGCAGGTGATAGAAGGTGCTCATTTAAAAGAGGCTCAGTGCTCGAAGAGTGTCATGTTCAAGTGACAAGTCGTTCAATTGTAAAAACAATTCTATTTTTATTATAGAGGCTATGTTTATACTTTCGCCCGAAAGTGTTATTGCACCTCCTGTGCGGCCGTTTGATGTATACATATATAACCTGAAAGTTAGCAGTCGTTGGCTTCAGCCCCCACTCATACAATGCGGGGGTGTTTGAAAAAATGCGCGTAATCACACTGGATCCAACGTCTTAGTCCATTAAGGAGGTGACCGTACGTCGAACTAGGCAACCGGACTATATAGCTTTAACACTTTCACTTAGCCATAGGAGTTTGACGGTGGGGCTACTATGTAGTCCCTGGTACCTTCGCGTGCATCCGAATACGGGCGCGTATGTACATGACCAGGAAACGGCCCTTCGTTAATGCGGAGGAATCCCAAAGATTCTGATGAGTCCTCGATTGGTTGACCAGTCTCTCGCTATATCATGACAGTCAGTTTTCGGCTTTCTCTACTGAGGTGCTCATCCGGAATAACTAGGGCACAATCACAGTAGTTCTCCCTTGGCCACCTTAGCCGATAGAAGCGGAACGTAAGGCGGCAAACCCAAGAGCCGGGCAAACCCAACATTTGACCAAAGACATGATTCGGAGCTGATGCATATAAGGCCAAACTCGCGACGTCAAACACTCCCAAATGTATTCGGACTTTATAACATATACTGGGCTGAGTAACGCCCTTGATTATGAACCCTGTATTTCCAGGTACGTGCATTAGTCTCTCGTGGTGAAATGCCAATAACGCCAGTATCCCCTGTGGGTGTATTGAGTACCCATGGGATGTCAAGCAACAAGAGACAATAAAGAAGGTTTACACAGGGGCTTAATCTAAAGAGAAACCTTTGAGCGGGGCCCTGCTGCACATATGCGCCTTTGTCTCCGTTGTGCCGTGTCCTGGAAGGGTGTCGCGCGAATGGTGTCTGTAAAAAGGAAAACTCATGTAGAAGAGTATGGTGTAAGCGTGCGAAGAGTTGGTTGTTATCAATGGATAGTGGGAGTATAAGACATTGGCCTGTTAATAAGGTCAAGCCAAAAGGTGGGCTTTATTGCATGTTTACAGCCCCTGATGCCCTCTATGGGATTACGTGTATAGCACCCAACTCAGGTTTATCTGGGCTGTTACCGATGGTGGTGCACCGGACTCGGCTAACCGTGCCCGTGGTCTTAACGACTCATCATGCGTTTTGATAGGAAAGGCCGCTTAGTGTCCGGCTGCTATAGCCGCCGCATACTCTTCCGCATGTAAGGAACGCTCTGTGTTTCCACTAACTGTGATGACGCCACGTGGACCGGGCATCTTGAGTTTAAGGTAGGCGTAGTGCGGTACTGTGTTGAAGCGAGCGAAGGCCGTTCTTCCGAGCAATGCATGATAACCACTTTGGAAGGGAGAGATGTTGAAGAGTAATTCTTCGCTTCTGAAGTTGTCGGGAGAACCGAATGTCACCTCTAATACGAGGGAGCCCCTGCAGCGGGTCTCAACGCCTGGTATCACTCCTTTAAAGGTGGTGTTACTTTGGCTAATTCTGGATGGGTCTATCCCCATCTTGCGGACAATGTCCTGATATATTAGATTGAGGCTGTTGCCGCCGTCCATGAGGACACGAGTGGGATGGTATCCATCGATTAGTGGGTCGAGCACCAAGGCAGCCGATCCTCCATGCCGGATACCAGTCGGGTGGTCCCTGTGATCAAAAGTGATCTGGCAGGCCGGCCGGGGGTTGAGTTTGGGGGAAACGGGCTCTACAGCGTATGCGTCTCTGAGCGCGCGCTTGCGCCTTCTCTTTGGTATATGAGTCACGTAGATCATGTTTACTGTTTTTACCTTTGGTGGGAATTTTTTCTGTCCCCCAGTTTTCGGCTGGCGAAGCTCATCCTCGTCTTCGCTTGGTGTTTCCCTTCCCTTGTGTTCGGCATTTAACTTGCCGGCCTGCTTAAAGACCCAGCATTCTCTGTGAGTGTGGTTCGCAGGTTTTTCGGGGGTGCCATGAATTTGGCACAATCTGTCTAGGACTTTGTTCAGGCCAGACGGTCCCTCTTTGCTGCCTTTAAATGGCTTCTTTTGTTGACCGGGTCGAGAGCCCCTGAATCCGGCGTTGACTGTCGTGTTGTCCGGACTTTCTTCCTTGTTTCGACGCTTGTTTTTATTGCGCTGTGGCTTCCCGTTGCCATCCCTAATTTCGGATGTGCCCGGGTCGCTGGTGCCTCTACGGGCCAACCAGCTGTCTTCACCTGCGCAGAAGCGGGTCATAAGGCTTGTTAAAGCTGCCATTGTCCTCGGCTTTTCTTGGCCGAGGTGTCTGGCGAGCCAATCGTCTCAGATGTTGTGCTTGAAGGCCGCTAGGGCTTCGGCATACGGACAATCAACAATTTGATTCTTCTTAGTGAGAAATTTGTTCCAAAGCTTACGGGCGGACTCTCTGGACTGTCGTATTATGTGACTTAAATTGTCAGCGTCCGGAGGTCAGAAATAGGTCCCTTGAAAATTGGCTCTGAAAGCGTCTCAAGTTCTTCCCAGCTTCCGATTGAATTTACGGGGAGGCTTTTCAACCAGTGCCGAGCTGGCCCCTTCAACTTGAGGGGAAGGTATTTAATGGCGTGGAGGTCATCCCCACGAGCCATATGGATATGAAGGATAAAATCCTCAATCTAGACCCCAGGATCTGTCGTTCCGTCATATGCCTCTATGTTCACGGGTTTGAATCCTTGTGGAAAATCGTGATCCAGTACCTCTTTGGTGAAGCACAGAGGGTGCGCAGCCCCTCTGTATATGGACATGTTGTGGCATGTTGTCGACTGTTGTTGTGTCCAATGTTGCTTCCGAACTGGTATTCGATCAGTCTGATCGTTTTGGTGACCGTAGTCCTTCGCCGGAGCATGTCCTCTAGATCCATAGATGGATCTGGTCGCGCCGGCCTTTTTGTCCAGGAGCTCACGTAAATCGTGTGCGGCGTCATTAGCTGCTCTATCCGGTCATGAAGTGGTTGGCCCGGCCTATTGGCCGTATTGTTCTTCGGCGGGATGGCCTTATCGTCGAATTCTGGGAGCAGCTTGCGCTTTGGGTAGCTCTTTGTGTGGCGATCGTCGCCGTATTTTTCTTCGGTGTCTAGCACTTTATTCCATCTGCGGTTGAGCGTTCCTGCGCGGCCTTAAGCCTTTGCTTCTGCTTCTTTAGGCTTCTCGCAGTGGCCATAAGCCTTCTGTGGAGGTTATCTCGTTTCAAACGTTTTTCCGGGATGATGAATGCATCATCGTCCGAACTGTGCTCTTCTCCGGAGGCGGGTTGATGAGTTCGTCCCTCGGGATCGCTGTGATCGGGCGTCTGTTCCGGGCTGTGTTTGGTCTGACCTGGCTCATCCGGCTCCATCGTTGGGTCCATATGGTCGTAGTTGCCTTTGGAGTTGACTGGGGTGTTGATTTTTCTAGCGCTATGATCGCTATTTTTACTGTGGCTGGACTTAGAGTGGCGTCTGCGCCGTCGTTTTGGCTTTTGCCCGGGGGTTTTATCCTCCGTTGTGTCCTTTTTGTCGCATTGTCCTTGTCGGTGTCAAAACCGGTGGATCTCGGGTAGGGGGTCCCGAACTATGTGTCTAAGGCTAATGGTAACAGGAGGCAGGGGACACGATGTTTTACCCAGGTTCGGGCCCTCTCGATGGAGGTAATACCCTACTTCCTGCTTGATTGATCTTGATGATATGAGTATTACAAGAGTTGATCTACCACGAGATCGTAGAGGCTAAACCCTAGGAGCTAGCCTATGATTATGATTGTTGTTCTCCTACGGACTAAAACCCTCCGGTTTATATAGACACCGGATAGGTTAGGGTTACACAGAGTTGGTTACAATGGTAGGAGATCTACATATCCGTATCACCAAGCTTGCCTTCCACGCCAAGGAAAGTCCCATCCGGACACGGGACGAAGTCTTCAATCTTGTATCTTCATAGTCTTGGAGTCCGGCCGTGATGATAGTTCGGCTATCCGGACACCCCTAGCCCAGGACTCCCTCAGTAGCCCCTGAACCAGGCTTCAATGACGACGAGTCCGGCGTGCATATTGTCTTCGGCATTGCAAGGCGGGTTCCTCCTCCGAATACTTCATAGAAGGTTTTGAACACCAGGATAGTGTCCGGCTCTGCAAAACAAGTTCCACATACCACCGTAGAGAGAATAACTTTTTGCACAGATCTGCTGACGTATTCTGCGGCGTGACATCACACCACGGCCAGGCCTTTATATGAATCATTTTTTACTGTTCCATCTCAGCGCGTTTAGCGAGGCGGTTTCCTTGGCACGTCTTATCAAAGCATAGATCGTGCCCCCTTATTCCGGGATTCTCATCAATACGGACGTGGGTAACCCATCCGCGCCATTGATTACGGTGCTTGGGAGATAAGCGAGTTTTACCAGGCTGGTGGGGGACGCATAACTTCGTCCGTCCATATAAGGGGATAAGGATCCACCTTTTCACCTACGCCTTCTTCCTCCTTTGCTCATCCATTTCCGCGCACTCGAGCTCCAGCGCCCAAGTCCGCACATCCCACCTCAACCTTCTCCAACCATGTCAAGAGCGGGAGGCAGGTGGATGGCCTCCTCCGTCACGGAGGGGCACATCACAAGACTGCGGGAGGCCGGATATTTGTCCGGCGACATCGCGCACAGGCTGCCCGATGCGGGGCAGCTTATTCCAACCCCCAGGCCCCATGAGAGGGTGGTGTTTCTCCCCCACTTCCTCCGCGGACTAGGTTTTCCACTTCACCCATTTGTCCGGGGGCTCATGTTCTACTACGGCCTGGACTTCCACTACCTGGCCCCGAATTTCATCCTCAACATCTCGGCGTTTATCGTCGTGTGTGAGGCCTTCCTCTGCATCCAGCCCCACTTCGGCCTATGGCTGAAGACCTTCAATGTCAGGCCGAAGGTTGTGAGCGGCCGTCAAGTAGAGTGTGAAGGCGCCATGGTTGGCAAGATGGCCAAAGTCCTATGGCTCGAGGGCTCCTTTATGGAGACAATAAAGGGGTGGCAATCGGGGTGGTTCTACATCACCGAGCCACGTGACCCCAAATGGGTGGTGGCCCCCGAATTCAGATCTGGCTTCCCCACACGGCTCTCGTCATGAAAAGAGACGGGCCTGACATGGGGGAATTCGGAAGAGACATCCGGATTCCAAACATGCGTCTGAAACCTGGTAGACAAGAATCTCAGGCTTGTCAACGTAATCCAGGTGATGCTCATCCGCCGGATTCTCACATGCCAACAACGGGCCTTCAAATTGAGGGAGTTCGATCCGGCACAGCACTCGACTCTAAAAAGGCTCTTCGACACTACGTACGAAGATGCCTGGAAGGTGCTGTTCAAGGGCGCCGAGGATCCCTCATCCGCTACTGAAGATCGCGGATGCAGCTCGCAACGTCAAGACGGCGAGGTAAGTTATTTTACCCTTTACGGGACTCTTTTTTCATAGATTGACTCTATGCGGGATCTAAAACTCCCTAATCTTTGACAGGACTGGCTGAAGACGTCCGGACAGATTAACTGTCCGGCTCCTTTGCCGGAAGACCCAGCGGACGCCCTATTGACGGGGTTGCTGGCTCCGGTACCCCATGTGGTGCCGGAGAAGAAGGCCAAGAAGGAGGCCACGGGAACTCGAAGGAGCTCCCGGCACCTGGTGCTGTCAGATTCTGAAGCAGAATCTTCTCCTGAGGACGAGGAGGAGGAAAACGAAGCCTCTCCCCCAGCGGGGGAGGAGAGGAAAAGGAAGGCCGCCCCAACTGGGGAGGCCGGAGGGTCCAATAAGGGAAGAACCCTTCCTCTGGACTTCTCCACCAACGTCGACAACGAGGAGGAGGATTGGCCAACAAGGGCCAAGCACCTGGCGAGATCGTAAGTGTCCGGATACCCCTGGCTTTTTTATTATCGCAGAGTGTTCTCTAATGCAGAACAATCATGCAGCCCGCCCAAGGGCGAGTTCGCCGCTTCGTCGAGCGGGTCCCTGAGTTCGTCAGAAATGGAGAGTATTTCACTTCCGACCGCCTCCTCACCTCACGCTGCGGACGACGCCGAGGTGCGGCCCCAAGGGGGGCCTGGTCAAGAGGAGGTGGAGCAGGAGGTGCCGCAAGGCGACCTCCCGGACTCCATGCGCGTGGGGGGCGAGACCCCCAGGGGCTCTAAGCCCGACCCTCGTCCGGACACCATGCCGGAACCTTCATCGGTTCCGGAGTCCGGCAAGCGGTCCCTTCGTAAGAAGGGTAAGACGTCGGTGTCCTCTGTCCAACCGGAGGCACCGTATAGCTTACTGGAGGCGCTTAACAACGCTTCCATCGAGGAGGAGCACCGCACTGTTATGAGTGCGGTGATCCGGACAGTTCAGTCCGCCAAGGGCGGGCTGACCGAAGCCTGTACCAGCCTTCTAACAGGCTTTGAGGTAAGTTTAGAATATGTAAAAATATTACCGCATAGACAGTAGCCCTTGATGCTTAGTTCGGTGTTCGGAAAGAAAAGCCGGACTAAGGATCTAAAAAGATATTCGCAGGAGTCTAACATAAGTATGTCAATATGGGAATGCAGGCTACGTTGCTGACCTCTACCGCACTGACTGCGGAGGTCGATGCATTGAAGCAAATTCTCGAGCGGTCCGTCCAAGAAGCAGCTCGAGGATAAGAAAGGTAAGTAATACCTTATGAAAGAAATACCTTATAGAAAGGTTTCGGTTGCAAAAAATAACAGGAATAACATGGGTACTGCAGGGGCCACGAACGAGGTGGCGACCCTGAAGGAGGCGGTGTCCGTGGCCGAAAACAAAGCGGCTGCGGAACGCACCGAGCGAGAGAAGGGGGAGGCGCAGCTGGCGGAGGTGCGGCAAGAGCTCCAGGCTCTCGTGAAAAAACATGAGGGTTTGGAGCGTGACTCGAAGACCCGAGAGTCCGAGCTTGCCTCGGCTCTTGAGAGTGCCAAAGCTCCTAAGGCTGAGGCCCACAAAGCCCTCCAAGAAATTGAATCATTAAAGAAGATAGCGGCGGGTAAGGCATTCTTTATGCAAAACAAGCATGTGAAAGTGAATTACCTATTACTTACCCGGATTCGGAGCTCTCCAGGAGCATTCGCAGATTTTCCCCGAAGTGTGTCTGATGCTGCCGCATTCTACCGCGCCAAGGAGGGGAGCTCGACGGAGAAGGTGTTCTGGTCTCAGTATACTGAGGCCGGACTTCCGGTGCCCCTGAGCGACCAGCTGAAGCAGCTGGTCGAGCTCCACAAGGTCGCCGAACAGGCCATGAAGGGCCTCATAGTTCGGTTGTGGCCATTAGAAGCCATGCCTGGGAGCTACTTTGGGCTAGTGCGGCGGCTGGTGGACGCCTGTCCCAGGATTGAAGTCATCAAGCGCTCCGTCTGCATTGAAGGTGTCCGTCGGGCCCTTGCCCGTGCTAAAGTGCACTGGGGCAAGCTGGATGCGGAGAAGCTTGTGACGGACGGGCCACCGAAGGGCAAGGAGCATCGCACGCCCGAAATGTACTATGAGGGCCTCCTGAAGGGTGCCCGCCGAATAGCGGATGAGTGCTCCAAAGATGTAATTTGTTAATAGACTCGCATTTGTTATCCTGTACACTGAAAACTTGTTCATATGCGCTAAGCAACGCTTGTTAATTTAAAATATTACCTTCTGTGCGGCCGTTTATCAAATTTGAGAGATGGCAAGTTGTTGGCTTCAGCCCCCATGCCACGAGTGCTGGGGTGTTCGGGATAAACTTGAGCACTCTTGTTCCCATTCTTGGGTCCATCTAGGGAGGCGCTCAACGCAACGAACAAGGCAACGGTTGAAAAAAAATGCTTGGACACTCTCACTTAGCCATAGAATTCTATAATTTTAAATTTCGGCGAAGCCCCTAGTATTCGGAAGACCGAGTTCGGGGCGCTATCCACGCCTTGGCCGGACAATTCCGGTTCCTCGCTCTAAGCGGCATAAGTCTTTAGGGACCCGAAAAAACCTCTCGAATAGCGACCGGCTCTCGCCCTATCATGACGGTCAGTTTTAGCTTTCTCCACCGAGGTGCTTGACCCAGCTCAACTGGGGCACAATCGCAGTGGTTCTCCCGGTGCTACCTTAGTTGATATAACGGAACGTAAGGTACCAAAACACGGGAGCCGGGCAAACCCAACTATTGACCCAAGATATGATTCGGGGCCGATTCATATAATGCTATAAGTTCGGGGTGCCGCACTTGTGAAAGTGTTCGGACTTATCACACCATGATTTTGGGGTACTTAAGCCCCTGGTGTATTGGCCGTACCAAAGTGTACAGGTGCAACATGTCATAAAATGAACATATGTATAGAATAAGAAAGGAGTGCAATAATAAGCAAAAGCTATGTATTGTTTATTCAAAAAGGTACTGCAATGAAAGCAGAACGATACAAATAGTGCGATAAGCAAGGGATGGGACTATCTAACATGTCCCCCTCCAGGGGTAAGCTGCGGGATGGTACGTAAAACAGGTATAATGCTTGTAATAAAGACCACCTGAGCACTCGACGTAGCTTTCTGCTTCCCTGGCTGTTGCATCGTGAGTTCGGTGATTCTAGTGCCAGACAGGACTTCTCGAAAACAGAGTCCTGAAAGTGAGAAAAAAAGAAAAAAGAAAAAGAATGACACAATCGGGAGCCCCTGGTGCGGTCGAGCCGCATTCTTGGCGTGTCGTGGTCGTGCCCCTCCCCATATGCCCATGGTATCTCCAGAGCGTAATTAAGTACGTGTAATACTAGCTTCGCAATTTCGCGAGGGCTGGGGTTGGGGCCGGGATTGCTACGCGTGCTTGAATCGTGCCAGGCGGTCTTGTTGTGGGTTACTCCGGGCGCGCTTGACAGTGTCCGGACGTTTAGTGGCCGGACTCGAGAATTGCTGTGAGAGGCTGCTTTGCGCCTCCGCCGCGAGGGCCGCTGTGTGCTCCTCCGTTCGGAGAGAGCGTTCGGTGTTTCCATTGACCGTGATTACTCCTCGAGGGCCTGGCATCTTGAGCTTGAGGTATGCGTAGTGCGGCACCGCATTGAACTTTGCAAATGCGGTTCGTTCGAGAAGTGCATGATAGCCGCTGCGGAGCGGAACGATGTCGAAGATTAACTCTTCACTTCGGAAGTTATCCGAGGATCCGAAGACCACTTCGAGTGTAACTGAGCCCGTACAATTGGCCTCTACACCCGGTATGACGCCTTTAAAGGTCGTCTTTGTAGGTTTAATTCTTGAGGGGTCTATGCCCATTTTGCGCACTGTATCCTGATAAAGCAGGTTCAGGCTGCTACCGCCGTCCATCAGGACTCTGGTGAGGTGAAATCCGTCGATAATTGGGTCAAGAACCAATGCGGCAAAACCGCCATGACGGATGCTAGTGGGGTGGTCCCTTCGATCGAAGGTGATCGGGCAGGAATACCATGGGTTGAACTTCGGGGCGACTGGCTCCATCGCGTATACGTCCCTTAGCGCACGCTTCCGCTCCCTTTTGGGTATATGGGTTGCGTATATCATGTTCACCGTCCGCACTTGTGTGGGAAAGCCCTTCTGTCCTCTATTGTTCGGCGGCCGGGGCTCTTCCTCGTCATCGCTATGTAGCCCCTTGTCATTGAGTTCGGCACTTAACTTGCCTGCTTGCTTGAACACCCAACAATCCCTGTCGGTGTGATTGGCTGGTTTTTCGGGGGTGCCATGTATCTGGCACAAGAGATCGAGTATTCGGTCCAAGTTGGACGAGCCCTGGGTATGTCTTTTGAATGGCTTCTTCCGCTGACCGGGTTTAGAGCCTCTGAATCCGGCATTAACGGCCGTATCTTCAGCATTATCGCCGTTAATGCGGCGCTTGTTCTTGTTGCGACACGACCTGCCATTGCTGTCCTTGGTATCCGAACTATCAGGGTGTTTGGCCAAGTTGTTGCTTCGAGATAGCCAGCTGTCCTCTCCCGCACAAAAGCGAGTCGTGAGTGTTGTGAGGGTTGCCATAGATTTTGGCTTTTCCTGTCCTAGGTGCCGGGCAAGCCATTCGTCCCGGATGTTATGTTTGAAGGCTGCAAGGGCCTCTGCATCCGGGCAGTCAACGATTTGATTTTTCTTTGTTAGGCAGCGTGTCCAGAACTGTCTGGCCGATTCTTCTGGCTCCTGAATTATATGGCTAAGGTCATCGGCGTCTGGTGGTCGCACATATGTGCCCTGGAAGTTATCAAGGAATGCGGCTTCCAGGTCCTCCCAACAACCAATTGATTCTGCTGGCAAGCTGTTGAGCCAATGCCGAGCTGGTCCTTTAAGCTTGAGTGGGAGGTATTTGATGGCATGTAGATCATCACCGCAGGCCATGTGGATATGGAGGAGATAGTCCTCGATCCACACCGCAGGATCTGTGGTACCATCATATGATTCGATGTTTACGGATTTGAAACCCTCAGGGATTTGATGATCCGTTACTTCATCTGTGAAGCATAGTGGGTGTGTGACGCCTCTGTATTGGGCTATATCACGACGTAGCTCATATGAGCTTTGTCTACTGTGTTCGGCCCGGTCGGGTTTGCTGTATCCGGCGCGACGGTAATCATCCCGCGTCGTTGGGCGCCCACGCGATCCGTAGATCGATCTTGTATGTTTTGCCTTATCCTCCAATATATCTCGCAAGTCCGGCGCGTTTTCCCGTGCCTCTGTACTTTTTGAGCGGCGTCGGGGTGTGGCTTGAGCGGAGGGCCGAGAGGCTTCTCTGTCGCGGCCACGGGGTGGCCGGTCTGCCATGTCGTGCAATGGTGACTTGGGTGCTTCCTCCTCTGATCGAGGCAACGGCCTGCGTTTGGGGTAGCTTTTGGAGGGGCGTTCGAGTTCATACTCTTCGGCTGCAAGGACTTCAGTCCATCTGTCAGCTAGCAGGTCTTGGTCAGCTCTAAGCTATTGCTGCTTTTTCTTGAGGCTGCTTGTCGTGGCTATAAGCCTGCGTTTGAAACGCTCCTGTTCGACGGGATCCTCAGGCATGACCAATTCGTCGTCGTCGAGGCTTGCCTCATCTTCGGAGGGAGGCGCATAATTATCGTCCTCGACCTCCCTTTCTGCCGCACTGTCGTGCGGACTTGCTTCTCCCTCCTCCTGCGTTGAGTCCTGCTGGAGGGGGTTGTCTTCGGCACTGTCCGGGGTGTTATTATCTCCCGTGCCGGAATCACCATTTTTATTGTGGCGGGATTTAGAGCGGCGCCGCTGACGTCGGTGCTTCGGTTGCTTCTTGGAGGGGTCATCCTCCGTTGTTCCATCGCCGTTCCCGTCTTTTGGGATGTCCACCATGTATATGTCATATGACGAGGTGGCCTTCCAGTGCCCTGTAGGCGCTGGGTCTTGGTCGTCTCCGGCATCGTCGTCCATACCGTCGATGTCTTCGGAGTCGAAGTCGAGCATGTCGGTTAAATCATCGACAGTGGCTACAAAGTGGGTGGTGGGTGGGCGTTGAATTTCTTCGTCATCCGCATCCCAAAGTTCTTGTCTGTAGTCCGGCCAGGGCTCTCCAGATAAAGAGAGAGACTTTAGTGAATTCAGGATGTCGCCAAAGGGCGAGTTCTGAAAGATGTCCGCGGCAGTGAACTCCATAACCGGCGCCCAATCGGATTTGATTGGCAGGGGCACGAAGGGTTCGGAGTCCGGAGAGGAGTCTGGCACCCTGGAGTCAAGGTCTTTGCAAAGGACAGGGATGGAGTTTGGCTCAATCGCCGTAGAGATCGTAGCCCCCGAGGCGGTGTCCAACCACTCGTCCTCGATCGGGGAATCCGGCTCCGGATTAAGGGTCGGAGCGGATGCTGGTGTGGCCTCCAGGGCACTGTTCGGCTGCAGAGCTAGATCATGCCCATCGAGACAGTGCGGCACGCTCGGCTGCGGCTCGAATCCGTCGAAGATCAAGTCTCCGCGGACATCGGTCGTATAGTTCAAACTTCCAAATCTGACCTGATGGCCAGGGGCGTAGCTTTCGATCTGCTCCAGATGGCCAAGTGAATTGGCCCGCAGTGCAAAGCCGTCGAATACGAAGATCTGTCTGGGGAGAAAAGTCTCACCCTGGACTGCGTCGTTGTTGATGATCGAAGGAGCCATCGGGCCTATCAGTGACGACACAGAGGAACTCTCAATAAAGCACCAATGTTGGTGTCAAAACCGGCGGATCTCGGGTAGGGGGTCCCGAACTGTGCGTCTAGGCGGATGGTAACAGGAGACAAGGGACACGATGTTTTTACCCAGGTTCGGGCCCTCTCGATGGAGGTAATACCTACTCCTGCTTGATTAATATTGATGATATGGGTAATACAAGAGTAGATCTACCATGAGATCAAGGAGGCTAAACCCTAGAAGCTAGCCTATGGTATGATTGTTGTTCGTCCTACGGACTAAAACCCTCCGGTTTATATAGACACCGAATAGGTTAGGGTTACAAAGAGTCAGTTACAATGGTAGGAGATCTACATATCCGTATCGCCAAGCTTGCCTTCCACGCCAAGGAAAGTCCCATCCGGACACGGGACGAAGTCTTCAATCTTGTATCTTCATAGTCTTGGAGTCCGGCCGTGATGATAGTTCGGCTATCCGGACACCCCCTAGTCCAGGACTCCCTCAGTCCTCCTTAGGCATGTCCACCATGTATATATCATATGATGAGGTGGCAGTCCAGCGCCCTGTGGGCGGTGGTTCCAAATCGTCCCCTGCGCCTACGTCCATACCGTCGGTGTCGTCGGAGTCGAAGTCAAGCATGTCTGTTACATCGTTGACAGTGGCTATTAAGTGGGTGGTGGGTGGGCGGCGATTTTCCTCGTCGTCCGAATCCCCCTCGAGCCGGACATAGTTCGGCCAAGAGTCCTCTAACAAAGAGAGAGACCTTAAAGAGCTTAGCACGTCGCCAAAGGGTGGGTGCTGAAAGATATCCGCAGCGGTGAACCCCATTACTGGAGCCCAATCAGATTCGATGGGCCCGGGTGCGTACGGTCTGGAACCTACAGCCGGACACAAGTCCGGGGGTCCGGTGACACAGACTTCCTTAGAGGTGGAGTCTGTGTTTGACTTTACCGCCGATGAGTATGCGGCCTCCGGGGCGGGGTCCATCCACCCGTCCTCGGACGACACGATCTGCCCTGGATTTAGGTCCAGAGCTACTGCAGGTGCGATATCCCGAATATTGCCCGGCAGCAGATCCAAGGCGTGCTTGTCGTGACTGTTCGGTGCTCCTGGCGTAGGCCTGAATCCGTCGAAGATCAAGTCTCCGCGGATATCGGCCGTGTAGTTCAAGTTTCTGAGCCTGACCTGATGGCCAGGGGCGTAGTTGTCGATCTGCTCCAGATGGCCAAGCGAATTGGCCCGCAGTGCAATGCCGCCGAACACGAAGATCTGTCCGGGAAGAAAAGTATCACCCTAGACCACGTTGTTGTTGATGATTGAAGGGGCCATCGAGCCTTGCTGCAACGACACAGAGAAACTCTCAATGAAAGCACCAATGTCGGTGTCAAAACCGGCGGATCTCGTGTAGGGGGTCCCGAACTGTGCGTCTAAGGCTAATGGTAACAAGAGGCAGGGGACAAGATGTTTTACCCAGGTTCGGGCCCTCTCGATGGAGGTAATACCCTACTTCCTGCTTGATTGATCTTGATGATATGAGTATTACAAGAGTTTATCTACCACGAGATCGTAGAGGCTAAACCCTAGGAGCTAGCCTATGATTATGATTGTTGTTCTCCTACGGACTAAACCCTCCGGTTTATATAGACATCGGAGGGGGCTAGGGTTACACGGAGTCGGTTACAAAAAAGGAGATCTAACATATGAATCGCCAAGCTTGTCTTCCACGCAAAGGAGAGTCCCATCCGGACATGGGACGAAGTCTTGAGTCTTGTATCTTCATAGTCCAACAGTCCGGCCAAAGTATATAGTCCGGCTGTCCGGATAACCCCTAATCCAGGACTCCCTTAGAGGGATCAGCACTGTCCTCCCGAGCTCAATTAGACTCCGCCTCGCGCTTCACCGGGGCGCGGTGACTGGACGACCCACTTCCACCCTCGAAGCGAGCGCAGCAACATGGTGGCTGATCGCGGCCACCGCTAGAAGAGCTGTCGCCGGAGGAGGAGCCGCTGAAGCTCGGCAAGCTGCGGACGCCGCCAGGAGCGGGCCCGCCTTCGCCCTCGTCGCGGCCGTCGCCAAGGCCAAGCACTTCATCATTGTCATCATCTTCAGGGCAGCACCCAGCGCGGCGGCCATCTTCTCTGAACACCCTCACGTAGAGGGTTGCGTCACCGTCTTACTTGAAATGGAGGGTGCACCGCCGGCCTAGGCCACATGCACGGGCAAACGCCTTCCAACCCCGGGCCAGGGCCACGTTCCCGGCGACAGAGATCTCCACCGCGACCCAAGAGGCCTTGCTGCAGCAGCCGTCCGCCTGCAGCCAGAGCCCGCCAGGGCTAGCGGCCGGCAGTTCACGGCGAAGAAGCAAGGGAGCTGGAGCCAGTTGTCGGCCGGGTTGTTCGACCACACAAGGAACTCCGGCAGCACCTCTTCCGAATGGAAGCGCGGCCGGGGAGACCGCACGGCCACGACATGCCTTCCTTCACCGACTGGGCTGCCCCGATACGTGCGGCCACCGCCAAGTGAAGGGCCACCACCGCGACCACGAGGAGCCGCGACGGGAGTCACGGGATGCTTGTGGGGACGACCACGGACGTGCTTGGGCGGAGGAGAGCCAGGCCCTTCCTGGCGGGCCTTCCCCTTTTCCGCGGCCGAGAACCTCTTCACAGGTGCCATGGGACACTGCGAGCAAGCGAAGCGAGGAAGGAGAAGAAGCAAGGGGGCAAGAAGAGATGGACAATGGGGGCTTCAGCCCCTTCCCATTTATAGCCCAAGGGAGGCCAACCGCCGGCCTCCACGATCATGGGTAATGATGACTCTTTTTGCATGCAGTAGGGACTCGTCAAATCAGGCAGTTGCCGAGGCAGCGTGGGGAAGCGGAGATGCCCACGTCCAATCAAATGCCATGCGGCGACCAAGGCCACAGGCTTTTGGGGCCCGCGGCGCTCCGCCCTTGCCCTTTGGCTTCGCCGCTAAGCCAAGTCCGAGTGCGCCTTGGGCCTGGGGGCTACTGTCGGCGTCCTGGGAACGGGGGTCCCCAGACTTGCCTGCCTGCAGCCTACAGCGTGGCTCGGCAGTGGCCCAGTACGGCCCATCTTCATCAACCCAAGTTCAAGACCCTCGCGAGGGGACAAGCCTCGTGGGGCGGACGACGCAAGGCCTCCTCAGGGGCGGCCTCATCAGGCAGGCTCGCGAGGAGGCGGAGAGATCAAGCCAAGGGGTACCTCGCAAGGTGCCCATGACGCAAGCCGTGACGATCAAGACCAGGCGGGCGCTAGCCTGCGCAGTGTCCTCGTTTCCTCTTTGGTGCAAAGGGGGCAAGCGCAGGCGCGGAGTACCGAGGCATCAAGCAAAGGTTTCCATATTGGCGCAACGAGACCAAGACCAACAGAGCGGCAGGACGGAGGTCACCGTGGAACCCAAGACGGAGTCATCGCCAGTGCATTTGGCAGTCGAAAACCACCTTTAGTCAGGATAGCTTGTACTAGTTGTCCCCTTTCAAAATGGCCGTTGTTGGCTCCCTTCCCATTCAATATTTGGGAAGAGGACCAGGGCCGCTATAAATAGAGATAGCCACCACAGTAGGAGGCACTTGGAGATCATCTAGAATCTCACCTAGAGCCAGCAGAGACGGATCGATTCCTCTCCAAGCACACCACCATAAGAACACCCCTCGTGAGGCAGTTCTTCTCTGTACTGTTCATCATCAGCCCCAGGGGCAATCCACCACACCACACACTGGATTAGGGTATTACACCACAACGGTGGTCCGAACCAGTATAAATCCCGTGTCCCTTGTGTGTTCATCGTGCTAGCTAGATTCGCGGTGAGGTTTTGGGGCGTGGATCGGTAGGGAGAAGATCTTCGTGCGCACCCTAGAGTTCAAACCTTAAGGGTTTTGCCGGAACCCGATATCCGACAGACTAGGAGTCCAAGTAGGACTCCCCCTCTTGGCGCGCCCTCCTTGGACGCCGGCCTCCTCCTCCCCCTCCTTTATATACGTGGCCAGGGGCACCCCAAAGACACACCAAGATTTCTCTTAGCCGTGTGCGGTGCCCCCTTCCACAGTTTACTCCTCCGGTCATAGCGTCGTAGTGCTTAGGTGAAGCCCTGCGCGGATCATATCATAAACACCGTCACCACGCCGTCGTGCTGATGGAATTATCCCTCGACACTCTACTGGATCAAGAGTTCGAGGGACGTCATCGAGCTGAACGTGTGCTGAACACAAAGATGCCGTACGTTTGGTACTTGGATCGGTTGGATCATGAAGACGTTCAACTACATCAACAGCATTAACTAACGCTTCCGCTCTCGGTCTACGAGGGTACGTGCACACACTCTCCCCCTCTCGTTGCTATGCATCTCCTAGATAGATCTTGCGTGATCGTAGGAAATTTTTTGAAATTGCATGCTACGTTTCCCAACATTTTTATTTATTCAGATTATAAAAATATATTTCTACCATCTACATTACACCTGTATCACCATCTCTTTGTCGAACTAGTGCACCTATACAATTTACCATTGTATTGGGTCTGTTGGGGACACAAGACACTCTTTGTTATTTGGTTGCAAGGTTGTTTGAGAGAGACTATCTTCATCCTATGCCTCCCGCGGATTGATAAACCTTAGGTCATCCACTTGAGGGAAATTTTCTACTGTCCTACAAAACTCTACACTTGGAGGCCCAACATGAGTCTACAAGAAGAAATGTTGCATAGTAGACATCAAGCTCTTTTCTGGTGCCGTTACCGGGGAGGGATGTTGGGGAATGTAGCATGCAATTTCAAAAAAGTTCCTACGATCACGCAAGATCTATCTAGGAGATGCATAGCAACGAGATGGGGAGAGTGTGTCCACGTACCCTCGTAGACCGAAATCGGAAGCGTTATGTTAACGCGGTTGATGTAGTCAAACGTCTTCACGATCCAACCGATCTAGCACTGAACGTACGGCACCTCCGTGTTCAGCACACGTTCAACTTGATGACATCCCACGAACTCTTGATCTAGTAGAGGGTCGAGGGAGAGTTTTGTCAACACGACGGCATGATGATGGTGTTGATGATGTGATCCGCGCAGGGCTTCGCCTAAGCACTACGATGATACTATCGGAGGAGTAAACGGTGGAGGGGGGCACCGCACACGGCTAAGACAATGTTGTGTCTTTGGGGTGCCCCCTGCCCTTGTATATAAAGGAGGAGGGGAGGAGGCGGTCGGCCAGGGGGCGCGCCAAGTGTGGGGAGTCCTAATAGGACTCCCAGTCCTAGTAGGATTCCCCTTTCCTTTCCGGAGAAGGGGAGAAGGGGAAAGAGGTGGAGGAGAAGAAGGAAAAAGGGGGGCCGTGCTCCCACCCCTAGTCCAATTCGGTTTGGGCTTGGGAGGGCGCGCTCCACCACCTGGCCACCGGCCTCCTCTCTCCACTAGGGCCCATGAAGGCGCAATAGTCCCCCGGGGGGTTCCGATAACCTCCCGGTACTCCGAAACATATCCGATACTTCCCGAAACCATTCCGGTGTCCAAATGTAACCTTCCAATATATCAATCTTTACCTTTCGACCATTTTGAGACTCCTCGTCATGTCTGTGATCTCATCCGGGACTCCGAACAAACTTCATTCACCAAAACACATAACTCATAATACAAATTGTCATTGAACGTTAATCGTGCGGACCCTATGGGTTCGAGAACTATGTAGACATGATCCAGAACCATTTCCGATCAATAACCAATAGCAGAACCTGGATGCTCATATTGGCTCCTACATATTCTATGAAGATCTTTATCGGTCAAACCACATAACAACATACGTTCTTCCCTTTGTCATCGGTATGTTACTTGCCCGAGATTCAATCATCGGTATCTTCATACCTAGTTCAATCTCATTACCGACAAGTCACTTTATTTTTTCCGTAATGCATCATCCCGTAACTAACTCATTAGTCACATTTCTTGCAAGGCTTATAGTGATGAGCATTACCGAAAGGGCCTAGAGACACGTCTCCGATACACGGAGTGAGAAATCCTAATCTCGATCTATGCCAACTCAACAAGCACCTTCAGAGACACCTGTAGAAAATCTTTATAATCACCCAGTTACGTTGTGACGTTTGATAGCACACCAGGTGTTCCTTCGGTATTCGGGAGTTGCATAATCTCATAGTCATAGGAACATGTATAAGTCATGAAGAAAACAATAGCAA
>LR880968.1:803775896-803795883 GCA_904067115.1 Aegilops sharonensis | reverse complement strand
GTCCACGGACAAGGGGGGCCAGAGACGGCCATCCAACGCTACCCGCATACATTCGGCCTCCCTAATTTTATTTGAAAGTCCGCACGTTTAAATAGCCGAATACATAGAGTATAGATGTTCAAATAGCCGCATATATAGAGTACAGACATTCAAATAGTCGCATGTAGCAGTAGTTCAAATTTTAAAAACTTCAAATATTACATTCCAAAATTGTTGTCCCCTTTAACCGCCCACAGATGCTCAATCAGATCTTCCTCCGGCTGCTCGTGAGTTGGTCGATACCGAATTTGTTGATGCATTTGAATAAACTCTTCAAATGTGGCCAGATTCTAGTATGAAAGTTCGGTAGGATCACCCATATTCTTAAATTCTAGACGATCTTGTTGTGCATGATCACACAACATGTCATCACCTCCCACAAGGTCTCCAGATCTCATTGTTTAGCATGTCCATGGACAATTGCAAAACCTGCGTGCCTGCAGAACTCCAAAAGCGCTCTCGATACCTTTCCAGCTACTTCTTGTCTTTGGGAAAAATGAGACTTTTTCTGGCCAACTGGGTTAGAGATGGTGCTGACAAAGGTAGCCCACGAAGGATAGATACTATCAACTAGATAGTAGCCCATGTTGTACATATGTCCATCGACAGTATATATAGTGGCAAGGAGGAGCTTTTCCTTCAGTCAGCCTCGCAAATAGTGGTGATCGCTACAGCACATTGATGTCATTGTGAGACGCGGGCATGCCAAAGAAAGCGTGCCAAATCCAAAGATCATGTGATATAACTGCTTCAAGAATGATGGTGGGCTTCTTAACATGACCCTGATATTACCCTTGTAAAGCCTTCTGGCAGTTCTTCCATTTTCAATGCATGCAGTCAAGAGATCCGAGCAAACCTGGCCACCCTCTTCCTTCTGAGATTGCCAAGAGCCTCTCGATGTCTGCCATAGTTGGTTCTCTCAGGTACTGAGGTCCAAACACCTTCAGCACGGCAGTTGCAAACCTGACCATAGCATCTCCGCATGTGCTCTCAGACATCCGTAGGTACTCGTCCCACGAATCAGCATCCGTGCCATATGCAAGCCTCTGGAGTGCGGCCGTGCACTTCTGGTAACTAGAGAACCCAATCGTTCCCACGACGTCCTTCTTAAAGATGAAGTAGCCATCATAGGAACGAGCACCATGGTACAAACGACCGAAGACAGTCTTGCACATCCGAAAACAGTGGCGAAAATGGTCAGCGAAGAGTACATCGGGGGCAAAGTAGTCGGCCATCAGTGTCAAATGGCCGAGTGCCCTGTTGCGGTTGAACACTCGATGACCCTTGATCGATCCCTTGAAATTGAGAACATGCTCCTCCCCATGCTCCGCATCTTTAAGGACCGCTTGCATCATCGCCGTCTTATCCGTGTAGTCCTCGTCGGACGACTCAACATAGTGCTCGTATATGTACTCCAAATCGGAATCCATTGCTTGAAAGAAGAAGGGACAAGTTTTTTAGCTCTGACAATTCATTCGAATGGTTGTCGGTCATGGTGAGTATAGCAGTAGCGGATGGTACCTGGCGGGGTGGTTGGAGCAGAGGGGTTGAACGACGACGGAGGAGAAGCAGGGTGGAGCTCGACTGGAACGCCGCAGGTGACGGAGATGTAGAGTTCCGGCAGGGGCGTGGCGTGGCTGTCGGGGTGTTGGAGCGGCGACGAAGGCAAGAGAGAAAGAAGGAAGGAGAGAAAACGGGGAGGATCGAGTCGCAGGGTCCAGGGAAGGTTTTGGGTGGGCCGGGGATGTCAAAGGCCTACATGACTGCTGTCCGGACTCTTGCAAAGCCCCCCGTCCCCCCCTCTCTCTGTCTCGGGTTTGGCAGAAAAGTACGTCCGGACCGATATAGGCCCGCATTGGATGGCAAACTGCATGGTCCGGGCAGTTGCGGGAGGTTTGATTTTGTTATGCCTTGCTCAGTTCATTTGTTTGATTTTGCTTGCATAAACATATAGTAAATACAATTAATATAAAGGACTGAAGTTGAAACAAACTTGGTACGGGGTGCACACTGTTTGCGGGCTCTCCAACTCCAAGCACTTTCAAGTTCAGGAACGGAGGAGCCCTTTGCGTGGCTGACGCACCAGGCAGCTATTGCAGTTCCAGTCCCACTCCCAAGTGTCAATCCTGACAGCACCAAAAAGCAATGCAAGCATGCCATCCCACAAGCTGGGTGGGCTGCCCAACACCAACAGCACAAACAGATCCACGACAGCCAACGGATCTGTGCCTTGCTTCTGTGCACCACCGCCTCCAACAAGCTCACAACTACAGGTATCGTCATACTAGCTATCGCGGCATCACCGCAGCAAAAGTATCAGGCTTTGAATCAGATGGTTTCCCTTCTTCTATTCAAAAAATAATAATCACCGCAGCAAAATTATCGTCCATGCCACAAAGGCTAACACAGCAAAGAAGCGGAGCCGAAAGAGGGTGATCATACTAAACATGACATTTATAATGACAACGTCAATACATCAGACATAACATCAGTGCTAAACTGCCAGACTAGCTAACTTAGTAAGGGATCCTAATTAGTAATCATAGAAATGACCAATGATCGAAATTAGATAGATACATAGAAAGCACACCCATTGTGGTGCTTAGCTAATAGAGTTGGCTAAATGAAGATAATCGTGAGCTCCGGGTACTGGTGCACTATATACAAACTTACCCCTGTCGCTTCTGGTATACCATAACTTTTTCTCCTGCTTCATCTCTTTGTTTTAGTCTGCTTGGTTGAGTGGCCTGTCTCGCGCTTGTGACGGCTAGAATCTGATACAAACCTGAATGTCTCTGCACAGCCTGGCTCACGGCAAACGTAGGGCCTGTCGCCCGTATGAACTCTGAGGTGCTCTGTCCTGGCCCATGCCCACTTGAACGCCACGTCGCAGCCCTCCCACGGGCACTTGAGCGGACGGTCCTCGGTGTGAACCTTGCGGTGCTGCAGCAGATACTTGTGCGTGAAGAACTTTTTCCCACAGCCATCAACCGGGCAGATGTCACGCTCGTGCAGGGACAGTTCCTTTTTCGTGTCGAAGCTCATTGAGCAGCCCTCGATAGTGCAGGTGTACCCTTCCACGCCCATCGGATGATCTCTTGGAGCCCTCTCCTCTCCTGTAGCTTTCTTCAGCTGCTTCGTCGTTTGGGTGTGAACCTTGCCGTGCTGCAGCAGAAACTTGTGCGTGAAGAACTTCTTTCCACAGCCCTTGACCGGGCACATGTCGAGCTCATGCAGGGACAGTTCATTTCTCGTGTCGAAGCTCATCGAACAGTCCTCGATGCTGCATGTGTACCCTTCGACGTGCATTGGATGATCTCTTGGAGTCCTCTCCTCTCCTGTGGCTTTCTTCAGTAGCTTCATCGTTTTGGTTCTGGTTCTGTGCTTACGCTGAGAAAACTCCAGCTTGGTGGCAGGGCCCGCAGAAGGACCCTCCTTGGCAGCAGATGGGTGCTCCTCATCATCCTTTGGAGCAGTTGGAGCCATCATCTTGTCTTCTTTCCTCATCTTCATTTGCTTCTTCGCTTCAACCTCAAACTTCTTTGGTGGCCTTGTTCGCGAATGGGAAGTAGCCTTTGGCTTTGGACGGCAAGCAGGATCATCATCCTCTTCTGTCATCTCTGATTTTAGCCTGTTTGCTCTATCGGCAATCCTAGAGCTGACACGGGGAACCACTGCAGTTGGTGAGGGGTGGGACACTTCAGCAACGCCTTTTAATGCTTTGGAGTTGTACCCCTTAGCTAGTCTGGGCCTCTTGGTGTCTGTTGTTACCTCCACAGCCATGTTCTCCCTTTTCTTGCTTGATTTTGGTACATCGGTTATAGTGCTACTATTTCGTTTGGAGGCTTCCACTCCACTAGACTTGTCGGTCTCCTCCAGTTCACTGCTTTCAATTCTCTGAGCTAGGAATGGATGGACCTGGTTTGACATCCATGCTTTCCCACACCATCGGCCAGCCAAGACTATTTTCTTCTGCCTGTCTTGACTCCCCTCGCAGTTTTCCAGTTTTACTGGCGAGTTGTCAGGAGAACTGCGGTCAAAAGCCCTATAGATGACCCTGTTGTATGGTATTTGTTTGTTATGTAAAGGAGATTTGGCCAGATTTGCACTGTAGTAAAGATTAGTTCCCAGCTTTACAGCCCAATCACTGCTTGTTGGTATTGATTCCTCATCCTGCAGGAGTTCTTCAATCATCTTCCTGTCCTCCATGTTGGCTTCCCTGAAATGGATGTCCTTCCAGCCATGCTCAACTTCCAGTTCGGCAGCTAACGACCTTGCTTCTGCTTCTATTTTAAGATATTCTGTGCAAACCATAACAAACAAGTCAGATATGCTTTCAGAACAAAGAATCGGTATTATCAACACCTCAAGCACAACAGGTCTAAATTTAATTTGTGACATTACCAACGTTGATAGAGAGTATTACTGTGATTTTGAACAGTAACTGCATTAACATAATCAAATAAAATCAGAATGAGCCATTGCTCAGACATACTGAGTACATACAACATTAGAGAGGATGCCACAGTTCAAAAATCATCAGACTTAAAAAAGGTGCATTGCACTCAATCATGATGACTATGCAGCTTGATGGCTGACCTGGACGGCATAAAAGAATAACATGGGCCCCACCAATTGCTTGGAGTTGCTTCTCAACCTCGACGGCATGCTCAAGACAAAATACATGCATTCTTGATGAATCCTTATCAATCTTCACAATTGGTTTATTTAAGTTGTCCATCGTGGTTGTAGAGATTCTAGGGCCACCCACAGAAATTGCAGTGCTACATCTAGCATCATTATCTGCACCGCTGGCATCAAGTGGCTCCTTCACAGTCTCTTTTGACGGTTCAGGTTGAACCTTCTGTTCCATTGTCCAATAATTATTCTTTAGCTGAAAACCTTGAGACAGTGCCATCTTAAGTTGATATTTGTTTCTTGTGCGAACACCTCTTGGTCCATTCGAAATACCCGAGCCACCAATACACTGAGAGCTCTGGGATGATGGTCTTTGTTGGGACTTAATGCTACTTGAGGGAATCTTCGTTGCGTCTAATTCACTGGAGTCATGAGAGACCTTAATTTTCTTGTTCCGATTATGTTCATCAGTGTCTGGTTGATTTCCATAAGCAGATGCCAGAAGATCAGGAGCAGAATTTCTAGTGACAGGTCCAGCATCAGGAAGTAGTTCAGTGCCACGCAGTTCAAAACCGGGCCCTGCATGTTGATTAGGAATACATACATTGCATCAGATAACACGATAAACGCTGTAAGAGAAAGAAACTAGGATAAAATCCACTTTAGCATTGCAAATGAGCAAGAAATCCAACTAGAGCTACACAAGTTATATCCGTGTATGTTTGTCTCTACAAGCATCGAACCTGCGACTGTTCTCTGTTTGGAATTAATGTGTAGTCCATTGGTCTCCTAGGAGATATGCTCATAAACTAATATTACACAATGAGCAATCAAATAGGTCATAAGTATCACAAACTATTCATATCCATCATAAGAATGAACTTAAAAAGAAAATTTATAAAGTGGCCCATTTTCCATGGCAATAAGCAATGCATCCTGTAATTCTGGATACAGTCTCTGAAAGAATAAAATACATTATCCTGTGGTTGGCAACGTGGCATGGACAGGGAATGGATGTTTCAAGGCTATGCTCTTTTTTAGCTGTGAAATTTTAAAGAAGGTTATACGTTCCCAATGAAATAAAATCAGAAGGCCAAATCTGCATCCATTTTAACCACTGAATTCCGGATGGTCTAGTTATTTATTTATTTTTGAGAGTCCGAATGGTCTAGTTATAACTTCTAAGAGATCATAAAGCATAAATAATCTGTTGACTACTTCAAGAACTTATGCAAATATCAGTAGCTCGGCGAATAAAGAAGCCCATGCTGATCAGGAAAAAGGGAAGATAAGTCAACATAAAAACTTGATGCTATATGTTGTAAGATATGTAACTTACGTAGAATGTCACCATTGGTCCCTTTACTTCCAGCTGCATTTGCCAGATGACACCCTCCAGAACCAACAAGCTGATCATTGATCGAATTATAATCATAAGACATGAAGTATTTTGATGCACACTCTCTTGGTTTGATGACAGCCACACAGGAGAAACTTAAAATCCCACAGCTGACACAGGATAATAAGCCCTGATCTAAGAGCCCAGCAGCACTGATTACATCCGCCTTGTCACCTTTTGCATTATGTGAATCATGTGTACATCTTGTCAAGGCTTCAAGAGTTTCCCCATTACTGCATAGCCCATCTGACAACTTGGATTTAGGTATTAATTGGGATCTTGAACGCAAAGCTGAAAGAACAGGACCATCATGAGCATTTATAGGAAGAATAATACAAGAAGATCCATCATTCAGAAGACAACTAAGCAGTTCATTATCTTGAATAGCATTTTGGACAAATAACTTCTTGACCAATTGTCCCCCTTCCCCCTTCTTCTTCTCCTTCAGTCTAGAACTGCGTGGTTCCATTGCCCCAATGGACGGGTCCCTAGATATATAACAGTTGGAAAACAATAAGTAAAAGGTCCAAAAAAATATACAAAAAACATTGCGCTGGGTGCCAATTCCAAGCACAGAAAGAGAGCTCCAACGATATATACGTGAACAAAATTCCCAGATTGAAGCGTTGTCACAAAGTCATGGCTACTGTAAGACACAGAACGGAAAAATATACAACTTCCTTTCATGGTTACCAGACTAAAGCATTATCATTAAACCAGGGCTACTTTAAGACACACAAATGAAAAATATACTTCCTTGACTGGGTCAGAGAAACTTAAAGTGGAACATCAAATATTGTCAAACACTGGTCACAGAACCATATATTATGATTTAACATACATGGAAGTTGCAGATTGCACACCTGCTGACCAATTATTTTCAGGTGAAAACATGATATAAGTTGGACAGTGACAAGGAATTATAAGAACGGCATTTTCTGCATTGAGGCAGGAAGCTAACAGAATATCTCATAAGAACAGTATGCATCAAGAAGCATGCAATTTGTGTCAAATACCTGATGCACATTGACAGCGCAAGTTCGTAAAGCAGTTGATAGTGCGACAGCATGGGAGGTTGATTGATTGAGGCTCTCCTGACTGCTGCCTCTTTCGCTACTCTCAACCATTCAGGAGTAGCTATATTTGATGCCTCGCCACAGTTGAAACCTGCCCAAATCGAATTGGTCCACATGAGGTTATTATAAATTAAAAGAGCCAACAAAGTGATGGCCAAGTAACAGCTAAAGTTCAGCTTTCCAATGGCATGCCATAGGAACGAAGTTCCTTCATGTGTTCACTAGAAATACACATCCTGCATTTGCATATTGCACACCTGCCTAGATGAGATGAATTGACGAAGGCCCCATGTCAAGATGCATAAACAAACTCAGGACAGGGACACGTTAATATAACTATAAACCGAGGGTCGTGCTTGCAAAAAATCACCTAGCAAACCTATGTTTAACACAACTAGAGCCTACAGGTTTTGGACAAGTTTGGCACGCACTGGACATGCATAATTGCGTACGCATGCATCAACCAGAAACGCAGTGTATGAAAGAAGGATTTTCGGTGATGTTAACTGGTGCGAGCGCTTACCATGGCTGAAACCGCAGTGATATGATCCTGGGAAGGTGACCACGAACTCCCCTGCATTCTGCACCAACCTGTTCCAGTGCACAGAACTAGGCCCCCGTCAACAACCACACACACGTATGACGTATCATAGATCAAATCGTTCAAAATCGGGAGAAAGCAGCACCTGCAGCAGGGCACCCCCGAGCCGACGAGCAATTCAGGGGACAACAGAGTCGTTTTGTTCCCCAGCGTCGCGAATGCTTCTGCACCGCAATTCGACGGAACCACTATGCAGTCAGAACAACAGAGGACACGGCGGAACTAGTACAGGAAACAATAAACTGCTGTCCTCACCTAGGGGGTTCACCTCCCCGGCGTAGCCGTGCACGCGCACGACGTCCTCGAAGGCGAGCGCGGCGTCGCGCGGCACCCCGTACCAGGTCTTGGCGGCGCCGAGGTGCATGTAGTTGAGGCTGTGGAGGTCGTGGTCCTCGACGTGCCAGGCGAACCAACTGAAGAGCATGCCGACGTAGAGCATGGGCGTGGTGACCCCGGGCACCTCGTCGCGCATGAACCGCAGCAGCGATCCGGGGCTCCTGGCTGCGGTGCGCATGTTCCAGGCGGTCTCGCCGACGTGCGCGGGCTGCTGGCCCTGGGCGGAGCGCGCGGCGCAGGGGGGGAAGCCGGAGCCGGGCATGTCGCTGGCGTAGTCGACGGTGACGGGGCGGTCGGCGGAGGCGGCGCGCCAGAAGAGCGCCTCGTGGTCGAGCGGGGGCAGGCGGTCGCCCTGGTGCTTGGAGGCGGGGACGCCGAGGCGGGCGAGGAGCGGGGCGCGGGCGGCGGCGGCCCGGGACTCGAACTGCGGGAGCGTGTAGCGGCGCGCGGAGAGCCAGACGGTCTGGAGCGCGGGGCGCGGGCGGCGCGGGCAGAGGCCGAGGTACTGGTGGCGGACGGGGAAGGACGGGGACTGGGCGTGGTCGTCGGCGTCGGCCTTGTCGTTGGCGGCGAGGGAGCGGGCGATGTTGGCGAGGGTGGCCTTGCGGGGCGGGCGCGCGCAGGGCGGGACGACCTTGCAGATGCCGAAGGGCGCCGCGGCGGGCTCGATCCTGAGCAGGTAGGCGACGGGGTCCGCGAACTCGGCCGCCGTGGGGTGGAACTCGGGCGCCAGCGGCAGGGCCCTCAGCCACGGCGGCACCGCGTCGCCCGACGCCCCGGGCGGCGGCGGCGGGGGCGACGACGACGGCATCGCGCTGGGCGGTCGGTTTCCGCTCCGACGCTACACGCGCATTGGGATGGGGAGGCGGGGCGGAGGAGAGGAGCGGAGAGGTTTTGCCGTTTTGGGGCCCCGGGGGTTTGCGTCGAGCGCAGGCAGAGGGAGGAAGGCGAAGGGGGAGGGCGCGTCGAAAGTAAAGCCTGCGCGCTTTTGCCGAACCGCAGCGGTTCGTCGTGGCCTGTGGACTCGAGTCTTGGGTGGGTCGTCTGTCACCGTGACGGTGCCGCCGGTGGCGCGGTAAGTCGGTAACAAACTAGGCGAGCGTGCGGTTTCTTTCTCGCTTGCGGTTGGTTGGGGCCTTCGCGGAGTAGAACCGCATACTCTCAGTCACAGAAATAGGTAACGGCCATTTAAAAAGAACGTAACGGCGATCAGTGCCATTTTCCTTTCTTTTTTTTCCCCAACGAAGATGCCTTACCATTTTCGGCCAAACAAAAGCGCCAGTTTCTTTTCAGTAGAGATGATTGATTCAACCAAAAGGGAAAAAAATGGTGAACTTGGAAATTGACACCGATTTCTTCATGTGAGAGGGCAAGTCTTCTTTTATGAACAAAAATGTGAGTCCTCAGCCCGGACCATAAGCAAGCAAAATCCACCGTATACTTGCAAGTTATACAGATTTACATGCGCGCAAGCCCTACTCGTCTGCCTAGGATGCCACTACAGATCATCATTATCTACTACCTTCAGTCACCTGTCAGACTCCGTGGGACGATGGATGACGACGCCAAGCGTGGAGCAGCCAGCGATGCTTTGCAGCCTGTCACCGATGATGGACTGATTGATGGATGGATGGATGGATCAGGAGGAAGTCGTCGCCCGGGACTGGGAAGCGAGGAGGAACGCCGAGTGCTTGGCCCGCTCCACCTTGTACCGTTTCAGCTCTTTGATCGCCGCCAGCAGCACATGCAAACACACTGGCGCAAAGAATGGCTGCAAAAACATTTTTTAAAAACATGTCAGTTTACAGGGCAGCTTGTGTGGGCTTCAAGTCTTCGACGACGCTCCATTCATGGTTAAATCTATACTACTCCTGCATTATTAGACAACACTTCAAAGGTGGAACACTGTTGAGAGTCACCGGTGTACAGCTTTCGTTCACCATTTACACAACTCACATAAGAGGAGGTGGCTACGAACGCTATAGCCTTGCTTTAAAATCCAAGGTTGAAGAATGGAGCAATAACTCTCTAGTTTATTTTGCTTTTTTGTTTAGGACAAACAATTCCAAAGTACCAACCTGCCAAACGTAAACTCAAGTGAGGTCTATAATTCGGTGAATACTAACCATGTAAATGGCGAAGTAGTGCTCCACGGAAGCATAACTGATTGACATAATGGACGGATGGAAAAATGCGTTCTCGGCCAAAGCCCTCGCTCTCGTTGCAGACACTGCACAGCAGCATAGTGTCAATAAAACCTTTACAGTCTCCACGTAACATGTGCAATAAAATGTGTGCCAAACTTGCCTGCAGAAGAGTCACCTATTCCAAGAGTGGCGTTCCTTTGAGCTAAGCTTGCGGCTTCAAGCGAAAGCTCCACCTGGAAAACATTACTTGTCAGAAGTCAATAAAAACCTGACCTCACTATGAACTTATGAAGTGATTTTATACTATAACTACGTGAAGAACTAGAGATAATAACAATGGACTCCATGAATGTTCAGGGTCATGAGGCATGTGGAGTTTTGTCTGAATATTCTGCTGCTTACCCAGAGTCAAAAACAGTAGCGGAAAAAATAAATAAATAAGTACTGCTACAGATGATCGTGAACTATCCATTCAGCAAGAGTGGTAGAGGAACAAACCTGCCTCCCAATTTCATCCATAACAATCATTCTTGGGAGCGATTGGACCTGTCAACAGAAACAACATTCGTCAGTATCTGTGTGAAGAACAACAATTTATATTATCTCATTCAGAAATTCTGATGTAGTACCAAGCTGGAAAGAGATTCCAAGGTGGCGACACATGACAAAAGGTTGGAACATGCATGATGTCTGTATAGTAAATCCAATTCCCTGTAAGAGTTATTAAACAAGAAACCAATAATAATTGTTAGAGTCTTCGAAGATAACTCCTGTAAAGAACCTTAGAAATCAACAGGTTCAACAGTTAACCAAAACTAAGTGTCTGAACTCACAATGGCTGTGACCTGGGACTGTGTAGTTATAGAGTAAGTATAAAAAATAGTCAGACTTTCCCACACCAATTACAAAGTAATCACATAATTCTAGATATAACATTTACACAAGAACTGAACTTGATGAATGTGTTCCCTGATATTATGCATACTACAATGCCGATGATTTGGAAATCTGAAAACTGTTTTAACAAGAATTTGATAATAATGATGCCAAATATGTTCTCAAGTCCGATGTGACTACAGATAAACGAAATATGCAATCCAGATTTTGTGAAATCGTGCTGTCATAACAAAATGATTTTGTGTCATGGTATCCTATTAAAAAAGCAGGGTGATACTCACCATTGCGCAAACCCCTTTTCACTAACTAGGAATTTAGTTGCCACATCCATGCCTTGTGCATGATAGTTTGGTTTTAGACCAAATAACTGTCTTAGCTGCCCAATGAAGATTTCCAGAGTCTCCATAAGTTCCTGTTGCACATCAATGCTTCAGCGTACAATGAACCTGCAAACGTATAAGAAGGCAAAGACAAAAGATGATGAATCCTACACACCTGTGATGACATTTGTCTCCGAGTCCCATGCGCCTTCTTTGAACCAACTGAACAGCCTGGTGGGTTCCAAATAACAACACCTCCCCACATCTACATAATAGGATAACACTGTCAAGAAAAATGGTAAGCTGGACAGCACAAGAAAGGTGCATAGTACTTACTGGGGAAATAAATGCATTAGTTTTCGAAAGCTCCCCATCTGGAAGCTGCAAATACAAAGGGCATTCCCTTGCAGATGGAATATACCTGTTCATTATAGAACAAGCAGTTCAGATGACTAATGACCATCCACAAAGTTCATAAAATATATATTACACTTAGTATTCAGAAACTTTTAAGATATTATCCTATGTCTGCGTATGCTTGGAAAACCAGAATACTGGATTAAAATACGACATATTCTGTAAAGGGTGCTGTTTAGTGAAACAGAAAAAAAAATAACTATCCAGCAATGGGGACAGAGCATCATCAAAAGGCAATGGGATCACATATATCTACCAGCAGTTTGGCAGATGAAAAGTGAGTATGATCACAAAATGAAGCAAATTCAGAGTAGCAAGCCAGCATTGTCCTACTTGTATTTTTCTGTAATATGTTTAAGAACGTTGATATCATGACATGACTTGCAAAGTAAAGAACAGAAAAAGTTCAAAGGTGCGGATGTGATCTAAATAAACATACACCACAAACTGAAGAACTTTTGATCGTCCTGTAGCTGAGATCGATGTATCCAAGTGCCACTCATTTGAGTTTACCTATCAATTTGATTGCACCGCTAAATTAGTACAGCTGGCACTTAAAAAAGCAGGCATTAACAAGCAGTTATCCAAATAATGCAGCAATGAGCAAGACTAGATTTCATATGCAGAGTAAGTCAGAAACATACAAAGAAAGGAATGTCTCCCATACTAAGGACATTGCCACCCAATTTATCGTCAGAATAAGAATAGGATGACTTCGGAGTGTGGTAGAGAACCTGGAAAGAACAGGAGAAGTTGTATGGTACTTATTAATATTGACACCTTTAGAAGAGATAGAGGAGGCAAGCTTGGCCCAAACAAGGCAAAATATGCACCTGACTCTCTATATTGATATCAGCAACTGGTCGCAGGGCCTCAACCACAGGAGTAAGGATTCTCTCGCCAATATTTTTGAACTCCCTGCATGTGGGAGGCTTAAGTGTAAAGTAAAGTTTCTAACAGCAGCAGCAATAATAGCATGTACTAATTTGAACTAAAACCACGACAAGAATTATGGAACGGAGGGAGTACTAGCGAACTACAACCAAATAAACTGTAATTGATTCTAATGAGGGAGCTAACAGATGTCTATAGTTAGTGCTGACATATGTTCCCATAATTCCTCAGTAATATTACTGTCATTGTACTTTACTTAAACAATTTATCACATCACAGGACAAAGTTATATTTGAACCCATAGCAGACATGCAGCAATAACTTGAATTACATAATGCAAAGTTTCTGTTCTTACCAATCATAGACCCAATCATTTGGATCAGCATTCAACAAGCTGAATGAAAGAACAACATTCCCATCTGAACCAACTGGCATGAACTCTCCTTTCCCAATGCCTGTCTCACCCTCTTCAATACCGCCATTCATGAAATACTTGATGAACACCTTGCCAATAAGTGACAGAGCCTCGGCCTCATCAACCTTCCCAACAACCCAAGCATGACGGTGCTTTCCGATCACAACCCTCGTCCCCTTCCCATCATCATCCTCAGCAATGACAATAGTGTAAACCTTCATCCCATCCCCATCACCACCACCCAATGCAGAGTGCAGCAATTCATCGAACACCTCATCACCGCGGACCGAGTCTGCAGTGGTCACCAAGCCACATCGCCAAGGCGAAGCGGCAGCAGCCGTGCTGCTGGTGCAGCCGCCATCCGACTGGACGGTGACTGACACTGAGATGTTCCCAGCAGTAGAAGACGCGGGGAGGAGGCGGTGCTGGGTCGAGATTGCCCGCTCGAGCTGATCGGCAAGGGAGGCGACGGAGGAGCCAGGGCCGGAGCGGAGGAAGACCGCATGGAGACCGCACGGGAAGGAGGGAGGGTGCGACTGGAGGCGGCGGGACAGGTCGGCGATTGCGTCGGAGGGCAGCGGCGACCGGTGGATCTCAGTGGATTTGAGCAGCAAGGGCAGTCCTATGGAGAGAGAAAGCGAGATGCGCACGGGTTATACGGAGAAGAGAAGAGAAAAATACCCTAAAACTCTGGTAGATTTGGGGAGGTGGGGGGTAGTACCGACGAGGAAGGAAAGGAGGACGGAGGCGGTGAGGACGAGGCGCTTCGTGCCGGGCTTCCTCGTGCGCGGCGGCGGCTCGTCCCCGCTGGTGGCGGTGGGCGAGGGAGGGGACGAGAGGAGAGAGGATTCCTCGGCGCCGGAGGACGAAGGCAGCGGCGGGGTCTCGTCGCCGGCGATCTCCGCCATTTTTCGAGTGGCCGGAATTGGGGAAGGGATCAGCTGGCTTCGCCGGTACAGTCGTTAGCCTGCTGAAATATGGGCCCGCGGTGCGGCCGATTATACATTTTTTTCCCCAAAGAATGTGATGGGCCGAGGGGGGTGGCGGGTGGCGGGTGGCGGCCCGTTCGCTGGCGAGGATGCGCAACGCGATGTTGGGGTGGCCTGGGACGGAGCCAAGCGACCTGGATGCCGGAGTAGGATGGGAGGAGGCAGGGAGCAGATGCCGTCGGAGTAGCCGCCGACCGCCGTCCACCACGGAAAGCACCGGATCTGCGTATCTGGGTCTGGGCAGCCACCACCGTCTGCGAGAGATTGGGAAACAGGGGAGCGAGCGACAGGGAGAGTCGTTTTCAAGGAGAGGAACCTGAAGCAAATTAGTTGGGAGAAAAGGGACATACTATTTGCATAGAGTTGTATAGTTTTTTTCTTAAACACATAGTATAACTTTGTTCAGAGCATCTCCAACAGCCGCGCAACGTCCCGCGCGCTAAAAGTCAGGATACAGCGCCAGGTGAGCCAGGTTTTGCGCACGGTGGCGCGCTGGCTCCAGCGGCCGCCGCAAAATAAAGCGCGCCCGAGCCGCTCCAGCAAGCGCGCTATATTTTATACATAGTTCTCAAGTCTTCTCCTACAATACATAGTCATAGTACATAGTTCTACGATACAACTAAGCGTACATAGTTCTAGTCTTCTCCTACAATACATAGTCTCACATAGAACTACTACTCGTCATTCTCCGACTCGGACTCTGTCTCGGTGATGTCCTCCTCAGACGATTGAGCATAGGCGTCAAGGAACCGATTGTCGCGGGAGTCCCAGGACGACGCATCTCCTAGCGCCATGTTGTATTTAGCGACCGCCTTCCGCGTTCACTTGTCCTCGCGATAGGCGGCTCGCTCCTTCCTCTTATCATTCCTCTCCGCCCTCCTCTCGGTGAAGAACTGCTCCTCGTTGATGATATCTTGCTGGAAGCGTTGCCTCCACAGCGCCATGGCTTCCTCGACCATCTCGGCCAGGCTGAGACGGCGCTCCCGCCTCCGGTTTTTGCACCGATCCTCGTCGGTGATAAGCCGCGGGAAAGGAGCCAACTCCTGTGCCCGCTCTGGCGTCGCCATGTCGGTGAAGTTCATGTCCCAACGGGACCGCCGGAGGCGCCACGCCGCAGCGTCGTACGTGCGGGCGCCGTCCTGGGCGGTGTCGAAGGTTCCGAGGCCGAGGCGCACGCCGCCGCCCAACCGGATCGAGGCGGAGTAGGTGCCGGACGGACGCACACGGACGCCGCGGAAGCCCGAACCTCCCCGATGACGAGGCGGCATGGTGGCGCGGTGCTGTCGTGTCAGCGACGAGGAAAGAATGCGCTAGAGCGAGCGAGAGAGAGCGGCAGAGGCGCTGCAATTTATAAGCGCGCCGGACGCGGTGCGCCAAATCTAGCGCGCGAGCTGCCGCCTTTTCCCGCGCGCGCAAACGATTATCGCGCGCGCTAGTTTCCCGCCACCGCTGGAGCGCGCGAAAACGCCCCGCGCGCGCTAAAAGCCCAGTTTACCGCGCGCACGCCTTTTGGCGCGGCTGTTGGAGATGCTTGAAGGAAATATGCCCTAGAGGCAATAATAAAGTTATTATTTATTTCCTTATATCATGATAAATGTTTATTATTCATGCTAGAATTGTATTAACCGGAAACATAATACATCTGTGAATAAATAGACAAACATATAGTCACTAGTATGCCTCTACTTGGCTAGCTCATTAATCAAAGATGGTTATGTTTCCTAACCATAGACATGTGTTGTCATTTGATTAATGGGATCACATCATTAGGAGAATGATGTGATTGACATGACCCATTCCGTTAGCCTAGCACTTGATCGTTTAGTATATTGCTATTGCTTTCTTCATGACTTATACATGTTCCTATAATTATGAGATTATGCAACTCCCGTTTACCGGAGGAACACTTTGGGTGCTACCAAACGTCACAACGTAACTGGGTGATTATAAAGGAGTACTACAGGTGTCTCCAAAGGTACATGTTGGGTTGGCGTATTTCGAGATTAGGTTTTGTCACTCCGATTGTCGGAGAGGTATCTCTAGGCATTCTCGGTAATACACATCACATAAGCCTTGCAAGCATTGCAACTAATAAGTTAGTTGTGAGATGATGTATTATGGAACGAGTAAAGAGACTTGCCGGTAATGATATTGAACTAGGTATTGGATACCGACGATCGAATCTCGGGTAAGTAACATACCGATGACAAAGGGAACAACGTATGTCGTTATGCGGTTTGACCGATAAAGATCTTCGAAGAATATGTAGGAACCAATATGGGCATCCAGGTTCCGCTATTGGTTATTGACCGAGAATAGTTCTAGGTCATGTCTACATAGTTCTCGAACCCGTAGGGTCCGCACGCTTAACGTTACGATGACAGTTTATTATGAGTTTATAAGTTTTGATGTACCGAAGTTTGTTCGGAGTCCCGGATGTGATCACGGACATGACTAGGAGTCTCGAAATGGTCGAGACATAAAGATTGATATATTGGAAGCCTATATTTGGATATCGGAATGGTTCCGGATGAAATCGGGAATTTTCCGGAACACCGGGGGGTTACCGGAACCCTCCCGGGGGATGTTGGGCCTTAATGGGCCATAAGGGAGAAGAGGAGGGCCGGCCAGGGCAGGCCGCGCGCCCCCTCCCCCCCTAGTCCGAATAGGGCAAGGAGAGGGGGGGCGGCGCCCCCCTTCCTCTTTCCCCTCCCCCCTTTCCTTTTCCAACAAGGCAAGAGGGGGGAGTCCTACTCCCGGTGGGAGTAGGACTCCTCCAGGCGCACCCTAGGAGGGCCGGCCGCACCTCCCCCTCCCTCTTTTATATACGGGGGCAGGGGGGCACCCCATGACACACAAGTTGATCTACGTGATCGTTCCTTAGCCGTGTGCGGTGCCCCCCTCCACCATATTCCACCTCGGTCATATCGTCGCGGAGCTTAGGCGAAGCCCTGCGCCGGTGAAGCATCATCATCGTCACCACGCCGTCGTGCTGACGGAACTCATCCCCGACACTTTGCTGGATCGGAGTCCGGGGATCGTCATCGAGCTGAACGTGTGCTGAACTCGGAGGTGCCGTGCGTTCGGTACTTGGATCGGTCGGATCGTGAAGACGTACGACTACATCAACCGCGTTGTTATAACGCTTCCGCTTACGGTCTACAACACTCTCCCCTCTCGTTGCTATGTCATCACCATGATCTTGCGTGTGCGTAAGAACTTTTTTGAAATTACTACGTTAACCCAACAGTGGCATCCGAGCCAGGTTTTATGCGTTGATGTCATATGCACGAGTAGAACACAAGTGAGTTGTGGGCGATATAAGTCATACTGCTTACCAGCATGTCATACTTTGGTTCAGCGGTATTGTGAGATGAAGCGGCCCGGACCGACATTACGCGTACGCTTACGCGAGACTGGTTTCACCGCTTCGAGCACTCGTTGCTTAAAGGTGACCGGCGGGTGTCTGTCTCTCTCACTTTAGTTGAACCGAGTGTGGCTACGCCCGGTCCTTGCGAAGGTTAAAACAGCACCAACTTGACAAACTATCGTTGTGGTTTTGATGCGTAGGTAAGAACGGTTCTTGCTCAGCCCATAGCAGCCACGTAAAACTTGCAATAACAAAGTAGAGGACGTCTAACTTGTTTTTGCAGGGCATGTTGTGATGTGATATGATCAAGACGTGATGCTATATTGTATGAGATGATCATGTTTTGTAACCGAGTTATCGGCAACTGGCAGGAGCCATATGGTTGTCGCTTTATTGTATGAAATGCAAACGCCATGTAATTGCTTTACTTTATCACTAAGCAGTAGCGATAGTCGTAGAAGCAATAGTTGGCGAGACGACAACGATGCTACGATGGAGATCAAGGTGTCGCGCCGGTGACGATGGTGATCACGACGGTGCTTCGGAGATGGAGATCACAAGCACAAGATGATGATGGCCATATCATATCACTTATATTGATTGCATGTGATGTTTATCCTTTCTGCATCTTATTTTGCTTTGATTGACGGTAGCATTATAAGATGATCTCTCACTAAATATCAAGAAGTGTTCTCCCTGAGTATGCACCGTTGCGAAAGTTCTTCGTGCTGAGACACCACGTGATGATCGGGTGTGATAGGCTCTACGTTCAAATACAACGGGTGCAAAACAGTTGCACACGCGGAATACTCAGGTCAAACTTGACGAGCCTATCATATACAGATATGGCCTCGGAGCACGGAGACCGAAAGGTCGAACGTGAATCATATAGTAGATATGATCAACATAGTGATGTTCACCATTGAAACTACTCCATCTCACGTGATGATCGGACATGGTTTAGTTGATTTGGATCACGTAATCATTTAGATAACTAGAGAGATGTCTATCTAAGTGGGAGTTCTTTAGTAATATGATTAATTGAACTTAAATTTATCATGAACTTAGTACCTGATAGTATTTTTCTTGTCTATGTTTACTGTAGATAGATGGCTCGTGCGGTTGTTCCGTTGAATTTTAATGCGTTCCTTGAGAAAGCAAAGTTGAAAGATGATGGTAGCAATTACACGGATTGGGTCCGTAACCTGAGGATTATCCTCATTGCTGCACAGAAGAATTACATCCTGGAAGCACCGCTGGGTGCCAGGCCTGCTGCTGATGCAACTGACGACGTTAAGAACGTCTGGCAGAGCAAAGCTGATGACTACTCAATAGTTCAGTGTGCCATGCTTTACGGCTTAGAACCGGGCCTTCAACGACGTTTTGAACGTCATGGAGCATATGAGATGTTCCAGGAGTTGAAGTTAATATTTCAAGAAAATGCCCGGATTGAGAGATATGAAGTCTCCAATAAGTTCTATAGCTGCAAGATGGAGGAAAATAGTTCTGTCAGTGAACACATACTCAAAATGTATGGGTATAATAATCACTTGATTCAACTGGGAGTTAATCTTCCTGATGATAGTGTCATTGACAGAATTCTTCAATCACTGCCACCAAGCTACAAGAGCTTCGTGATGAACTATAATATGCAAGGGATGGACAAGTCTATTCCCGAGCTCTTCGCAATGCTAAAAGCCGCGGAGGTAGAAATCAAAAAGGAGCATCAAGTGTTGATGGTTAACAAAACCACCAGTTTCAAGAAAAAAGGGCAAAGGGAAGAAGAAGGGGAACTTCAAGAAGAACAGCAAACAAGTTGCTGCTCAAGAGAAGAAACCCAAGTCTAGACCTAAGCCTGAAACTGAGTGCTTCTACTGCAAGCAGACTGGACACTGGAAGAGGAACTGCCCCAAGTATTTGGCGGATAAGAAGGATGGCAAGGTGAACAAAGGTATATGTGATATACATGTTATTGATGTGTACCTTACTAATACTCGCAGTAGTACCTGGGTATTTGATACTGGTTCTGTTGCTAATATTTGCAACTCGAAACAGGGACTACGGATTAAGCGAAGATTGGCTAAGGACAAGGTGACGATGCGCGTGGGAAATGGTTCCAAAGTCGATGTAATCGCGGTCGGCACGCTACCTCTACATCTACCATCGGGATTAGTTTTAGACCTAAATAATTGTTATTTGGTGCCAGCGTTAAGGATGAACATTATATCTGGATCTTGTTTGATGCGAGACGGTTATTCATTTAAGTCAGAGAATAATGGTTGTTCTATTTATATGAATAATATCTTTTATGGTCATGCACCCTTGAAGAGTGGTCTATTTTTATTGAATCTCGATAGTAGTAATACACATATTCATAGTGTTGAAACCAAAAGATACAGAGTTGATAATGATAATGCAACTTATTTGTGGCACTGCCGTTTGGGTCATA
>LR880968.1:803740335-803755362 GCA_904067115.1 Aegilops sharonensis | reverse complement strand
TGCAGAGCATTGTAGACATAGAAATTTGCAAAATACTTACGGATCTGAATGTGACAGACCCGTTGACTAAAATTATCTCACAAGCAAAACATGATCACACCTTAGTACTCTTTGGGTGTTAATCACATAGCGATGTGAACTAGATTACTGACTCTAGTAAACCCTTTGGGTGTTGGTCACATGTCGATGTGAACTATGGGTGTTAACCACATAAAGATGTGAACTATTGATGTTAAATCACATGGCGATGTGAACTAGATTATTGACTCTAGTGCAAGTGGGAGACTGAAGGAAATATGCCCTAAAGGAAATAATAAAGTTATTATTTATTTCCTTATAGCATGATAAATGTTTATTATTCATGCTAGAATTGTATTAACCGGAAACATAATACATGTGTGAATACATAGACAAACAGAGTGTCACTAGTATGCCTCTACTTGACTAGCTCGTTAATCGAAGATGGTTATGTTTCCTAACCATAGGCATGAGTTGTCATTTGATTAACGGGATCACATCATTAGGAGAATGATGTGATTGACTTGACCCATTCCGTTAGCTTAGCACTTGATCGTTTAGTATGTTGCTATTGCTTTCTTCATGACTTATACATGTTCCTATGACTATGAGATTATGCAACTCCCGTTTACCGGAGGAACACTTTGTGTGCTACCAAACGTAACAACGTAACTGGATGATTATAAAGGTGCTCTACAGGTGTCTCCGAAGGTACTTGTTGGGTTGGCGTATTTCAAGATTAGGATTTGTCACTCCGATTATCGGAGAGGTATATCTGGGCCCACTCGGTAATGCACATCACTTAAGCCTTGCAAGCATTGCAACTAATGAGTTAGTTGCGGGATGATGTATTACGGAACGAGTAAAGAGACTTGCCGGTAATGAGATTGAACTAGGTATTGAGATACCGACGATCGAATCTCGGGAAAGTAACATACCGATGACAAAGGGAACAACGAATGTTGTTATGCGGTTTGACCGATAAAGATCTTCCTATAATATGAGCCGGAGAGTTACGGGAATTCGCCGGGGAGTATATGGGCCTTATTGGGCCATACGGGAATAGAGGAGAGAGGCCAAAAGGAAGGAGGCCTGCGCCCCCCCTCTGGTCCGAATTGGACAAGGGGTGCAGCCCCCTTTTCATTCTCCCTCTCCTCCTCTTTCCTTCTCTCCTACTCCAACAAGGAAAGGAGGAGTCCTACTCCCGGTGGGAGTAGGACTCCCCCCTTGGCGCGCCCTCCTCCTTGGCCGGCCGCCTTCCCCCTTGCTCCTTTATATACGGGGGCAGGGGGCACCCCATAGACACAACAATTGATCCCTTGGATCTCTTAGCCGTGTGCGTGCCCCCCTCCACCATAATACGCCTCGATAATATCGTAGCAGTGCTTAGGCGAAGCCCTGCGTCGGTAGAACATCATCATCGTCACCACGCCGTCGTGCTGACGGAACTCTCCCTCAAAGCTCGGCTAGATCAGAGTTCGAGGGACGTCATCGAGCTGAACACGTGCTGAACTCGGAGGTGCCGTACGTTCAGTACTTGATCGGTCGGATCGTGAAGACGTACGACTACATCAACCGCGTTGTGCTAACGCTTCCGCTTTCGGTCTACGAGGGTACGTGGACAACACTCTCCCTCTCGTTGCTATGCATCACCATGATCTTGCGTGTGCGTAGGAATTTTTTTGAAATTACTACGTTCCCCAACACTTCCTCAACTGGTAATGAACCCCGTAGTCTACGCCTCTATCGTTCACATTAAAGATTCCCAATCCAGCTGGTGAAGCATAGCAAGTTCTAGCAAGTTCCACATTTTTGTCCAATTTCTTCCTTATTTTTGGACATATAGTACCAGGCCACTTCAAGGCCTCTTATAGCTTGTATGATTTCTTCCCATCAATTGTCCTTTAATCCTTTGGCACATGCTGATTATGGGCATTTCTCTTGCATCCAATATGTACTTGTTGAACACCTCACAGTTATTGTTCAACAAGACATCACACTTAGGAAATTCATTTTGAAATGCCCTAACCCATGTTGGAGGGTCCAACTCTTCTAGCCAATCATGTGCCTCTTTGTTTAGAACCAACATTTCATTCATATTCTATCTAAATTTCCCTTCAGTACTACTTCTAGCACATTTCCAGAGTTGGTTTTTGAGGGCCTCACCTTCAATTTTTTTGTTGAAATTCTGCCAAAGATGTCTGACACAAAATCTATGTGGGGAACCATTGAACAATTCTCCCACTCCTTTATTAGACCCGCCACAAGTAAATTCATAAAGCAAGCATTAATAAATATTTACAAATAGCCCTTGTACGATATGAGAAAGTTGAAATATAGCAAAGGCACACTCACCTTTTGCTTGTCAGACATGATAGTCCAAAGAGCACTTCTCACAATACCAAGATCTTTCTTTAAAGCTGTCAAGAACCACCTCCAAGCCTTTGTATCTTCTCTCTGAACCACCGCATGTGCAATAGGAATTATGCAATCGTTGGGATCCATTCCTACTGCACTAAGTAGGATGCCTCCGTATTGTGTCTTCAAATGACAACCATCGAGGAAAAGAATAGGCCTACAAGCTGATAGGAAGCCCCTCTTGCAAGCATCAAAGGAAAAGTAGCATTTCTCAAACTTACCATCTTCATCAAGGTCTAAATAAAATGTACTTCCTGGATTGGATCTCCTTAGCTCATTTGCATAGTCCCACAACTTGTTGTACTGTGCTATTTCATCACCATATATAATATTGAAAGCTAGTCCTCTGGCCCTCCCTAGTTTCCCCCTTTTAGTTGTCATGTTACAGTCTTGTTCCACAAGTGTTGCCAATCCCTTCAAGGTTATCTTCTCATTAGCTCTTATTTTCTCCACATACTTTTTAGCAATGTACTTGGCAGTAAATGCCCTCACTTGCCACTTCTTGCTACAATGATGCACACCATTGAAGGTTTTCACCATAACTGAATTTGTCCTTTTGTCCAATGAGGCATAAAGATACCATGGACATCCATCCTCACACTTAGCACCAATCCTAGTTTTATCATTCTTGGGAAATGTGATGCTCACTCTCTCTTTCACACTATACTCTCCGATTGCTCTTCTTAGCAAATCAACTGATGAGAATAGTTGCCCCACATGGAACTTTGGATCATGCATATCTTCGGCTGTAAAAGATTTGAAATTGAGCTTCATCTCATCCTCATCCAATTCCGGAGCTTCTAATTTCTCATCTTCAGAGTTACAATCTTCAACCACTTGCTTCCCTTTCATATCACTAACAGAATGTAGTTGCTCCTGCACCAAGTCCTTGTCACCATCCTCCAAATCATAATCACTATCTACAATCTCAGGAACATAGTCACTATCTTCACTATCATTATCACTGCCACATCCTTCTTCATCAATATTACCTTGCTTTGCTCTTGGCCTCAACCTAACAACTTGTTCAATGCTCACTAATTGATTGGCCTCACATAGAGTGTTGTCGTCAACATAACTACCATCAACTATGCTTTCCTCTTCACCACTAACATTACCAATGCTTTTATTCTTAGGACTGATAACAGCAGGTAAATATGCCGATGGAGTAGCAACCACATCACTCCATGCTTGTCCTCCACCACCACTGTAGCTGTCTTCATGATCCATAAAAATCATCAAATACCGGTGCCCTCTTTTTACCATTCTCGCAATGTCAACAACATCCTCTTCCTTAGATAACAGCCTTGCACCATCTTCATTCAATTGAGAACCAGGTAGCAACCAGTACATGGAAACCCTACCAGCCATCTCATACCCAATATGCTCTATCAAATCTTCAAGCATCTTCATGCATACACACTGAGTGTCATAAAAATCATAACAAGTCTTTTTCCCATTCAGATAGGCCCTGTTTCTTCCGCTGCCATGGAAAGATCCTCCATAAAAGAACTCCAAAGTGAAAAAATCACTGTCTTTCACTGCAAACAGAGCAAAATTGAACTAATTCAGACATTCAGTTTCAGAAAAACCCTACAAATCCGTAAACCCTAGGCTAATGTGCGTCAAATCCCACCAAATAAACGCATAAATCATGGGGGATCACCAAACCATTGCCTACTCTATTGGAAAACACTTGTTAGAGGCAAAAGTTTCAGAGGCAAATCCATAGGAAGTTTGACACTCACCGTACGTGGGTGCCGCTGTTTTCTCATGGCGTCGTATGGGGCCGACCGTCGCGGCCATGAACCACCGCCTGCAGTTACGGGAATGCGGCCTTGCGTTCCTCCGCTGTCCCCGATGCTCGCATGGGGATCAACCGTCGCCTATCAGCCGTCCCTTGCCGCCACGTCCAAGAACAGGGGGAAAACTCAAACAGGGGCGAGCAGATGAGAGATTCTGTATGAGAGATTCTGCCGCCGATCTCCTTAGTGGACGTGGCCGACCCAATACGCCTCTGTACAGCGATTTTGTATGCTGCACGTACGCCAGGACCGCAGGACCAAATTGGAGGACCGTATTGGCACTGTATAGACGAGTATTAGGACTGTAATGATGCAGTTACAGAGTTTGAGGACCGTTTTGGTCCTAACCAGCAAGTTTAGGGTGCACTGATGCATTTTACTCTCCAGAGTTGTGCAGGTTTTTTTTTTTTGAGAATACAGAGTTGTTTAGTTTTTTATGAGTACAGATCCATCCTCTGGAATCTGTGGCGTATATGGCTGATCCAACAGCCCAGTATCTTTTTTCTATACTAGTCTTCCCCGGCCGAGAAGCCCATCGTGAGGCCTGCCCAAGCAGAAGAGGAACATCAAAGGCGTTCCTAACCCTCGAAAGGCGTTCCTCCGCCGCCGGAAGAACATCGCACCGCGAGGCCTTGGGTTTTCGGCGGCCATATGGGAGATCGCAGCGACATCTCGGCGCCGCCGCCGGCGACCGAGCATGAAAACGTCCCCGACGAGCTGCTCGAGCTAGTGTTCCTGCGCCTCCTCTGTCCTCGCAGCCTCGTCCGCGCCGCGTGCGCGTGCAAGCGCTGGCGCCGCATCATCGCTGACGGCGCCTTTCTCGGCCGCGTCCGATCTCTCCGCGCGCCCTCTCTCGTCGCCGGACACTACCGCGTCGACAAGCCTGTGTACGGGGCGTGCCGGCCCGTCTGCAACCCCGTCTTCTTCCCCTCGCCGTTGGCGGACGCCGTCGGCCTGCGGCCTGAGCACCTGTCGCTCGACTTCCTCCCGGGCTGCGACGCTGGCTCGTGGCACATCGCCGACAGTCGAGGCGGCCTCCTCGTCCTGAACAAGTGCGCGTCGCGTCGCTTCCGCGACCTCGTCGTCTGCGACCCCACGACGCGGCGCTACAGGGTGATCCCGCCCCCGGCGAGCCTTCGCGGCCGTCTCTACCGCGGCGCCTTCCTGCTCGACGGCGACGCCGCTGACGAGGCGGCCGGCCAGCGCACCAGCCTGTCAAATTTCAGGATAATAGTCGCGCTCGGACTGAACGTCGTTGCCAGGGCCTGCGTGTTCTCCTCCGGCACAGGCCGCGACGGCGGCTGCTGGACCATGGCGCCGGTCGCGGCGGACCGCCGCGTGAAGCCCATGACAGAGTTACGCTTGGCGAGGCATGTCGGGAATTCTGTCTACTGGACGACCTTGCGGACCGAAATCATCACCCTCGACAAGGACACGGCGCAGTTTTCCTGCTCCTTGTTCCCGGACGACATGTATTTCTGCTATGGGCTTGAGTTCGTAGGCTGCAGTAGCGGGAAGGTGCGCATTGCCCGCCTGGACCATAGCGATCTCAAGGTCTTCGTCTTCATGCAAGGTAGCCATGAATGGGTACTGGAGAACAGTGTCCCATTGCCGCAGTTGATCGGCGAGGTTCAAGGTCACGGTGAGTTGAAGGTCAACATGCCGAAGAAGGTTGTCTCGGTGGGGGAGGGCTCCGTCGTGTTGTGCACGGAGAAAGGCGTGGGGCTCGTCTCCGTCGACCTCGCCACCATGGAGTCGGAGCGCCTTCACGACGGGAACAAGTACTACGGGCCAGCGTACATGTACCAGCTGCCATGGCCTCCCACCATCCGAGCTTGCTTGCCGTGAAGCCTGAACCAGCAGTTTGGTTGGTGCTTTTTCCTCATTCCCATCTACTAGTTCCGTGAATTTAAGCGTTTAAATTGTTTCCTCCCTACTACTCCCTCCCGTTCCAAAATAGATGACTCAACTTTATATAAACTTTAGTACTAACAGTTTTCTTCGTGCCACATGTTTGGACTGATTGTCTTCATTCCATAATAGATGACTCAATTAAGTTGTCTATGTCACATCTAGATGTGAGATAATATCTCACATCTAAGATGACATTATCCTGAATCCCTCCCCCGTTGACAACTACGATCCCTTCCTACAGATCCAGGCGTGTTTGTTTGTGCGGCCTGTTTGTTTTGTCGCTGCCACGGGCCTTAAACGTTTTTAATGGGCTTTGCATTTCTGCGTCTCTTTGTTTGTAAAAAAAAAACTGCACCAACATCTGGGCCTTGTTGGCAAAAAAACACAGAGGCGCTTTGCAGCACAAACAGAGGTCCCTCGTGCACTTCGGAAACGGAAAAACAGTGTTTGAAGTAGCCACGTGAGAACTACTCCCTCCGTCCCGAAAAACATGTCGCGCTGGTGTTTTTGTAATTTAGTCCTCATCGTTTTTCTGACCAAACCCGCGGTCCTCGTCGTTCTCCTCAGTCCTTACTCGTCTGACACCGGCAGATTTGCTCGCCCCCTCCCTCCCCATGCCCCTGCCGCCTTGCTCCCCCTTGCCCCCGCATCCTTGCTCCCCCACACCCTCGCCGCCCCACGCGGCTGCCTCATTTCCCTCCGTCCGCCGCCCGCAGAGGAACGCGAAGATTTAGTTTTTTGGAGAAGACCGCCCAACGCCCGCTCTCCTTCCGCATGTGCCCGTCGTCGACCACCTCCTCGCCGTCGACCACGAAACTAGCACCCTCCATGGAAGTTTTCGACCTGAGCAGTGGGAAGCATGTGTGCCCCTTTTCCACTTCCAAGCTGGAGCACTACGCGGCTTCACCGACATCGATTACATCTCGCCGGAGCATTACGCGGCTGCACCAAGGAGCCCGCCGGAGTCAAAGGTCTCATTTTCCCCCTTCTCCTCCCTTCGGTCTCTTGCAATTTATTTTTCATCTTCTTCGATTGGTCTATCGGAAATGGAACAGAGCTAAACAGAGCAAGCTAGAGTTGCATGGTGGCGTCCGTGGTGAGGGACAAGCCATCAGGTTGAGAGTATCTTTATTCTCTGGGAGAGCCTGCATAGTGTTAAACCTCCACTTGCAGAGTTGTTGTTTTCAGTTAACTGAAATTACACCAAAGAATTTCAGTTAAAAGATGTCCTCTTGCACTGAACCTGAACTAAAACTGATCGGTATTTTAGCATTTTCTGTTTCAGGATTGGCTAAAATAGTGCTGAGATGGATGGAAGAACCCTTAAGTTTGTTGTTCCTCTTTTCAAAAATAAAAGTTCGTTGTTCCTGCATTGAATGGTTAAGCAGGGCCAGGTTGTGATAAATCCCTTTTGTCAATTTCAGGTGTCCATCAAGTATGGATGGGTGGAGTATGAGAATCTTGCTTTGTGTCAATATCAGTTGTCCATCAAGTACGACAGTAAATTCAGGTGTCCAACCAGCTGTTGCTCCGTCCTTATCTTTATCTATGCCATAATCATCTTTGTTTTCTGAGAGATAGAATTTTTTTGAGTTGCTGTTTATGGTGGTAAAAAGAAAAGAATGCAGCTTAGTCCTGCTATCAAACACTTTGCTCTAACCACTTCTACTCATAATTATTTAAAACATTATTCACTGTAGTCTCAGTTAACTGAATTTTCTGAAGCCATTTTCTTGCTCACAAGTTGACAGAAAACTGTTTGAAACAAATTTTGACATAAGTTAACTGAAACAAATTTAGAAATGATAATTCTCCTGTGATTTAGATTCAGTAAACATGACAGTAAAATTGCTCTAAGAGTACTGACTAAATTCAGGGCTTGTTGTATTAAGCAAATCAATTGACTACCTATTCTTTTTTGCCTAACTGAATGTTGACACAACTAGTGGGAGATCCTACTAGTGGGAGTAACAAATTGTGGATTAACTCACATTGTCACAAGATAGATGCTCACATTGTCACAAGATTATGCTCCTTTTCCTTCTGTAATTATTCACATTATAAGAGATTTTAGTTAACTTAATTTGAAAGGTCTTGTGCACTGAATTTTTGACACATTTAATTATGGAGTAGATCAGTTAGAATAATTATGGAGTAATTATGAACAGATGCTGATTGCTTGTGTCTTGTGCACTGAAGCAATATTTGACTAAGCGTTTTTGTGCCAAGTCCCAAAGTCCCAACTGTTAAATTCAGTTAACATGTTTAACACTTGGTAAATTTAGTTAAGTAAATCTGAATTGCTTTTTCTTCTTCTTAATGCACTTCTTGTGGTATGATTGTCTGGGAGGGATGGGGCTGAAATTGTTGTGCTCATTGTTGGGGAGGGATGGGGCTGAAATCGTCTCCTTCCTATGAAAAGAGGTCCTATGATTATTGGACCATGTGATTATTCAACTAAGGAGTAGAGAGTATTCTAGATCTTCATGTAGGCTCAATGCTCCTGATATTAGAGCAACTTTTCATCTCTCAAAACTTTTAGCCTCAAATTGCAGACCTCCTGGTGCATCCCTTGAATAACAAAACATGCAAAAGGTTGGGAGGTTTGAACTCTAGCCTATACCTTTTGTGACAAACTTAGTAATCAACTGTTATTGCTTTTTTGTAGAGGGCCATCTTGAAGCATCTTTGCAATTCAGCTCGAGGAGCATAGATGATGATCAGGCGAGAATCCATAATCCATGCCGTAATAATTCCAGTTGCCAAAATCTTGTCTGATTGAATCTTTCCAAAATTAACATGATTGAGTAAATATCATGAACTAAGCATAATAAGTCTTTAATTGTTGGCCTAAAACATGCCTGACTTTCACTCGCGAAAGAAAAAAAGCCTGACTTTACATGAAAAAATATACGCAAACATTTCATTTCATAGCCTAGCAAATGATCATCGATTCATGTTAATAACTTAAAACTTGCTGATATAGGTGTCACTGTTAAAACAAAGTGCTAGTTGTTATATCTGCAGTGTTGGCAAATTTCGGATTGTGTCTCAGACAATGGCCTGGAGATTTCTTGGACTTGAGATTTCAAGACCATGGCATGGAGTAGTTATGGCAGATTGCTGTATTAATATAGAAGTACTCTGTTTAGAACATGGAGCAAATTCAGTAGACATTTGTACAAGAATTCGGTAGATTTCTTCATTTGGATAGGAGTATTTTTCTGCTCCATTTGTCAATTGGATCAAGATGCTACTCTACTTCACCATAAGCAGAAGTATTTTTCTGCTCCATTTGTCACACACAATTTTACATCACCATCATAAGCAGAAGTACCAATTGAAGTTTTACATCACCATCACACAGTTTTACTGTACCTTCTTCAGGGTGCAGAGTAGCAGCAACAGCAGCACGGGCAGGGTCAAGGAGCAGCAGCACGGGCAGCTCAGTGAAGCAGCAGCAGCACGGGCAGGGTCAGTGGAGCAGCAGCAGTACGGGCAGGGTTAGTGGAGCAGCAGCAGCACGGGCAGAGACCACCGGTGACAGGGGAGAAGCAGCCGCACGGGTGCGTGGGCAGGGGAGAAGGAGCAGCACGGGTGCGCGGGCGTGGGAGATCGACGAGGTCGCGCTACAGATCGAGGATCACGTGCGCGAGCTCCTGGTCCACCGGATCGTGGAGGCAGGCTCCGGCAACGCCGGTAGGGGATCACGGCGGTGTACGCACCGGAGCTCGAGGAGGATGCGCGGGAGCACGAGGAGGATGTGCGCGGGCTTCAGGAGGATGCGAGGGAGCTCGAGGAGGGACGCGCACGGCCTCGAGGAAGACGTAGCGGGAGATTCCGGCAACGCCCACGGGTAATTGTAGCGGGAGGGGACCGTGGCGGCGCAAGTCTGGGCTGCGGCGGTGGAGGAGGTAACTGCCGATGGCGACGAGAGCATGTACTTGGCGACGGCGGAGGAGCTCAGCTGGGCTTGTCGGCCCCTGGCGGATCACGCAGCCAGGCGGCGCCGGCCCCTGGCGACGCGCAGGCGACGGGCGGAGGAAGAAGACGGGGCGGAGGGACTTGTTTGAAACGCTTTCTAAACCATGAGGGGCTTTTTGCAAAATTACCAGTGAACTACGGCCGCGACATGTTTTTCGGGGCGGAGGGAGTAACAAAAAGAAGGCATCTCTTTTAACACAAACAAACATGTGAGAAAAATAACTAACAGTACGAATCTAGCTGCACAAAAAATACTTACAGTTTTGCTACAGCAAAACATTGCCACCAAAGCTGGCTTACTGAATATTTCTATCGACAGCCTGATCAAAGAATCATAGGGCTGACTAGAACAAATGCCAGCCAAAAATTGTTGAACAATAAAAAAGTACTAAAATATCTTTGATCAGAAACACACATATGAGTGAGAACATTTCTATGAAGCATGATATTCAAAATTTGTAGCATAAACAAAAGAAAAGATTGTGAACGTCATAATTATTCATTTTGGAACTCTTGACTACAGGTCGTGAAGATAACTATACAGGGGACTACATTGGGACTCAGGCAAGATTTATGGAAAATCAAAGAGAAAACATTGCTCAATAATTTACATGGAACAAAAAACAGAAAACTTATTGTTCTATTTTGATTGCAGCCTACGTAGTCAATATCCAGGAGCGATGTTGAACAGTGGAGCACGTTTGCTGCCGATGTATTCCCCTTACTCATTTCCCCCTCAGGTTCATGAGTTTGCAACAACGGCATTCATCCGGCTGTTGGGACTAGCACACTGATTCCTCCGGCTGGTCAGCATGTTGGCCCTTCTGCAGCAGCAACAGTTTGTAAGGTTTTTGTTGTAAAAAAAAGTCAGTAAAGTGCTTTGGTAGAACAAGAAAAATAATGTGTTCTCTGTTTTACAGTAGATATGAACTATAGCTAAATCAAACTTGAACCCAAAAAAGATACAGGCAGGGGCATTGAATGAAGGTTTGGGCATGAAAATGTCATATACACAAACGCTACTTGTTGCTGATTCCAAGGTCTGTACTAATACACAGGAGGGTAACAATGAAGCTATTTTGTGGTTGCTAGGAAAAAAGATGTTTCAAAATGACTTCATTTTGTTTGTGTTAGTAGGCTGCCTATTTGGGTTCAACACACACAAATTGCAATCCTGTTGGTGCTGAGGTATGATCAACAACCTGAACAAGCTGATTTGAGGTAGATAGTAAAAAAAGAAGTTTCAAAAATAATTTATCTGTGCTTTGGTTGTGCAGGCTGCCTATTTTGGTTCACCACACACAAGTCATTATCCTGTTGGTGCTGACGTATGATCAATAAACTGACAGGCAAAACTAAAAAGGTAGATTCTCTATTAACATAGATAAAACAGTTTTTATAAAATCATTTGGAGAAAAACATGTATCTGATAAAAACTTCTTCTTCCCCCCGAAAAAAAAAGATAAAACTTCTTGTTGTTTGTGGGCAAAATGTTGCAGAATGAAACATTCATGATAACAGGGCAAACCTCAAACTTGAGTCAGCAATCTAAGTTGAGTATCCCTACCTCGAGCACCTATTTTGAAGACAATGTGACTCCGAACTGGGACAACAACTTGAATGGTGCCGGTAAGACTGGTTCAATTGTGCAAGCTTTGTCATGGAATGATGGTGTGCCAGCTCCTAGTGCTAACTTTTTGCAAGCTTTAGGGATGTGTGCTAAAGACAATGCCATTGAAGATGATCCAGACAGAGATGATTCAGATGCTGATACAACTGCTTTTGTGAATGTGCTTGTTGTCACTGAAGAAAACAGTGATCAAATTGTGGAGCATGATGTTGAAGAGACTAATGATGCAACTGTGGATGATGATGACCATCACCTTGACCAGTTGCAAGCCGAGTTGTGAGTTGAAGGTTTACTTACAACTGGGGACTCGAGTTGCAAGTCAAGGGGCGACTTGCAACCAGGGCAATGTACAAGAACAAAATAAGTCCCCACTTGCAAGTCGAGGCTTGACTTGCAACTGGGTCCTCGAGTTGCAAGTCAAGGGTTGACTTGCAACTAGGGGCAACCTACAAAACTACAAAAAACAAAGCCCCCTAGTTGCGGCTCGCATGTCGACTTGCAAGTCAACTAGGGCCTCGAGTTGCAAGTCAAGGGACGACTTGCAACTAGGGGCAACCTACAAACTATAAAAAGCTACCCCCACCCCCCTCCCAAGTTGCGAGGTGAAGGTTGACTTGCAAATGGGCACTCGAGTTGCAAGTTAGGAGTTGACTTGCAACTGGGGGCAACATACAAGTACAAAAAAAGTCCCGAGTTGCGAGTCGAGGGTTGACTTGCAAGTGAGGCTCCCCGAGTTGCCAGCCCAGGCTCAACATGCAACTGGGGCGACTATACAAACTACAAAAACAAAAGGGCCCCCATTTCCGAGTTGAGAGTTGACTTGCAACTAGGGCTCCTCGAGTTGCGAGTCCGGGCTTATCTTGCAACTGGGGCGACTATACAAACTACAAAAACAAAAGGCCCCCCAGTTACGATTCGAGGGTTGACTTGCAATTGGGGCTCCTCGAGTTGCGAGCTCGAGCTCAACTTGCAACTAGGGTGACTATACAAACTACGAAAACAAGAAGGCCCCCATTTCTGAGTCAAGGGTTAACTTGCAACTAGGGCTCCCCGAGTTGCGAGTCCAGGCTCAACTTGCAACTGGGGCAATTATACAAACTACAAAAACAAAAGGGGCCCGAGTTGCGAGCCGAGTGTTGACTTGCAACTGGTTCCCCCTCTAGTTGCGAGTTGAATATTGACTAGAAACTGCCTCCCCCCTTCAGTTGCGAGTCCGGGGCCAACTTGCAACTGGGGTGACTATACAAACTACAAAAATAAAAGGACCCGAGTTGCGAGTCAAGGGACGACTTGCAACTGGGGCAACCTACAAACTATAAAAAGCTACCCCCCCCTCCCAAGTTGTGAGGTGATGGTTGACTTGCAAATGGGCACTCGAGTAGCAAGTTAGGGGTCGACTTGCAACTGGGGGCAACATACAAGTACAAAAAAGGTCCCCAGTTGCGAGTCGAGGGTTGACTTGCAACTAGACCTGGCCATGGGAAGCCCGGCCCGGCCGGCCTGGCCCGAAAAAGCCCGACCCGGCCCGGCCCGACGCTGCCCCCGGGCCAGGCTCGGGCCTAGAATTTGAGCCCGAAGGCCGGGCCGGGCCTGGGCCCGTCGTTTTTGCATTTCTCTGAAGGTCGGGCCAGCCGGCCCGATGCCCGACGGGCTTTTACATGTTCGGGCTGGGCCCAGGCCCAAAAAACAGGCCCAATGGCCGGGCCGGGCCGGGCTCGGGCCTGGGTTTTTTTCGTCGGGCTTGGCTAGGCCCGGCCCGAAGCCCGGCCCCGCCCGAGGTATGGCCAGGTATACTTGCAACTGAGGCTCCCCGAGTTGCGAGCCCAGGCTCAACATGCAACTGGGGCGACTATACAAACTACAAAAACAAAAGGGCCCCCATTTCCGAGTTGAGGGTTGACTTGCAACTAGGGCTCCCCGAGTTGCGAGTCCGTGCTTATCTTGCAACTGGGGTGACTATACAAACTACAAAAACAAAAGGCCCCCCAGTTACGATTCGAGGGTTGACTTGCAATTGGGGCTCCCCGAGTTGCGAGCTCGAGCTCAACTTGCAACTGGGGTGACTATACAAACTACGAAAACAAGAAGGCCCCCATTTCTGAGTCGAGGGTTAACTTGCAACTAGGGCTCCCCGTGTTGCGAGTCCGTGCTCAACTTGCAACTGGGGCAATTATACAAACTACAAAAACAAAAGGGGCCGAGTTGCGAGACGAGTGTTGACTTGCAACTGGTTCCCCCTCTAGTTGCAAGTTGAGTATTGACTAGAAACTGCCTCCCCCCTTCAGTTGCGAGTCCGGGGCCAACTTGCAACTGGGGTGACTATACAAACTACAAAAATAAAAGGACCCGAGTTGCGAGTCAAGGGACGACTTGCAACTGGGGGCAACCTACAAACTATAAAAAGCTACCCCCCTCCTAAGTTGCGAGGTGAAGGTTGACTTGCAAATGGGCACTCGAGTTGCAAGTTAGGGGTCGCCTTGCAACTGGGGGCAACATACAAGTACAAAAAAAGTCCCAGTTGCGAGCCGAGGGTTGACTTACAACTGAGGCTCCCCGAATTGCGAGCCCAGGCTCAACATCTAACTGGGGCGACTATACAAACTACAAAAAAAAGTGCCCCCATTTCCGAGTTGAGGGTTGACTTGCAACTAGGGCTCCCTGAGTTGCAAGTCCGGGCTTATCTTGCAACTGGGGCGACTATACAAACTACAAAAACAAAAGGCCCCCCAGTTACGATTCGAGGGTTGACTTGCAATTGGGGCTCCCCGAGTTGCGAGCTCGAGCTCAACTTGCAACTGGGGTGACTATACAAACTACGAAAACAAGAAGGCCCCCATTTCTGAGTCGAGGTTAACTTGCAACTAGGGCTCCCCGAGTTGTGAGCCCAGGCTCAACTTGCAACTGGGGCAATTATACAAACGAAAAAAACAAAAGGGGCCCGAGTTGCGAGTCAAGTGTTGACTTGCAACTGGTTCCCCCTCTAGTTGCGAGTTGAGTATTGACTAGAAACTGCCTCCCCCATTCAGTTGCGAGTCCGGGGCCAACTTGCAACTGGGGTGACTATACAAACTACAAAAATAGAAGGACCCGAGTTGCGAGTCGAGGGTCGATTTGCAACTGGGGCCCTGAGTTGCGAGTCTAGGATCAACTTGTATCTGTGCGTGACTATACAAACTACAAAAAGAAAAGGGCCCTAGTTGCGAGTCGAGTGCTGTCTAGCGACTGGGGCAACTATACAAAACTATCAAAGGAGCCCCC
>LR880968.1:803719342-803740080 GCA_904067115.1 Aegilops sharonensis | reverse complement strand
TGCGAGTCCAAGATGGACTTGCAACTCGGAGCTCAAGTTGTAAGTCAAAAGGGTTGACTCGCAACTAGGGACAAACCTACAAAGCCATGATTAAAAAACCTGAGTTGCGAGTCCGGTGTCAAATTGCAAACCGTGGCGAATGTACAAACTACAAAAAGGAAATGGCCCCTAGTTGCGAATCGAGTGTCGACTTGCAACTAGGGCTTCCCGAGTTGCGAGCCCGGGTCTACTTGCAACTAGGGCAACTATACCAACTACAAAATTAAAACGACCGCAAGTTGCAAGTTGAGTGTCGACTTGCAACTAGGGACCTGTTTGCGAGTCTGCAGTCAAAGTTGCAACTGGGGTGACTATACAAACTACAAAAAAGAAAAGGGTCCACAGTTGTGAGTGGAGGGTTGACTTGCATCTGGCACCCTTCCCGGTTGCGGTTTCGGGGTCAATTTGTAATGGCGAGTCGAGGGTTGACTTGCAACTAGCCCCTCCCCTTCCTGAATTGCGAGTCTGTAATCAACTTGCAACTGGATGGCTATACAAACCACAAAAAAGGGCCGCAATCGTGAGCCAAAGGGTTGACTTGCAACTGGGCCCATGAGTTGCGAGTCCAGGGTCAACTTGCAACTTGGGCAATGATACAAATTATTGAAAAGAAAAAGGGCCCCAAGTTGCGAGTTGAGTGCTGAATTGCAATTGGGGTCCCGATTTGTGAGTCCGGGGTCAACTTGCAACTGAGGGCCCCCGAGTTGTGAGCACGGGTCAACTTGCAACTGGAGCAACTATACAAAACTACAAAAAAAAGAAAAATGTCCCCCAGTTGCGAGTCGAGTGTCGACTTGCAACTGGCCCCTCCTCCTCCGTAGTTGTGAGTTCGAGGGTCAACTTGAAAATGGGCACACCTATACAAACTACGAAAACAAAAGGGCCCCAGTTGCAAGTCTGGGGATGTCTTGCACTGGGTCCTGAGTTGCGAGTTCGGGGTCAACTTGTAACTGGGGCATCTATACAAACTATAGAAAAGAAAAGGGCCCCGATTTGCAAGTTGAGTGTTAACTTGCAACTGGGGTCCCGAGACGCGAGTCCGGGGTCAACTTGCAACTGGCGCAATTATACAAACTACAAAAAGCCCTGAGTTGCGAGTCTGCGATCAACTTGTAACTTGGGAAACTATACAAACTACAACAAAAGGGTCACAGTTGCGAGCCGATGCTTGACTTGCTACTAAGCCCCCCCCCCCCCCCCCCCCCCCCCGAGTTACGAGCCCGGGTCAACTTGCCACTGGGGGCAACTATACACACTACAAAAAAGAAAGAAAATCCCAAGTTGCGAGTCGAGTGTCGACTTGCAACTAGGGACCTGAGTTGCGAGTTTGCAAACAACTTCCAAATAGGGTGACTGTCCTAACGACAAAAAAAGGAAAAAAGGCAACAATTGCAAGTTGGGGGTTGACTACTAAGCCCCCCCCCCCCCCCCCCCCCCCCCGAGTTACGAGCCCGGGTCAACTTGCCACTGGGGGCAACTATACACACTACAAAAAAGAAAGAAAATCCCAAGTTGCGAGTCGAGTGTCGACTTGCAACTAGGGACCTGAGTTGCGAGTTTGCAAACAACTTCCAAATAGGGTGACTGTCCTAACGACAAAAAAAGGAAAAAAGGCAACAATTGCAAGTTGGGGGTTGACTACTAAGCCCCCCCCCCCCCCTTGTCCTCGAGTCGACCCCGGGGTCGTTGCATGGGATGCTCTACTAACACCAAGTCAAACCCCTCGAGTTGCATGGGATGTTCTGCTGACACCAAAACAAAAAGAAAAACGTCAAACAATTAGTAAGAATTGCTTTATATTGAAAAAAGGGAGGAAAACATTGCGACAAAAAAAGTTTCAGGAAAAAAACAAAAATACCACTAAATCTTCAGAGCTGCCGCGGATGAATATGCCAAAGCTCTGCTGGTCGTCATTCTCGCAATATGAATGGTAGGGTGGGCACACCATCCTGCATGGTAAAAAGAAAAAAAAATGACCTTGGGACATTTTCCCACATTCAGTTTGCACGCAGAAAAAATCAACAAAAAACTTTGAATTATAGCAGTACCGTAAAAACTACAAAATCATAGACTCACAAAACTACCCCAGCAAAATTCATAACATGATACCACATATTTTGATATATTTGTGAAGCAAAGGGAATATAGTGAACACCATCCCTGCCAAAACAAAAAGAGAACAACAATGTATGGCCCACATTACTTCTAAAAACATGTTGACACAAACTGATTAAAGTTCAGAAAGTGCACCATTTGTACTAAAAAACACACCCTTTCCTACCCAGCTCAGAAAAAACAAAAAGAATTGTTCACTACAGTACAAAACTACATTCTATCAGTCAAAAAGTACTTTCAGAAAAAAAGGAAAAAGAAAAAAAATACTAGTTCAGAAATACAATCTCACCAGATCTGAACTACAGAATCCATTCAATTCATGTTCAACACACCGGACAAAAAAAATTCAGACACAGGGGTGACATAGCACTGATTACTACTTCTACCTTTGAGATGCTTGAATACATATGTTGAAACAAAAAACCTATTGGGATCCTATTCTACACACCATCTTCATCCAAAGAAAAGCAAAATACATATGTATTGTGGAGATCAGCCTGGACTAACTGAACTTTATTGTTCAGGAAAACTAGATTATGTATCTCTATTTGGTGACCCCCTGTATAGGATGTGCTATGCAATGCACATCCATAACAAAAATTGAAGACCTGCAAAAAAATCAACCCCTGCCCTAGAAACTGATGGCAATCGCAAAACAAACATGAACTCCACAAGGATTAAGTCTGCACAAAAAGCACAGGAAGACGGGGGCAACTACTATCATTTAACAAACAATTGATAAAAAAACAAACTACAGAATCCTGCCATCCCACTGAACCTCTAGACACAAAGTCTACCCGCCCCATCTCTGTTTTAAACCCTAAGAAATCCCCTCACAATTACACAAGATCTGTAGATTGGGGGCAAACCCTAGATGGATTGATACAAACAAAGGACACGCTAGAAAGAATCAAACAAGAAGGGAAAAAAGCAGTAGGAAAGAAAACTCACTTCATTAGGGCCTCTCTCCTCCCTTCTCACTCTCAAACTCGCCGCCGCCTGGAGGCTGGAGCACTGCCTGGCAGAGAGGAAAACGACGGGACTGGTGGAAATGAACATGAGCGACCCCCTCCTTCACGAGAGAAAAATGTAACGGCGCTATGAGGAGGAAAGGCAACCGAGCAAAGCCCACTACCGAGAGAAACAAAACGGGCCGCCAGCCCGACCTCGCGAACAAAAACCCAACAACAGCCCCAAAACATCTCACGTGACCGTCCGACATGGGCCGAAGCGTGCGACAAACGCGACGCGAACGAGCCCGCGAGCGTCACGATCAACTTGCACGACTTCTAAAGACAACGGAGATCCGACAGTCAAGCACTTAGATGTGAGATAGTTATTTTACATCTAGATGTAAATAGCAAAACTGTAAAATTAATATAAAGTTGGATTATCTATTTTGAAACGGAGGAAGTAGTATTTTCAGTTTCTTGGAATTGACAAAACATTATCATTGTGTGTCTTTCCTTTTGTACGGGAAAAGTATCTCATCAACTACTAAGGCTTCTTTGCCTCGTGTAACGAGTTCATCATGATATGGGGGCTAGATCTATATATTGGCTTTGGTTTATGCACTAGTGTTGAATTCTTAGAGTTTTTATATATATTACCAGCTGCGTTGCTACATGGGCGGAGGGGATATGGAAATTGGGACTAGAGGGACATGCGTGCTTTGCCACGCCATTTTTCACCAGTTCAATTAGTTTTTTTTAGCCACCAAAATTTCTGAAGGGGCGATTAGGGCGACAACCCATGGCGGCGGAGTTGACTTGGCAAGGGCGCCCGTGGTGAGACCACCACCGACGAGGAGCTGCTCTCCGGAAGGGGCGCCTAATGCAGGGGTGTGGCGGCACGACCAGTGTGCCCCTTGATGTTGGCTTGAACCACGTCAGTATTTCCCCAAAGAGAGAGAGATGATGTAGCACAACAACGGTAGGTATTTTTTTAGTGATGAGACAAAGGTTATCGAACCAGTAGGAGAACCACGCAACACTACATAAATGATACCTGCACACAAAGAACAAATACTTGGTACCCGGCGTCATAAACGGGTTGTCAATCCCTTTCGGGTAACGGTGTCAGAAATTGTCATGTTAAAGGGATAAAATTGTAGTAGATTGATAGATGCAAATAAAAGAAAATAAAATTCAGCGAGGTATTTTTGAGTTTTTGGCTTAATAGATCTGAAAATAAAAGTGAATAAAAATAAATCTTGAAGGCAAATATGGTAAAGAAGAGACCCGGGGGCCGTAGATTTCACTAATGGCTTCTCTCGAGAAAAATAGCATATGGTGAGTTAACAAATTACTGTTGGGCAATTGATAAAACTTCAAATAATTATGACGATATCCAGGCAATGATCATTATATAGGCATCACGTCCAAGATTAGTAGACCGACTCCTGCCTGCATCTACTATTATTACTCCACACATCAACCGCTATCTAGCATGCATCTAGTGTATTAAGTTCATGAAAAAACGGAGTAATGCAATAAGAATGATGACATGATGTAGACAAGATCTATTCATGTTTGAATTAGACACCATCTTGTTATCCTTAATGACAACGATACATACGTGTCGGTTCCCCTTTTGTAACTGGGATCAAGCACCGTAAGATCGAACCCATCACAAAGCACCTCTTCCCATGGCAAGAAAAATCGATCTAGTTGGCCTAATTAAATCAAAGATTCGAAGAAGAGATACGAAGCTATAAGTAATCATGCATATAAGAGATCAAAAGACTCAAATAACTTTCATGGATAAAAACATAGATCTGATCATAAACTCAAAGTTCATTGGATCCCAACAAACACACCGCAAAAAGAGTTACATCAAATAGATCTCCAAGAGACCAATGTATTGAGAATCAAAAGATAGAGATGAAGTCATCTAGGTACTAACTACGGACACGTAGGTCTACAATGAACTACTCACTCATCATCAGAGAGGCACCAATGAGGATGATGAACCCCTCCGTGATGGTGTCTATATTAGATCTGTGGTTTCTGGAACTTGCGGCGGCTGGAATTGATTTTCGTCGACTCCTTTAGGATTTTTGGAATATTCGGGTATTTATAGAGCAAAGAGGCGGTGCGGGAGGCCACCGAGGTGGACACAACCCACCTGGGCCCCCAGGCGTGCCCTGGTGGGTTGTGCTCCACTCGGAGCCTCCCTCAGGTACTTTCTTGGCCCATTGTGTGTCTTCTAGTCCAGAAAAAATCACCAAAAAGTTTTGCTGCGTTTGGACTCCGTTTGGTATTGATTTCTTGTAAAGTAAAAAACAAGCAAAAAACAACTGGCATTGGGAACTATGTCAATAGGTTAGTCCCAAAAAATGATACAAAGTTGCTATAAAATGATTGTAAAACATCCAAGAATGATAATATAACAGCATGGAACAATAAAACATTATAGATACGTTGGAGATGTATCACCCCTCTCCTAGACGTGGAGGATCAGATCTCAAATGCCAATGGGGCATGATCATGGCTAGGGCTATGAGTAGTAGTGTGGTGATCCGGCGACTGACGAAATGGAACGACAATGACCTGCTACCACTGGTGGCGGACCTAAAGGAGAGGGCATGGGATCTCACTGAGGATCGAGCGGGGAGACATGACAGGGTCAAGGAAGGAACCCATATTTTTTTCGAAAAGGAGGATGACCCCCGGCCTCTGCATCTAGGAGATGCACACGACCATCTTATTGATTATTCTCGAGGACCATACAAAGTAACAACAATATGCCTGAATCCGCCATCTTGGCAGCATCTGCCGCTACTCCTATCCAAATGATGAAGGGGTGCAAGCTGGGCCACATGCCCATACCTCTCACCTAAGCCTAACATCTAAAGCCGGAGGCCCCGACCGAGCCATCTGCCGGGTCCAGGGCTCAAACCGGTCTGGCGCATTCACATGTGTCGTCGCCGCCAGCTTCCACTGGTCCATGAGCAGATTGAGGTGACAACCTTGCCAGGTCCTCCGCCATCGACGCCACCACGACGCCAAACGACGACATCCATCTACGCGAGCCTTGGCAGGTCCTTCGCCATTGACGCCACCACGACACCAGCTGACGGCCTCCACCTACGCGAGTCCATCTCCAAGCAATAGACGTAAATCCATGCTAGGAAAGGGTCGCACCACCACCGTCGCCCACCACCCACAAGCGCCACCCCAACCCCAAGGTTCCCAAAGTGGCGTCTTCAAGAAGGGAACAACACCGTGAGCATCGCCGCCGCCCAACAGAGTTAGGGGTTTTGCCCGGGAGACCTAGGGGAAGGTGAAGTGAGGAGATTAGTCCATACCGACGCCTCCAAGGAGGGAAACAGCGCCCTCAGGCGTCGCCATCGGCGCGGCCGGTCATGGCCGGCCAGGGATTTCGCCCGAACTAGATCTCCGCCACCAGCAACACCTCCTGTACAGAACCGGCAACCGCGAGGAAGCGCGGCCAGACCAGGCTGGCCTGCACGCCGAACAGGGGAGGAAGGAAGGCGCTAGATCGCGAACACCGACCGCCGCAGAAGCCGCCGCCGGCCGCCAATGACCACCGGATCACGGCGCCCGCGCGGCCGGGACACCGGATCCACCAACCGCACGGCTGTTAGCCGGCCGTGCATTGCCAATGGAGCCGCCGCTCCAGATCCGAGGTTCACCACACAGGAGCAGCAGGGCAACCGAGGCCCCACCACAACCATCCTTGGCGCCCCGGGCTTGCCGGACGGCTGCCTCAGGCGATGGCGGGGGAGGGAGGAGGGGAGGGGGTGAGGAGGAGGGGCAGCTAGGGTTGGGAGGAGCAGGCGACTAGGATTGGGAGGAGTAAGTTGCATGTGAGAAGAAAGAGCAAGGTTGCAGCGGGGATCCGCCCCGTTCTTGAGGGAGTGTTGTAGGAGGCTATGTTGGAGGGGGATGGCATAGTTGTGATCTAGGTGGCCAAGCTGACCAGATCAAGGTGGAAGCCAAGGATGGGGAAGTCTACATAGAATTAGAGACAGGGGGGTTGCTTCCATGGCCGATGAGTGGCTAGCCCTGGTACCGACGGTGTGGGGTGGAAAACCTCATATCGCAGAGTTTGTTGATGAGAAGAAGATAATCGTAATGCGTACACTCTTGTAGAGTTTGTTGATGAGAAGAAGATAATCGTAATGCATAAACTCTTGTACAACACATATGCTATGCCCAAGCGCAGGCTGAAAAAGATTGGAGACAACATAGACCATGGTGATTTGCAGTAGATAGATCACATACTGATAAAGTGAGATATAATGGTGAATAAGGGGAGGGTGAGGGAGTCTAAGGACAAGATTGAGGGAGACGGTGAAACCAAGGCAATGCAGATTACTGTGTTGGCTAGTGATGTGAAGAAGGGGGAGGGAAAAAATTGAGGCCATGCAGGGGTTAAACAATGGGGGCGAGAAGATCGAAGCCATGCAATATCCTCCTCACATCTATCAATTGGCCCAGGCAAAAGAAGTATAGAAGGAAAAAATGACAGCCAGTGAAGGTAAAGGATGTAAAATCAGAACATTTTTTTCACGCCAAACAAAGCAATTGTTGTTCGACTAAGGGGAAAGAAGGTGAGGAAGAGGGAACTAACGATCCAGTGAATTATAAAATGTGTTATAGGCGTGGAGATTGATGTGGTTGAAGGTGAGGTTAAGGAGGAAAGGGTGGACATCGACATGGAAGAGGTTGATAAGTGATATTTTTACACTCATCTACCTTAGTTTAAACCGATATATTTGATCTAAAAAGAGATATTCACTCCGATATTGCCACTAATGACTAATGAATGCAAAGGATGTCATAAATTCTATCTTTGATGTGTTTCCACGGGAAATAGGTTAAAAAGGTAAGAAATCACGTGGGAATATGAAAAGGAAAGGAAATGGAGAAAGAAGGAATCAACAGGAGGCGTGCCAAAAGAAACATCACAAAAGACGATGTTCCATACGACCACGAGCGCTCCTATGAGCGGTCGTATGGCGCGGATTTCAAGGCAGATCGTCCACCAGACCAACTTTTATAAAAGGGGACCCTATCAAAAAATCAACGGGGAGGGCATCGACAGAAGTCAGAACAACATCATCTTCATCTTCATCCAGAAACCCTAGCCGCCACCATTTTCATCTCCATAGCCACCATCACCACCATAGTGCTTCCCCATCTAGTTCATACAAGCATACTTGTAATCGTGCATCGCACAAGGCATCCATTGTAAGACATATTTGCAATCGGTCGATCTTCAAGATGTGTTCTTCAATATTTTATTCTCGCCATCTGATCTCCATGTGTGAGTGGTTTTGATAAGGTATGGGTTGAGGCATAGGCCTTGCAACCCTTTGCAGTTTTTGTGGGGATCAATGGAAGGGGTTTGAATTAACATCCCGTATGTGAAATAAAATTGTTCCGAAGATGTCTCTTGTTTTGTCTGCGATCTTCATCCTTGCAAGTACCTAGGATCATGGAGATCGAGCACCGATGAGGCTAGGAGCAAGGAGACCATGAAGTGTTATACCGAACACCAGTGACAGTAAGGTTCAATAAGGTAACACAGATTCTATTCTTAGGGATTCATGAGGTGTAGTCATTAACCGTCCAAAGATCTTGTCTGATTTCATTATTTTAATTATCAAGGCAACCCCGCGCGACGGATAGGACCTACGGTAAGACAACTTATTCTTGATGCAAGACTCGCACCGGTCAAGATGTTATTTGGACGACACATCCCCCACTTCGGTTTCTAACAAGCACATCTCGATGGGTGACTTCCAGCGCACAAATTAAAATCATATATGGTCCCAACACAAATACATGGTTGTAAGCATTAAGACCTCATGCCCGTACCGCTTTTTAAAGTGCTTTGAATCACTATTTGCATACTTGATCCGGTCAAAAGCTGGAATTGATACTTTAACATAAGCTTACTAGAGATCATCGCTTCAAGGGAATCCTTCTCTCGTGCGTTTGATAACCCAGGGTCACCTCTGGGAAAATAAGTGCGGGATACACTTTTCTATTCCAATACCGAATCACTAAAAGGAGGTATCAGAGGTGAAGTGTGACGAAGATCCAATTGATAAAGTGGGGCTGCCTGAAACTGTCGGGGGTTGGGGAACGACTTGACATTTATTGGTTTTCTAGAGCTTTGGAAGAGAGAGGACCCCGACATACTTTTATTTTCAATGACTAAACTTGACGAGAAATGGATGGAGAAGTTCGCTATAAAATTGGGGTTGGTGCACATGGTGGCTATGGATTACTATGGGCAGAGTGGTGGTCTGGAGCTTTTTTTGGTGGTGCAGGATAAAGATAAGTCTGAGATGGAAGGATAGAATGCACATTGACACAACTATACCAAAAGAAGATGATTTTGAATGGCACCTCACAGGAATCTATGGGGAGTCGAAAATGGAAAAGATGACGAAAACCTGCTAACTGATGCGGAAGTTGCGCATGTAGGAGTGTTTGCCATGGATCTGCATACGGGATTTTAATGAGGTGAAGTTCGACTACGAAAAACAGGGGGTTGCCCGGTAATCATGTATACATGTAAAACTTTCATGATGTTGTTATGTTTTCTGATATGAAGGACCTCGGTTTCAAAGGTGAGATTTTTGAGTAATAATAACTACATAGATGATGGTTATATTCGAGAACGTCTTGATAGAGTTGTTGCCACACCTACCTGGTCCCTTGGTGTCGGTGGGAAACGACACCTATGGGATCACTGGAATCCCTACTACGGTTGCGGGGCGCGGGGATCGTGAGAAGAGCGGGACTAGTAGACAACACAAAGGGGATTTACCCAGGTTCGGGTCGCAAAGATGCGTAAAACCCTACGATCCTGCTTTGGTGGCTGTATTTAGTGTTCTTGAGCTCTTGAACTAGCTCTGGGTGCTGCTAGGTTCGAAAGAGTCGAATCCTTCTCCTGGATGCCTTGGGTCTCCTTTTATAGGCAAAGGGATCACCACAGTGGCACCAGGAGGTGGCATCGAAGTACTGTGGCTAAGCTTATCGCTAGCCATTACGAGACAAAGCGCATTTAATGCGAGGCTTAGGTGTCCCTTCACTTTATCGGGGACGGGAGCGAGGCCCGTCCCGTCCGTCGCCGCTCCTCCTTGCTTTGATACGCGCCCTGGCCAGCGATGCATGCGGTGCCATGTAGGCAGGCAGGCAGCTGAGGTGGCGCGGTGGTGGAGCCTCCATGAAGGGTTGTATGTTGCCACACAGGTGCCTGCCCAGCTGGTCGAGTTGGCAGCTGCATGTGAACGGTGGTGGAGACTTGGCTGGCGGGGGTCTAGCCATGGCCCCGCAGTTGCCTCCGGCGAGGGTCTTGTCGAGCGGACCGGCAAGGGTCTTGCCGCGGCGCGCTGGCGTCCCCGGCAAGGATCTTGTCGGGAGTCTTGTGGGTTTCTTCGGTGAGGATCTTGGTGAGGATTGTTGCCTTCCGATCCTCATTTGATCTTGATTATTCTATGTCTTCACAAAGATCTGCATGCCATCACGGAGGTGCCTCCCGAGCCCTGTCCCAATGCATTTGTCTAGCGTTGGGGGGCTCAAAGGTGGCTCGCTCGGCTGGTGTGGGCGAGCTGCCCCGACAAGGGTCTTGCCGGGGCCGCTAAGGCCGCCTCGGCAAGGGTCCTTGCTGGGGAAAACCTGCTCCGTCCATCTGATCTTTGTGGCCTTGGTCCTCGCTGTTGCTTTGTTTGTCTTGTGCCTTCGGCTTCTCTCCGGCTTCCCTTTCCTGCCCTGTTATGCGTGGCCGTGGCGGGTGGCTCTGACTTCCCGTGGAGAAGTAAAGGGATCAAAAGGAGAGCCACTACTTTTGTACACCGACAGGAGCCCCCGGGCCTGGGCCATACATAAGCGCAACACGTTGTTGGGCTAGGCCTAGAACGGTGCTCGGGCAGTTGGGGCGGATTTTTACGACGGTAACTGTTCCATCCGCTGCGCTTCTCCACGACCCGCGTTGAACGCGCGGCGTGGGGGTCGTGCGTGCGCATGACGGAAGCATGCTGGCGTCATCTCGTGGTGGACAGTAAAGAGGCGGCTTGCGTGTCTCTTTGAGACCGCAGGGCCGCTGCTCATTTACTGCCCTCGCTTGGGAACCGTCGCTCCACGCGTCCCACTGCGCCTATCCCTCGCGCCACGTTCTCTGCATGCACGATGCAGGGTGAATGACAGGCGCGCAGGATGCGAGAAGTTGTGCGTGTGCGTGGGTCGATTCCCACGCGCCTTCAATGGAGCGGGGAGGGCGGTCGACGGCCCCGCTTGTTGTCACTTCAACAGGCCGGATTGACCGAGAGGGGGCGGCCGAGCCTCACCTCCGCCCCTTTATAAAGAGGGGAGCGGGAGGAACGGTGCCTCTCAACCCTTCGCCATCTGCCTCTCCCCATTCCTGCTTCCTCCTTTCTTCAGCCATGGCGAGGGGTGCGGCGACGCTTCATCGGTGGCGGCGAGGGTTTCGGCCAGACAACGCATCGCTCCTCCTCAAGAGCTCGTAGCGGCGGAGCCGGCCGCTAGAGGAAGGGGGAGGGGGCGAGGTCGAGGCCGTCGTGGTGCCCGAGGGAGAGGAGGACGGGGCGGCAGATCGGCCTCGCCTCCGCCAGCAGCCCCTCCTCCGATGGAGGGCCACGCCGGGGACAACCCTTGCGAATTCTTCGTCAGGCTGCACCAGCCACCGCGCCGTCGCCTTCGCCTCCCGACTCCATTTGCGCGGGAGATGGAGCTGGATCCGCCGCAGGCGTTGCGGTTGCATATGAGGGGTTGTGGGAACAGTGGCACATGGGCCGACGTCGAGTTCCCCGCCCCTCACGTCATGTATCTCCACCGAGGGTGGAATACCTTCGCTCGCCTCCACATCTTGACGGAGGGGCTCACTCTCCATTTCAAACTAATGGAGAGTGGCCTCCTCTCCGTCAAGATCTTCGGGCACTTCGGGACTCACATAAGGTGCTGCGTGGAGAGCTCTTCTGATGATGAAGATTCCTCCTCGAGCGAGAGTGGCAAGGAAGACAACGGCATCGGCGACGAGGCCAACGGGCGGTAGGATGACGGGTTCGGCTAGGCGTTGGGCACCGCTCTGAGCGGCACCGGCGACCCCATCATCCGTGTTGCCGGCTCCTTGAACTTCTCGAGGTCGCCTCTTTGGGCAGCTAGCGTTGGGAGGCTGCAGAAGAGGAAGAGGGCGGGCGGTAAGGCCGTCAAGTCGGAGTACGCGGGCACCGACGCCTTCATCGCGTATTGACGTCCTGCCGCCTCGTCTTCGAGCTCTTCCTCCGGCGCCGCCATCACCATCCAGCCCTCGGACGGCAACCGGGATGCTCTCTTGGTGTCTTCTGCCAATCGTAGCTCGCCTAGGCGCCCCTTTTGCCCTTCTGCCTTCTTGTTCCATTTCCTGAGGAGAGGGACAAGAAAGGGATTACGGGCACCTTTATCTCTTTTTAGTCTTGTAAGCCTTCAAGCCTTTGTTAACTTTAGAAGTTGTAATCCCCTTTGATCATGTTTTTCATTTCGTATGAACTATACCTGTACGGGATGTTTTTTTAATGAAAAAGGGATGTTTGTCGGGTTTTTCTTTCGCGGGTGGACCCCATGACAAGGAGCGAATCCTCGTTATTTTTTTAAGATAAACTTTTTTTTGCCCGGCAACAGGCCTTGCCATCCCCCCACTTCGCTCGACCTTTCTCACGCCCTTGGCGGAGGCAGGGATGAGGTGGGCTTAGGCTCCTCGTTTTATTTCCTTGCTGCCACGACTACGACCAAATCCGGTCCCAGGGGATAGTCCTAGGGTACGAAATGAGGGGAGCACGGTAGCCCAAGGATAACGAGGTTTCACATACCTCAGTCCATAACGAAACACATGATAGAGGATAGAAGACTTATCTGGATCTGCAGCCCCCGACAACCTTGGCTTGCTGCTGATGGATCCTTGCTCTTGTAGCCCCCGGCAATTTTGGCTTGCCGGGGCCCGTACGCCGCTCCGTCCCCTTTCCTCCAAAGTAGTTCGGCAAGAATACTCATGTGTCCTGCGAACCAAAGAAGACAGAGAAGAACAGAGAGACGCGCACTCGACCTCTAAGCTAGGGGTTAGCCGCTGCCAAGCACTATCAACCCTAACCGAGGAGGAAACTCGACCTAGCATGCATGCTATAACTTAGGGCGCCAGCACTTCGTTTATTTGTGCTCAGGGTCTGTGCCTGGCTTTATACAAAGGGTTACATGCCTTGCCGGCAAGGCTTGTACAAAAGGGTGGCTTGCCGAGAGGCTCGGCAGCCGCGCCTTATGGGTAAAACTTGCGGAGATGCTCGATGTTCCAGGAGTTGCTCACTAGAATGGCATCTTCGGTCTCCAGCCGGACTGCGCCGGGCCTGGTGACTCGTGTTACCCGATAAGGGCCTTCTCACTTTGGCGTCAACTTGTTGGAAGTCTTGGCCGACTGAACGTGCCGGAGAACAAGGTCGCCTTCCTCAAAGCTCCGGGCATGAACCTTGCGGCTATGGTAGCGACGCAAGGCTTGCTGGTAGCGTGCTGCTCTCACAGTCGCCCGGGGACGATCTTCCTCAAGGAGCATTGCTTCATCTTGCCGCAATCTCTCTTGCTCAAGCTCATCATAAGCGAGCACTCGAGGTGACTCGTATATGAGTTCCGTGGGGAGAACTGCTTCTGCTCTGTAAACCAGGGCAAAGGGATTCTGGCCGGTGGCTCGATTTGGCATCGTTCTGATTGAGCAAAGAACCGCCGGCAACTCATCAATCCAGCGCCTTCCACTCTTGTGCAGTCTATCAAAAGTCTTCGTTCTTAAGCTTCACAGGACTTCAGCATTTGCTCTCTCCGCTTGGCCGTTGCTCTGTGGATGTGCCACGGAAGCAAAACAGACCTTGCTGCCGAGATCCTCGATGTATTGCATGAAGGCATGGCTTGTGAACTGTGTGCCGTTGTTAGTGATGATCCTGTTGGGCACCCCAAAACGGCACACTAGTCTCTTGAAGAACTTGATGGCTGACTGCGCTGTCACCTTCCTCACTTCTTCCACCTCTGGCCACTTTGTGAACTTGTCGATTGCGACGTACAAGTACTCAAAGTCCCCGACAGCCCGGGGGAAAGGGCCCAATATGTCGAGCCCCCCGACCGAGAAGGGCCAGGAGAGAGGGATAGTTTGAAGGGATTGAGCTGGTTGATGGAGCTTCTTCGAATGGAACTGGCACGCTTCACACTTGGTTATTAGTGCCGTCGCATCCTGGAGGGCGGTGGGCCAGAAGAAACCATGCCGGCAAGGGCCCTCGACCCTATGTGGGAGCCACATATGCCTCCATGTATCACTGCCAACAGCTTTAGTCCTTCCTCCCGGGAGATGCACTTCAATTTCACCCCATTCGGTCTTTTTCTGTATAATTCGTTATCAACGAATTGGTACAGAGCAGACCGGCGGGCTACTCTTTCCGCTTCTTCCTGCTCCTCAGGAAGCTCTCCTTTTTGAAGGAATCGGACGGTGTGCTGCACCCGTGCCGGAGCCTGTGGCTCGACAACAAGGACCAAAGGCATCTCTTCTGCCACAGGAGTGGCCGCCTCCACGACCATGACCTGAGGTCCTGCCGGAGTCGATTGTCCCGCGGCAGGATCGGCATCCATGGCAACATCTTCGTCGGCGGCTCCAGGGAGCTCGGTGGGGAAGTACTTGCTGGAGCCTAGCTTCCTCCGCTTGTTCTGCCCGGTTGACGGTTCAACAGATGGTTGAGTTAACTGAAGCACAAAAGTACCTGGTTCCACAGGTAGCTTGAGGGCAGCGCGCTTTGACAGGTAGTCGGCGATGTCGTTCTCCGCCCGAGGGACATGCTCCGCTTGTATGCCGTCAAAGCGCTCCTCCAGTTTCCTCACCTCATCTACATAAGCTTTCATCAACGGGCTTTGATAATCTTTGTTGATTTGCCTGACGATGAGCTATGAGTCACCCCTGACGATGAGCTTTTTAACTCCGAGGTCTGCCGCGATCCTGAGACCGGCAAGCAAACCCTCGTACTCTGCGGTGTTGTTGGTTGACATCTCCCGGGGGAAGTGCATCTGGATGACATACTTGAGGTGCTCTCCGGTGGGCGCGACAAGCAGCACACCAGCACCGGCGCCGTTCAGCAAGAAGGCACCATCAAAGTACATGATCCAATCGCGGCTCGTTTCCTTGCCGAGGAGAGTGGTCTCCTGTACCTCTTCGTCGGGCGTCGAGGTCCATTCTGCAACAAACTCCGCCAAGACTCTGCTCTGAATCGTTGAGGTACTTTCGAACTTCAAACCAAAACTTGACAGCTCCAGGGCCCATTCCACGATCCTCCCCGTTGCATATGGGTTATGCAGTATCCGTTGCAACGGGAGGCGGGTGACCACCGTGATCTCGTGCGCTTGGAAGTAATGGCGCAGCTTCCTCGAAGCCATAAGGAGGCCGAAGAGCAGCTTTTGCACACCTGAGTACCTCGACCTAGCCCCCTGCAAGAGGAAGCTGACGAAGTAAACTGGGTGCTGTACCATTTTCTTCTTCTGCGCCTCTTCACCCGGTCGTGCGGGGCATGTCGTACTGGCGCCAGTCTTGTCGGGACCGAGCCCTGCCGGGGACTCAGTCTTGCCGGGACCGAGCCCTGCCGGGGAGGGTTCCGGCCCGCCGACCATTAACTCTGCTGCTGCTGCTGTCTCCTCGTCGACCTCTCTCTGCGCCACCAGTGCGGCGCTAACCACCTGATTTGTTGCCGCTAAATAAAGCAGCAACGGATCTTGTGGTTTGGGCGCAACCAGCACTGGGGTAGAGGAGAGGTATTTATTCAAATCCTGCAGCGCTGCCTCGGCCTCTGGGTCCACTCCACTGGCCCTACCTTCTTCAAGATCTTGAAAAAGGGGAGGGCACATTCTGCGGACTTGGAGATGAACCGGCTCATGGCGGCAACGCAGCCAGTGAGCCGACACACGTCCTTGATCCATTTGGGTGCCTCAATCTTCTCGATGGCCTTGATCTTATCTGGTTTTGCTTAAATCCCGCGCTGGGACACAAAGAACCCGAGAAGCTTGCCAGAAGGAACACCGAAAACACACTTTTCAGGGTTCAGCTTGAGGTTGATCTTGCGGAGGTTTGCAAACGTCTCCTCCAGGTCTTGCACAAGTGTTGCCTTGTCCTTTGTTTTGACCACTATGTCATCCATATAAGCCTCCATATTTCTATGTAACTGGGGCTCAAAACCAATTTGGACTGCTCTTGCAAAGGTGGAGCCATCACTCTTCAACCCGAAAGGCGTCCGTAAAAAGCAATATGTACCACATGGGGTGATGAATGTTGTATTTTCCTCGTCTTCTTTTGTCATGAAGATCTGGTGGTATCCTGAATAGGCGTCGAGGAATGATAGCAGATCACACCCGGTCGTGGAGTCAACAATCTGGTCGATGCGCGGCAACGGGAAAGGATCCTTGGGACAAGCCTTATTAATATCTGTGTAATCGATACACAACCTCCACTTCCCATTCGCCTTGCGCACCACTACCGGATTGGCCAACCACGTCGGATGGAGCACTCCTCTCACCAGTCTTGCCGCTTATAACTTTCTGATTTCTTCTGTGATGAATTCCTGCCTCTCCAGAACTTGCTTCCTGACCTTTGCTTGACGGGCCATGCATGAGGACCGACAGCTAGGTGGTGCTCAATCACTTCCCTGGGAACGCAGGGGATGTCGGAGGCTTGCCACGCAAACACATCGACATTCGCCCGCAGGAAGGTGACGAGATCGCTTTCCTATTTGCTGTCGAGGGTGGAGCTTATGGTAAAAACTCCCCCTGTGCCATCCTCCCTGACGGGCACCTTCTTGGTCTCTGGTGGTGTGGCTCTGGATTTCTTGCTCTTGCCGGCGGAGCTCTCTGGCACGTCCTCAACGGGAGCGCAACACCCCGAAGAGGTGCGCTTGCCAGAGTGGGTGTGAGGGGTCTCGCCGGTCTTCTTCCCTCCCCGGGCTCCGTCGGTAGGAGCAGGTTCCTTGGCGGCAGCTGCTGCAACTGATTCCCGGTAGAGTTGGTCGTCGCAGATCAACGCATCTTTCTTGTCGGAGGGGACAGTGATGATGTTCATCGGCCCGGGCATCTTCAGCATGTTGTAGGCATAGTGCGAAGCCGCCATGAACTTGGCTAGTGTCGGGCGGCCGAGGATCCCGTTGTAAGGCAAGGGGATCTCGGCTACATCGCAAAAAATCCTTTCCGTCCTGTGGTTCAGCTCGCCTCCGAATGTCACGGGCAGCGTGACCTTTCCCTTTGGCTGGCTCCTCCCCGGGTTAACCCATTGGAACGTGCCTGTCTCTCGAGGTCTCCATCGGGGATCTGCAGCCTTTTGACCACAACAGGCAAGATCAAGTTCAGGTCGGCCCCACCTCAACGAACACCTTTGTCACCTTGAGGTTGCGAATTGTTGGCGAAACCAACAATGGCAAGCACCCGACCGCAGTAGTGCAGTCAGGGTGGTCCTCGGTGTCGAAGATGATGGGTGTGCTGAACCATTTCAGCGGCTTCCGTGCGTCAAACGATGGCTCCACCGCCGTGATCTCACGCGCCCACTGCTTGAGTTGGCGGTGGGACGTATGCAGCGAGGTGCCACCATCGACGCACATGGCCTCTGTGGATTTTTGAAACTCGTGGTCGCCGGACTCGTTGTCCTCGTCATGATTATTGTCTTCCTGCTGCTACGTCTTGAGCTTGCGTTGGATTTCCTCGAAGAGGAGAGGGTGATGCAGCAAGTGTAGCATAAGTATTTCCCTCAGTTTTTGAGAACCAAGGTATCAATCCAGTAGGAGGCTCCTCAAAAGTCCCACACACCTACACAAACAAACTGAGAACTCGCAACCAACGCAATAAAGGGGTTGTCAATCCCTTCACGGCCACTTGTGAAAGTGAGATCTAATAAAGATAGTATGATAAGATAAATATATTTTTGGTATTTTGTAATATAGATGCAAAAACTAAAGATACAAATAAAAGTAGATTGAAAGCAAATATGATAAGAGATAGACCCGGGGGCCATAGGTTTCACTAGAGGCTTCTCTCAAGATAGCATAAGTATTACGATGGGTGAACAAATTACTGTCGAGCAATTGATAGAAAAGCGCATAGTTATGAGATTATCTAGGCATGATCATGTATATAGGCATCACGTCCATAACAAGTAGACCGACTCCTGCCTGCATCTACTACTATTAATCCATACATCGACCACTATCCAGCATGCATCTAGATTATTAAGTTCATAAGAACAGAGTAACGCATTAAGCAAGATGACATGATGTAGAGGGATAAACTCATGCAATATGATATAAACCCCATCTTGTTATCCTCGATGGCAACAATACAATACGTGCCTTGCAACCCTTTCTGTCACTGGGTAAGGACACCGCAAGATTGAACCCAAAGCTAAGCACTTCTTCCATGGCAAGAAAAACCAATCTAGTAGGCCAAACTAAACTGATAATTCGAAGAGACTTGCAAAGATAACTCAATCATACATAAAAGAATTCAGAGAAGATTCAAATATTATTCATAGATAAACTTGATCATAAACCCACAATTCATCGGATCTCGACAAACACACCGGAAAAAGAGTTTACATCGAATAGATCTCCACAAGAGAGGGGGAGAACATTGTATTGAGATCCAAAAAGAGAGAAGCAGCCATCTAGCTAATAACTATGGACCCGTAGGTCTGTGGTAAAATACTCACAACTCATCGGAGAGGCTATGGTGTTGATGTAGAAGCCCTCCGTGGTTGATTCCCCCTCCGGGAGAGTGCCGGCAAGGGCTCCAAGATGAGATCTTGCGGATACAGAAGGTTACGTCGGTGGAAATTGTGTTTCGTGGTGCTCCTGGATGTTTTCGGGGTACGTAGGTATATATAGGAGGAAGAAGTACGTCGGTGGCTGTCCGAGGGGCCCACGAGACAGGGGGCGCGCCCTATAGGGGGGGGTGCCCTCCTATCTCGTGGCTTCCTCGGAAGATTCTTTACTTGCACTCCAAGTCCTCTAGATCACGTTCGTTCCAAAAATCACGCTCCCGAAGGTTTCATTCCGTTTGGACTCCGTTTGATATTCCTTTTCTTCGAAATACTGAAATAGGCAAAAACAGCAATATGGGCTGGGCCTCCGGTTAGTAGGTTAGTCCCAAAAATGATATAAATGTGTAAAATAAAGCCCATAAACATCCAAAAGGGGTAATATAATAGCATGGAACAATCAAAAATTATAGATACGTTGGAGACGTATCAAGCATCCCCAAGCTTAATTCATGCTCGTCCTCGAGTATGTAAATGATTAAAGAGAATTTTTGATGTGGAATGCTACCTAGCATAATTCATAATGTAACTTTCTTTATTGTGGCATGAATGTTCAGATCCAAATGAATACAAAATAAAAGTTCATATTGATAAAAGAAATAGTAATACTTCAAGCATACTAATCAAAGTAACCATGTCTTCTCAAAATAGCATGGCAAAAGAAAGTTCATCCCTACAAAATCATATAGTTAGGCTATGCTTCATTTTCGTCACACAAAGATGTTCCCAACTTCTATACCCCCGATGACAAGCCAAGCAATTGTTTCATACTTAAATAATCTCAAACTTTTTCAACCTTCACGCAATACATGAGCGTGGGCCATGGATATATCACTATGGGTGGAATAGAATATGATGATGGGGATTGTGTGGAGAAGACAAAAAAAGAGAAAGTCTCACATTGACGAGGATAATCAACGGGCTATGTAGATGCCCATCAATTGATGTCAACATGAGGAGTAGGGATTGCCATGCAACGGATGCACTAGAGCTAATGAATGCTCAACAAAAGAAAACTAGTGTATGTGCATCCAACTTGCTTGCTCACGAGGACCTAGGGCATTTGAGGAAGCCCGTCATAGGAATATACAAGCCAAGTTCTATAATGAAAAATTCCCACTAGTATGAAAAAGACAACTTATGAGACTCACTATATGAAAAACATGGTGCTACTTTGAAGCACAATATATGAGACTCACTACATGAAGAACAAGATGCTACTTTGAAGCACAAGTATGGTAAGAGGATAGTAACATTATCCCTTCTATCTTTTTCTCTCATTTTTTTATTTGGGCCTTTTCTCTTTTTTTATGGCGTCTTTCTTTTGCTCTTTTTTTTTTCTCTTTTTTCGTCCGGAGTCTCATCCCGACTTGTGGGGGAATCATGGTCTCCATCATCTTTTCCTCACTTGGGACAATGCTCTAAAAATTATGATCATCACACTTTTATTTTCTTACAACTCAACAATTACAACTCGAAACTAGAACAAGATATGACTCTATATGAATGCCTCCGGCGGTGTACCGGGATGGTGCAATGAATCAAGAGTGACATGTATGAAAAATAATGCATGGTGGCTTTGCCACAAATACGATGTCAACTACATGATCATGCAATGTCAATACGACAAAAGTAAAGTATGTCATGATGATGAACGGAACAGTGGAAAGTTGCATGGCAATATATCTCGGAATGGCTATGGAAATGCCATAATAGGTAGGTATGGTGGCTGTTTTGAGGAA